>OY744521.1:89307197-89469697 GCA_963556195.1 Sepiola atlantica | reverse complement strand
GGGGCTCCGCTGAAAGGCTGTCCGAACTTGCTCAACTGCATCTTCTGAAGTTGAAGGGCGACCTGTTCGCTTACTTGGGCACAAACACCCATCTTTCACAAATTTAGCATGCCATCTGACAATGGATTTCCTTTCAGGGGCTTCTTTTTTAAATTTCCTGCGAAATGCACGCTGAACACATGTCCACGATTCAGTCTTTGCAAATTGGAGGACGCAAAATGCCTTGTCTTGTTTAGAGAACGCCATTACTGCACCTGGAAAGATAACACGAAAATCATTAGTATGACCAAAAACTTGATTAAGCAAGCTTTAAAATGGCAGCAGTTTCATTTTTCTACCTGGGATAGTTCATGAGATATACGCATTTGTAATGTTCCCAAGACTTTTGAAACACCCTGTGTATATATATAGATACATATATATATATAGATACATATACATATAGATATATATATATATATATAGATACATATATATATATAGAGATATATATATATATATATATAGATATATAGTCTAAAAAAGCTTCGAGTCATTTAAAAAAAAAAAAGAAAAAAGTAAAATGCAGTTTAAATTCCCAGAGAAACTAACTAAATCCAAGATATTGCAGACTTAACATTCGTTGGAAAATAAATAAATAAAAAAAAATATATATATAAAAAGGGGAGGGGGTTAAGTATCTAAGTGAAACTAAAACAGGAGACCTTAAGCGTCTAATATTAACACGGGGATCATCAGCTGTTTACCATGTAATTGTTTCGGAGATTTAAAAACAGAACAGTTATAATATTCATGGCTCTCCGATGGTACTGATTAAACTACCATTTCCCCAATAATCAAGTGTCGAAATAATTCAGCTTAAAATTTCACTTATATATACATAAATAAATAATAATAATAAAATAATAATAGATATAGATAGATATATATATATATATATATATATATATAGATATATCTCCTTTTTATGTGGGCATTAATAGAGATTTTATCTATCTGTCAGTCATAAATTTTAAAATAGTAATAAATACATTGCAGAATTAGTCTTATTTCGAAATATCAGATTTTACTCTTTAGAAATATAAAATATTGCATCGATAGTAAATAATAAATTCCCAACAAATAAAGCTTATGCCATGACCGGAAATTTATACCAAAACCTTGGGATCAGTCTGATGTTCTACGAACTGAGCTATTTAGATTTTCTTATAAAATAGATCTTAAAACATTACTGTAACAAAATAATTATAGCTTTAGCATAACATAGATTTATAATTTTCGTCATGTTTCAAAATATGAATTCAAACAAGTGATAAAAACAAATCAATAAATCAATGGGTAAACATTATCAATATTGTTGGAAATTATTTTTATACTCCAAAATAATTTATTTTGCTTTAACTATGTATTGGCGTTAAAAACAATTTAATATATACTAGAATTTGGGCCCATAATTCTAGTTTAAAAAAAAAAATAATTTTATTATTAATTGTACCAATAGTCCTTTTTGTTAGCCTATTAAGTTTATCCTGGTCACATAATTTATCTCAAATTAGCTAGGATTCAGAAGTTTTAATATAGATCAATATATATATATATATAGATCAATATAGCTAAAGGGAAAAATGCTCGGTCTTGTCATGTAAAAGATCATGATGACGACTTAATTTTTGTTGTCGTTCATATTTATAGCCGTGATTATTTTATTTGATATTTCTGCTCTTCAGAAATGTCCAACAACTCCAAGAGCAAAATCAACGATTGTTACAAGTTGTTCGGGAACTGAGTGATAAACGAGAGGAAGAAGAACAACTGTCAACCGATGCCAAGTAAGTGGAGGAAGAGCATGTTTAGCCATCATGAATTTCTTTTTAGTCTTCTAAAATTTATAAGGTTTTTAATTACAAAAACAAAATAAAAATTATTGAATATTTCTAATAAAGCAAAAATCATGTTTTAATTCTTTTCAAATTTATAATAGTCACATTTTCATCTTACTGTCTATCAGATATTGAAAAGAAATGTAATTTCTAATTTTTAAAATATCAATTGCAAAATTATTAAAATTTTATTGTTTTCTGCATCACTTTTTATTTCTCAGGACATTAGAATTGAAGCAGAGCCTTGAAAGTGCTTTAGAAGAGTTGAAAGATTTGAAAACTGACAGAACACGACATGAAGAACTGGTAATTATTTATCTTACATAGGGATTCTGTCTGTCTGTCCATCAGTCACATTTTTTTTTAAACATAATGCATTGCAGAATTTGTCTCATGTTGAAATATCAGATCTTAATTACTTTTAGAAATGGAAAATATTGCATTAATAGTAAATAATAAATTCCCAACAAATAAAGCGTATTCCATGACCAATAGTCTAAACCGAAACCTTGATCTTCAGTCTGAGGTTCTACCAACTGACCTGTTCGGATTTTTGGTTCTTATGCTGTTCAGCGGCCGTATTAAAAAATTATTTTATAAAATCAATATTATATACTTATTCAGCGTTATATTCTTACTCACTGTACAAAACAGTAGAAAAAATTATCCACTAGAACTTTAATTACAAGTATTTTTCCATTCTTCGTATCATAACAGCGATTCGTTCACTAAGCCTCCATCTTCTTTCCTAAGAAGATTTCAAGGGCAGATAATTCGAAATCTTCCTAAGAAAGAAGATGGAGGCTTAGTGAACGAATCGCTGTTATGATACGCAGAATGGAAAACTACTTGTAATTAAAGTTCTAGTAGATAATTTTTTTCTACTTTTTTGTACAGTGAGTAAGAATATAACGCTGAATAAGTATATAATATTGATTTTATAAAAAAGAAATTTTTAATACGGCCGCTGAACAGCACAAGCACCGGATTTTCTTATAAAAAAAGAGTTTAAAACATTACTCTAACAAAATAATTATGGCTTTGGCGTGACATCATAGATTTATGATTTACGTCATGTTTCAAAACATGAATTCAAACATAAGCGATAATAAAAATAAATAAATGAATTAGTAAACATTATCAATAGCGTTGGAAATTATTTTAATACTCCAAAACAATTTATTTTGCTTAACTACGTATCTAGTTCTTTCACATTTATATACTCCTACCAGCCTAGCAAAATATATTTTACTATTTTCATTCTAAAAATTTGACAATTAATGAGAACTATATATAAGTTACATTCTCGAACATCACTCTTTCTCCTACCTTTGAGTAAAATAATAGGGTAGACTATACCGTCAAGCCATCGTAGAGCAACTACTCTTGAAGGAAAACTAAACAAATAATGCCAATCTGTCTCTGCTTATCTCACCATAACCTTGTTTGTCTCTCTGCCAATGCAATGTGGAGTGACCAGAAATGCGGTTTAGATATGATTTTTTGTTCAACAAAACCTTTCTATGAAGATATTAAATTAATATTTTTGTGGTTCAAATATTCTGGTTTTGTAGTTTTTAATTTATTTATTATTAAAAAAAATAAAAAAATTGTCTAATTATATTTGGTAAACTCAGTGTTGCTTCTCAAATGATAATACCATATTTTGAAAGATTTATTCAACTTCCAAATAATTTTTGTTTATAAAAATGTCTCTTTTCTACTTACAGGCCGAATCCATTGTTCGTCAAAGGGATATGTATAGAGTATTATTACAGCAATCTTCACAAGTAAGCCTCTTTATTTATTCATATATGTCTATATATTATATTTCTCTCCTAACTTTGACGGTCTCTGGTATGTTCATATAATATTTCCGATGATTGAAATTGATAAATTTTAATTTGCTGATAAAGAAAAGCATATACTTAAATGTAATTTTACTAATAAAGATAGTTTTTAGAAACGTGCATATATAAAAAAAGTGACATGGTTGAATATTTATTTCTGGAGCCTAGTTCAAATATTTGAATAATAATTAATATCTTGAACTTTTGAAATATACACTATTAATATATAAAACTCTGATTGATATAAACTATTGATTATTGATATTATTTTTAACTGCAAATTTGAAGCCTGTTCTGGAGGCTTGATAATGTGTTTAATATTTTTAGAGAACATGTATGAATTACTCCTCCAGGGTAATTTTTGAATTGTTCAGTAACTTAAACTTAAAATATTTTTTCTTCAATATCTTTTAAAAATATAAATACTGAGATTATCCACTGTTTTCTATTGGTTTATTTACGAGTTCATGTAGAAAATATATATATATATTTTTTTAATAGCAAGTTGCCAATGTGGAAATCTCCACCCCTTACCGTGGCCGAGGTAGAGGTGGCCATTACAGTCCTAGAGGAAGAGGTGGTATTTTGCAAACGCCCCAAAGACCTTTCTCAGGCCCACCAATCAGCCCGATTAGTCCAAATAAAGACAAAGAATTGCAAGACACCAAAATGGCCTTACAAGAACTACAGACGGAATATAACACTTATAAACGAGAGAAAGGAGAATATGAAAAGTAATTGTTTCTTTTGTTTCTTTTTTTTTTTTTTTTAGTGCAATTATCTTATTAATCTACTTTCTATCTTTGTTTTTACAATCACAGTTTAATGATTGTAATTTAAAAAAAATTTTTTTTATTCAGAATGCAAAATGCACAATTGGAGAAATTACGTTCCGAGAAATCTGACATCAGAGTTCAAAATACTCAGTTGGCTTCACAGGTAATTTTTCAAATTTTTTCTCCAACCATACCCCCCCCCCCCCCCCCCGCTTTTTTCCTTTTTCTTTTCTAACCTATCCCCCCATATCTTTTTTTGGAAATGAATATTTAAATTTTAGTTAGGGAAAACATGTAATTCAGGATTCTGGTAGATACTACTTGTACTGGTGTTGCCTATCACCCTGGGAGATGGCATTTCAAATGAGTTCCGCCATACTGCAGTTTGATGTCTGACCTAGCGATCTCAAGCTACTTATGATTCCACTGTGGAAGACTAGATTTAATGTATAGTGAATGCCTCAAGGTTAGCTATTGCTGTCAGCCACGTTTTGATATGTGTCACCATCAACACTTTCATAAATGTTAACGTAGATCCAGTGCCACTGTTTCGATTGAAAACTCGTCAGCGGGGTAACATAGAACATGTGGTCAGACCAACGCTTTTATCTGAACTGCAGATTGCTACCGATAAATGTAGGTACGGGCATTTAGACCCTTAGTGCACCCCTGACCTAGAGGAAGACAACAATATAGCTCCACATTGAGGGTTATATAACAGTTATCATTTAGTTTACCGACATATTAAATATTTGACCTCGTTAAGTAGCAATATTGACATACACATCACTCTAGAACCTCAGTATTGGGTTGTTCGGAAAATGATGACTGATTTCAGAAACAAACATTTAATTATTGAGCTCATACGGAACAGATTTATCAAGCGTTTTCACCTGACCAATTTGCTTCAGATGAATCAAACCTGAAACATTACTCTGACATGGATTTGGTTCAATTATTTTTTATTTATTTAAAAAAATTTTTTTAACATATGCATCTGAGAAGGTTATGTCGATTGAAATGTTGTGAAAATAATAAAGATGAGAATAGTAGTCCGAATAATACAAAAATATACCTTTTTTTTTTAATTTAATTTTCTTTTTAAATTTTTATGTATTTAGTTTTTAAATCTTTCTTGAAATTGCAATTTAACTTAATCTGGAAAGGATTTTTTTTTTTTTTTTTTTTGTAAGTGTTAGATGTAGTAATTGCATTGATTGTTTTTTATACATCATTTAAATTTTTTGAAATGATTATCATGATTACTTTTATTTTAAAAAGCTGGATTTCTCGTCTGAGCGTTACAAGGTGCTACAAAACAATGCTGATTGTTACAAGAAGGAGATAAACACATTAAAGGAACAGAATAAAAAATATTCCCTCCAAAGTGTGCGATTGGAGCAGAATATTAGCACACTGCACTCAGTAAGTTCATTTACTCTAATGTATTTTATTGAATAACAAATTAAAAATACAACTGGGGAAAAATATAGATGTAATTAACAAAAGTTGTTTTGTAAACTGTACAGATTAGATACATGCTTTTTCAAAATGTGTGTGTGTATATATATATATATAATGTGGAATAGTGGATTAGCATGGCAACAAACTAGTAAAATTAAGGACACAAACGCATCACTAAAGCAGAACCAAACTATTTCTGTTGATTCATATGACGATAATCATTTGGTGTAAATAAGCTTTATTGAACAAAGAAAGCATTTTATACAGTAAGGCGTAATATCTGTTATAAAAATACCCGTCCCAGGACGGGTAAAATTAATTCCCCAAGCAACAGTTTTGTGCCACTTTTATGCCCCCTTATGAATATCAAAATTAGCAATACACATGAAAAATTGAAATATCTAAATAATGGCATACATAGAAAGATCTTGATCTAAGAAAGAATCTTAAATTTAAAAAAAATCTGACTAATGATAAGGAAGTTATAATTATTTCTGTGTCCTGCACGGTTAGCTATTTTTCCCTTTTTAAGACCATATGCGTTTCGTCACATTTTTTAAACTACTTTTTAAATAAAAATGTTATATCTTTGTTAAAACACAAGATTTAGCAACGAAATTTGCCATATAAGTCTATATTTGGGCAAGGATTAAGGATATGCCACTGAAAATCTCCAGAAATTAACTGTTTTCAAATAATGTGCAGTAAATGCACATAAATCTGCTGTAATTGTACCCCACTCCTCTAGCTTTCGGACGTCATCAATTCGTCCATTCCGGGTTCGGTTGGTCACCCGGTACTGCTCGGGAGAAGTTGCCGTTCTGATGAAAGTTACCTATGTTGAAACGCCTGATCCAGCGACTACTTACTCCCACGTTGTTTGTTTAGATCAGTGAGCAATCAACCTGGTTGAGTTATCAACCTGGTTGAGTTATCAACCTTGTCTCGCTGTGAAGAGAAGGGTAATTTCATGCAGAACAGTTGAATGGAAAGAATTAAGTCCGTAATGACTTTGTCTGTTTGGTTTTCTTAGAAGAATTATTAAAAAAAAATAAAAGTAATGTACACTGGTTTGTTTACAAAGCCAGGCTGTTCGATGATGTCAAAGTTTAAATGTGTGTGTTAGTCGGATCGACAGGCGCTAATAATTCTGGGTGTCTGGATCGTTGTCAGTGAAAATCTGTTCTAAGTTTGGGATGAGAAAATAACATATACACAAACTATTATGATGGGTTCGGTGGGGAAGTATAGAGCAAGTTCTTTCGTCCGATTCCTTCGTAACTGACTGACGTCCCCGATTCTCTCTCTCTCCGACTGTCAGCGGCCGACGTCCGCTCACTGACTGTGTTTAAACTAAACGTTGTTCGGCTTTTTTATCGTGACATACCCCGCCTCTACTCCGGGGTGAGGGTTCACGGTGGTCTCTGTTTTATCCTGAGAAATAAATTTTATTGCGTTTATCCAGAGCTTCTAAAAGTAATTTCGACACAGCTGAGAGATATCAGGGCTGTCCCGCAGGGTAACTAACCAGCAGCCATCTTAGGCGATTCACTTAAGACCAATTGACCCGATTCAAGATTTAACACTTGACCGTCATTTCTAACTCCCGCTGAGTTTAGCTGTCACTCTCATATCAACTTCTTTATCTTTTGATAAGCCCATAAAATTAATATAATTTGGTTTTCTTTTTCCCATCACCAACTATGTTATACGTTCAGAGATTTTTAAGAATTTCTTTCTGTCTATTCATACTAGCGCAATAATTGCACTATCGATCTTCGTTGGCTCACGGTCAACTCATACCAGCGCTGCCTGACACTGTCACATAATGCCTTAAAAAATACCATGTATCCATTAAAAAACCCCGAAAAAAACTCAGAACTCAAAGTTGATTTGTAATGCCTTTTATGTACAAGAAACGGAAATCTAATACAATTACAAGATTTTCCAAATAATTTGCATAAATTATAGATTCTGCACAATTCTATTTCTCATGCGAAATTTCTAAAAGTGTTGAACTTTCATTATTATTGGCTGATTTTGAAAATGTTATGGCTTTACTTTCACTCTTGTATTTTAAGATTGACTTATTTACATTTTTATTTTTCTAATTGCTCAATTCAATAAGTTCACTCAGTAAAATAAATATAGAAATACACAATTTTAATCTACACTTCATAGTGAAAATTTCAGGTTCATTCCATGAAATTTTTTCTTAGTATTATAGATTACCCCCCCCCCCCCCCCCCTTCTCAATATGAGATTCTACTCTATTACGTGTGAACACCCTGAAAAACTTGACGGAAAGGAGAAAAAAAAAATTATTTTAGAATTTAGAGTGGCGGATCAGTTTCGCATGTAAATTTCACATAAAATAACCCCTCATTTCCGGGCCATTCTAGTGCTTTAGGAGATTAACTAATTTTTTTTTTTTCTATGCGAGATGAATCATTTTCGTTTTTTGGGGTGGATGGGTGGGAGATTTTTATTTTTTAGACGAATAGTCACTTGGACTTAGAGTTAGTGGTAGAGTTATAGGAGTTTTTTTGTTTTTTTTGGCGGATGTAAGGTTAGTAGCAAATAAATAATTATAATTTTTATTTTTACTAACAGTATTAAAAAAAATATTGGGGGGGGGGCTAACTGCCCTAGTGTGGCTCTAAAATGGGATAATTTCACATTACATTTATATGCGAAACTGATCCCCCACTCTAAATTAATTTTTTTTTTTTTTTTTTTTTTTTTTTTCTTCAAGTCTTTTAGGGTTTGCTTTTTTTTTAATTGAAAGCTAGAAAGTAATTTCTGACTACAATTAAAATTTGAAAGTTGAGTAAACCTAAGTAAAACACTTTCTCGGGGGAGCCGCTATTTTATAAAAGAACCACAAACGCATCAACTTTTAAACAGTCAAAATTTATTTAAAAAATAATGTTTTTATGATGAGTAAAAAAATTTTTTTTTTTTTTTTTTTTTTTAATGAAACATTGTTTTCTGATAACGGAAAGAATAGCTCTAACTCAACATTTAAGGACATGATCGATATTCATATTCTCAAATTTTCAAATTCTTTCTGGAATGCAAATTAACAAAAATCGTCAGTCTTGTTTCGAGTAAAGCTGCTGCTACTTACTGATATTATAACTATTACCACTGATACTAACTGGCAACTTAAATAGTCAAATTTGCTGAAATGGAAACATTTTTTCAGATAGGGTAATTAAAAATTGCTACTACGAAAAGATAAAACATAACAATTATAATTTTAATACACAAAAAGGGTAAAAGGATTGATTTACTTATAGTTGGGGTACGAAATATATTCATTAGAAAATATTCAATACTTATGTTGAAGTGTTTTCTTAAACAGAACAAAAAAAGGATTCAGTCAGTTTTTTTTTTGTACCCCCCACCATGATTAAGAGCTTCGTCTCCTAATTGTTTTCCAAATTTTGTGACAAAATTCCTCAGGCGAGTGGTAACAAACTCTTAAAAAGCACCTTTGTTCGTCACAAAAGTTATAGAAATTATCTATTAGTGGTGTTAACATTTTTATTACTTTAAAAGTATAACAGATTATTATTTTTTGATCCATGTAAAAGGATATTCATTTCTGAACAAAATGGTGGTATTTTGAGGATTTAAAGTGCTTTGGTTTTTAAAATATGACTGTTTCAATAGAACCTCCTTGAAATCTGTCCTGATCCAAAACGTTTTTATGGTCGGTGGGTATTGCTATTAAAATCAAGAAACAATTTTGATTAAAATCCATTATATAATTTGATTCTAGAAAATGTCTAAAATTTAAGGTCTTAGCTTAGAAATTCAGTGAATGGTGTCTAATGATTTTATTAATTGATGCAGGGATGTGAGTTCTCCATTTTCCAGTAGAATTTCACTTTTTTGTAAAAAGGCGGAATTAGGACAGTAGTTTTTTTTTCTATTGAAGATAAATTCTGTGCATTTTTTTTGGGGGGGAGGGGGGTGGTCTACTTTTTTTAGGTAGATTAAATGTGGTTTTATGTTGTTTTTTTTTGCGTGAGGGATTTAGTGTTAGTAGGTAGGATTTAGTGTTTTTCTTTTAAGGCTTACCACTCAGTCGAACCTAGAGTTAGTAGTATGGAAATATATTTTTCTTTTAATAACCCCCCCCCCCCCGCCCCATCCCTCCAACACACACACACACACACACACACACACACACACACACACACACACACACACACACACACACACACAAGCACACACACAAGCACACACACAAGCACAGAATTTATCTCCATAGCAAACATTTTTTTTTGGTTAACTGCCTCTGGAAAGCTAGAATGGCCCGGAAAGGTGGATCATTTTATATTAAATTTCACGCAGAGATGGGTTAGGAAATTGATGAGGATGTAACCTTCAGGTCGGAAAATCTGTCCTGATTTCAGATTTATTTGCTATTCGCCACTAACATATCTGTTGAGGTCTAATACCTATTGTTACGTTAAAATTTCACAAAAATCGGATAACTGAATTTTCACAAAGGGCTTCCACCTTCTCATTGACCTCTTTGCATAAAACTAAATTAAACTTGATGTAACCCACATTGCACACTCTTATGCATAACAACTGTGTTCCAAAATTCATAATGATAAATTAGTTTAGGAGTGAATCCTATACATACAATATATAAACATATACACATACCTAACTTTTTATATATATATTTAATGTCTTTCTCTTTCCATTTAACATAATTTTTCTCTCGTCCAAGGGTCAGATGTTTTTGATATTTTGCAAACTAACCATCCACTCCTCACCGTTCATCAGATCAACTGTCTCCAAATCCCCACTTTGTACAGTCTTGTCCAATCACTTGCTTCCAAGTCTTCCTTAGCCAGTCAATCTTGCTGCAATTCAAAACCTACATACGTTTACAACGGTTTATCCAGGATGTCGAATGTTGGGTAAATGTAATGCTTAATGGTTTGGTCAGATATCACATCGCAGATCAATCTAATCATGGATCTGTCATTTGCTGCAGTTGGGCAAAAGTCGACTGAGTGGGGACCTAACACTACCATATAACATGATCCAATTTTAACAGGGACAACAGTTCACAAAATTTTGCCCAGGCTCCCTTCATCTTTGTGGTTATACCGAGTTCATATCTACCACCTGCGTACTTATATTATATCGTAATTATATTTTTATACCTGTAAGCCTTTTATATTTTAATCAATTAGCGATTTCTTGTTTTAATGCATTTTATTTTTAGTTTTTAAGAATTCTCTATTTGATGACAGTATCAACATATCTGTTCAGCAACTGCTTTGCACACTGTTTGCGTTATAGTCATTTGATGAATTGATACGAATATGAATTCAAAATGAAATGTCTATAGAAGTGGTAAAAGGAAAGATGACATGTTATCCTTTACTTACATAATTATATTGAAGAAACTCATGGATTGAAACGTTGGCACTGCCAGTATATTAGTTCAGTCTTAATTTAGTTTACTATTTTTTAAAGCATCCGGTTGAATTTCATTCATTTGGAATAATGTAAATAACATAGAGTCTGACAAGGCCTCCAATGTTGAAATAAAATAGAGCTGCAGCCTCATAACTCTCGCTCCCCCCCTTAGTCCTGGGGGGGGGGGGCGAATTGCCATTTTCTGTGTTGGTTGTTTTGAGTTGGTCGTATGTGGAGATTTTTGATCCTCCCAAATATTCACTCAACTGTCAATCTATCCATCTTAACCTTTATTATTCTTGGATGTTTGTTTTTTAACTTCGATAAGTGATGACCCATTGAAAATAGTTCCCTGTGAAATCTGTTGACGTGGTTCCCGAAGGGCTTGAATGGCGAATGCTAGCACCCATATTATTTTCTAAATAAAAGCTCATGCGATGCATTTTCTTTTATTCATTTCTTGTAAGAATTATTTTTCAGGATCAAATTACGAGCACTTAATAATAGGGAGTTACGTTTCAATCACACGCACAATCAAATCTTCGATAACCTCCTGAAAAAATGAAATGAATGAATAGAGCTGTGAAAATAAACATATCGAAATGTACTTTATACATACAACCATAAAAATATGCAGAGCTTATATAAATTTAAAAAGAAATAAGACATTATTTGTGTGTATGCATTTAGCAGCATTTTTGTTGGATTAATTAACATGATCTTTTACTTTAAAATATTTTTTAGTTTCTTTATCTTCCTGAAGTTTTTTTTTTTGTCATTGAAAGAATTAATTAATGTTCTGAAGTTCATGTTTGCCAAGTACTTTAAATTCCTTCGGGAATCGTTATGATAGCAAGTTTTTAAGTCACCTCATTTCAAGGTGATCGTTAATTCAGCAATAACAATAAAAAAAATAGATCGAAAAATTAAATGAAATCAATAGAAAACGATTCTGTTTGTGTGTATTCAGTAGCAGCCATTGTTTAGTAGCTGATCAATAAGTTTAAAAATTTCTATAGTTTTAATATACTAAAGAATTATAATTTGCATTTGTATCTAGATGTAATCTTTATTTACTTGTTTTCAGGATTTGGTTTCTGTTCAAGAGAATCTTGCTCGACTTGAAGTCCGTTGCCAGAATCTATCGTCCGAGCGAGATTTGTTAAAAGCAGCTGAACAACGTCTTGTACAAGAGAAAGAAAATATGATTCGAGAGCAACATAGTCAGAATGTTTTATTGTCCAATCTGCAAACAATACAGGTACACTAAGAAGACATTAGATTTGTTAATGTTTTTAAAATTTGCTAGATTTTTAGATGTGGACATCATATCTTTATTATTGTCTGTCCATTAGTTGATTGATTCCACTTTGCCTTTGACCATGAAACTAAATATTATCTCGCCCTCTTAAAAACAATTATATGATTAAAATAAAATGTATGAATGAATTTTTTTATGGACAGGTTTTTTTTTCTGTCAATATTACGGCAGACAGACATTAACTATCTGTTTTGTCGTTTTGATGAATCAAATTAATTTTCTCAGTGAAAATAAATATTACTAAGTATTTGGCTTAAATTGTTTCCATTATTTAATTAAAAATAAGATTTTTTACTCAACTTTCTAACTGGACACATTTTTTATTTTATTGATTTTATTTTTATTTTTTATTTTTTTGTTTATTGTTTAGAACAACATGGAAAGAGTTGAAAATGAAACCAAATCTCGACTTAATCACCAAGTTGAAGTTGCTGAAAAGGAGCTTATAAACTTTAAAAGAAAGCTAGAAAATACAGAGACGGAATATAAAAATACAATCAAAGGATTTGAGGTAAGGACCACAACTTGGAGATTACCAATAGATTTGTTGATTTGTTTGTGATGCATCTTTGAGCATCTCCCTTTTTTAACCATCTTCTCAAACCTTTGCTCAAGATAATTCTATTTTCTCCTTTTTAAAACTCCTTTTCTTGTTCTCACCTCATCTGACTTCCATCTGTCGCTGCTTCATCCAATTCTCCTTTTCTTGTTCTCACCTCATCTGACTTCCATCTGTCGCTGCTTCATCCAATTCTCCTTTTCTTGTTCTCACCTCATCTGACTTCCATCTGTCGCTGCTTCATCCAATTCACCTTTTTATGTTTTCCCCTTTCTTTGATTTCGATCTTATTTATTTCATCGGATATCAAATCATTTTCAACGTTACAAGATATATTTTTTTTCTTCGGACATAGCTTTTTGTTTTTAATACTAAAACTATTTAAAAAAAAAAAAATTTTTTTATTACAGAGCAAGATGAATACTTTGCAAAATCAATATGATGGAGAAATGAAAGCTCACCAGAAATCCAAGGACACCATTCTTGATATGACACGGCAATTCAATATTCAAAAACAAGAATTGTCAGCAACACAATCTAAATTGGCTTGCGCTGAAACCAAACTTTCAAAATCTTGTATGTTATTTTATTTTATATACTTGCTTGCTCTTAAAACATTTATAAACTCTACATTAAGCTTTAATTTTTTACGCACCTCCAGTTTCTTTAATACAACAGGGTTTTGTTCGAAAATTGATTTGTTTTATTTGGTTGAGGAGCACAAATGAACGATAATACTCTACTTTTATCTTTAAAAAATACTTCCTGTTCACCAGATTAAAGTCTTCAAAATTACTTTTTATTTTCGAAGGGTCCCAAAATAAACAGATTTTTTTCTTTGTTTAAACCTATTAATAAGATTAAATATTAAAACGGGCAGCATCTATTTATATCTTGACACTATATTTAAAATTGATTTGAAAGCCTTTAAACTGACAAATTAAAAGTTTAAAGGCAAAAGTCAAGTATTGTGGTGCAATTGTGCTTCAAAGGAAAATCTGAATTTTTGAATGTGTCCCTGTTGTATCGATCATTTTTATTTGATACCACAGTCACTTGTTTGGTCCCTAATGACCCCAAATAAATGAATCTAACAGTAAATCTATTTTACCATAACCGTCTTGAGGTCATATTAAATAAAACTATGTAAAGATGGATCTTTTGTTAGTTTAAGTTTTACCCAGCAGACATAAAAGATAACTGTATTTTCTATAATAGACAAGGATAGGGTATGAAAATAATGATTCTTTTGTAAAATTACGAAATTGGATGATGTTGCAATTGATTCGAATTATTTTCTTTTTATTTCCAGTTGGTAGTCTGGATACACATTCAAGTGGTACACCTTCCATTCATGCACCAAATGAAGGTGAATCATTGGCTGTGAAAGATCTGAAATGTCAGTTGAATGATGCTCAGTGTGAGATTAAGGGTAAGTTGTTTTTATTTGAAGGTTAATGCTTTTTTTTTTTTTTTTTTCATATATTTTATTGTTCCTTTTATATGCAGATACATGATAAGCGTTAAACAATAGATACATTTATATATATATCTAAGACACTTATTTCCATTATCTGTAACCGAAACTACATCATTACCTACATCACAATTCTTCTGATTTTTAACTCTTTGTTAAAATTTTAAAATAGAAGCATCTAAAATGTCTTCTATATTATTTACGTTGATCTATATGCTTTAATTAGTGTACACTCTCCCTCAAAAGTGACAAGAAAAAAATTGCTTCACCAGTGTTAACACTCCCTATTTATCTATATATATATATATATATATATATTACTATAATATTCATATAAAATAATGAAAATATGTCAGTAATTTAATTTTATCATATGTAAATTATTATTTCTGATAGCCTAAATAAACAAAAAACACCCACTGTTTTATTATAGTGAAGAATTTCTTTCCAAATTAATTTCAGGCAGAAGGATAAGTCTGGGGTGTTTGCCTTACTTGCTATTTGCTTTCTTACTTGTAATGGTTTTGCCCTGTGGCTAGAAAAACGCCCGTGTTTTACTCTAACTTTTACGTGACTAGATGGAAATGTATATAATATAGTGGTATAAAACTATATCTATGGCAAGTCAGCTACACAGAAAAGTCCATGTTTCATTCCAGTATTTAGCCTGAGGATTTCCTGTGGGAATGAAATTTGGACGTTTCTGTGTAGCTTATTGCCATAGATGTATTTTCATACTACTACTAAGCTTTACTCACGTATTGAACACTGTTGAAGTAAGCACTGAAAATATATATACACAATGTATTATATCACTTTTTATAATTTTATGTACATGAATAGTAATAAATTATATGTATATTCACATATAATTTATATACACACACACACACCAATAAATACACATTAGTTTTTATTATAGAATAGAGGATACTCTATTCAATTTATATATACAACAGAAAAATCGTTGTTCAAAGTGGGTGATATGGTTAATTAACATGAATTTTAAAAAAGTCATTTTCATAAATAAGTTACAAGTATTATTTTAATACATGATTTTGTGGATAAAACTTTAAGAAAATCAGTAAAAAATTAGAAATAACTAATTTTATTATCTACTTTATTAAAGTCAGTAAATTTTACAATGCAATAGGAGTAAATGTAACTAGTGTGTCCCTTACAAGATATTCCATCTTTTAAGAGAAACAAAACCACTGCGAGGTAAAACACAAAACTATTACTACTTGAAAACTCGCAGTCTTATTATTTTTGTGTTTGCCTAATTGATTTTTGTTAACCTCATACATTTATAATTAAAAATAATTTCTTTTTACTTTAATTAAAATTAACACTATTTTGAAACTGTTTATTCACAATGAAAATAGATTTTACCCTCTAAGTGATTATCAAAAGAAATTTGTAAATCGACATTGAAAACAACAACAGAAGGACTTCGTAATACTAAAGTTACACTACTTGCTTTGCTGAAATGTATATGATATTAAATGTTATATAAAATTAAAGACTGATTTTTTTTTTTTTTTTTTTTTTTTGGGCTAAGAAAGCATACGCACAAGCCATGTAAGATAGGCAAAAATTTAATCAGTGTACAAAAATAAATCAAGTTTTCTCTTGAAAGCACTGATAGTAGGCGCTTGGATGACCTCAGCGGGAAGCCTGTTCCAGGGGTTGACAGAACGAATTAATACTTTACATATTTAGATGTTTATTTAAAAAAATTAAATATATATATTAGAAAGAAAACAAAAATTATAAAGGTATTGGCTGTCATTTGTTTTGTTTAAACTTACAAAAGATTTCTGGATTTGATTAAGACAACAAAGACAATTTATTATCAGAGAAAATTAATTGTAAGTTTGAATGTTTACATTTTGATTTTCTTTAAAAATAGGTCTTATCCCTTCACCCTGGTGTATTTTATTCATTTTTTTTAAATTACTATATTACAGATATTTTTCCAGCTGTTTAAATGTAATTAGCAAAAATGCCTAGATTGACACTCTAAATCAGAGGTCTTCAAAGTGGGGGTCGCGACCCCCAAGGGAGTCGCGTAACCATAGAAAAGGGGTCGCCAAAATTATAACTATGGAATTTTGTAAATAATATTCAACTTATTTTTTATTTATAAAAAATGTTGGTGGGTCACGAAAAAATTTTTTTTCCAAAAAGGGGTCGCGACAAAAAAAGTTTGAAGAGCACTGCTCTAAATGCATCCATTTTTGTTATGTAGTCTTCTGAAACCAGGATTTCAATACTTCTATTTATTTTTGTTTTATGAACCTGCAGTTAAAAATGAGTTTACAACATTGTAGTGGTTCTATATTATTGCTGCTCTATTTAAATTAAAAAATATATAGTCCTTTTTTTTTTTTTTTTTTTTCACTACCCCCCCAAACAAAACAAACCTACTCATATTTTAGAAAACCATCATATTCGCTCTTACATAGTGGCATGCGTTGGATGGCTTCAAGAAATTGAATTCCAAGTAACCTATCTCTGTCTAGGTATTTATTTATCCCTCTTCCCCTCAGGCCCATTTTTATCACTTCTTCTCATGTTTCCCCAAGCTTTCCTCTGTGAACTAAACCTGCTACCTCAACTGTTCTACATTTACTAACCCAAGAACTCTCATCCATTCTTTCAACATGACCATACCATTGAAGTCTACCTTTCCGCACACATCTCCATATACTGTCCAGATTTAATCTTCCTCTGAGGTCATCAGAACTAAGCCTGTCTTTAAGACTCACATTAACCTTAAGAAAGGGCTCAATATCCTATCAGATAGAGCTATATCAATGAGAATAAAATGTACTTATCTCAACACCTATACATGATACCAGAACTAATAGAATGCCTGCCACATATATATTTTATTGGAGGCAGGGTAGGTAGTACATCATACCTGGGAAATGACCTGTTTCTTGATATACGAATGTAAAGATTAGAATACCCACAGACCTGTAGAAGAATACCTATAACTGAACAGGGCCTATAAGTCTTCCTGGTAATTTTAAGTGTTACATGGATATGTGTACCTAACCACAATGAACGCAGTACAGCCATATGCTCTTACCTGCTCAAGCGCATCATTTGATTTTTCAGACTAGAATAATGCGCCATATGATATAAAATGTTTGCTTTTGACTTGATTACAGACTCAAAATCCTAGACTGCTCATTTAAAATCTTAAATGGCTAATTTTGAAACCTGTCTGATTTACATGTGAATGTCTGTTTCTTTAATGTTTTCTTTTTTGTTTAATCAATGTATTAAAATTTTTTTATTTAATAGATTCTATACAAATACGCAAGTGATAATATATTTATGATATTAGTTTTAATTTGCAATTTTTATTCTATCAGAATTATTACAAAGCAATGTTTCTTTGTTGTAATTATCAGTTTGAATTTTTTTCTACTCTAGGATTAAAAGATCAACTTGAGAAAAGCCGAAAACATGTTGATCAATACAAAGCAATTTCTGAAAGTCTAGAAAATAGTCTGAAGGATCAAAATAAGGTAAGATGATTGCTGTTTTTTTAATTTCATGATTAAACATTAAAAAAAAAAAAATTATTTGTGTAAATTCATTTTTATTCAGGTAAATTTCTGTTGACTTTTATTCATGGATTACGTGAATAAAGAAATTAAACGGTTTTAAAATTTTATTTAAGTAAACAAATAAATTTTATTGTATTTGTCAAAGGAATAAAAAATGTCTATTAGGAATGATTAAAAAAGTTAAATCTTTTTAAACACTTGAAACTCTGTAATTATTTGGGTTACTATTCTCCTCTTGGTTGTTATATTGTTGTATTCATAATGTTTTGACCAATGTAACCATCGACCTTCTTCGAGGGCATCTTTTCGCACTATAGAACCTTTATGAAATTTTGAACTGAAATCTTTAAACACACATTACTTAAATGCCAAAAATATACACATATACACAGTAAAACTACAAAGCAACTAATATTAAGAAATTATTTGAAAATATAGCCCCGTCTCAAATAATAGGGTTTCTCAAAGAAACCAACTTGTACAATAATATTTAATTTAAAAAAAAAAAAAGGAAAAAAAAAGAAGTTTGACCTGAGATGACCGTATAAGGGTTAGAAGGTCGTTAAAACCCAACAAACAAAAACTTTAATCTTAGATTGTTCTCATTGGAACTTTTAACTTCTAGAAGACTCGCTTAGAGCTGATTGTTAATCAATGCTATTAGCCTTAAGTGAACAACTGACAACTGTCGGGTTCAATTGTTACTGTAGGCGATAACTAAGAATAGCATAAAGTGACACTTCTATCCGTCCATGGCTGATGGAATGAGAACAATCTACCCCCATGAATTAAATAAAGGGTTCAGTTAGAAATTCTGTACAGGTTCTTGAGTTCGATAATAAGCACCTGAAGGTCGGAGGTTACATCACCTGAAATGTGAATATAACAAACAAGACGAGCACAGTTGTCTTCATAACATAAATTATGAATTCTCATCTTGAAATAAAATTGTTACTGGAATACTCGTTCAAGATGAAGTCATATAAAAAAAAAGCACACTTGGAAGTTTTAATAAGTGCAAGAGATCAGACCCAAAAGAATTACTTTGAAAAAAAAACCGAGCCTATTGGCAAGTGTGAGTAAGTATTAGTATGATGTTGCATCAGCACACCTGCTAAATAGGTAATAAAGCATTGAAGAGTTAATAAATATATATATATAATATATATATAATATATATATATATATATATATATATATAAGTACAATTTATTGATATGATTACTTATCTGAAAGGATATTGAGCCTGTTGTCTTAATTCAGTTCTGTTCTGATTTAGAGAGGTGTTTTTTTTTTGTTTTTTTTTTAAAATTTTATTTTAAAAATTAGATATATTTTTGAGGCTAATGGGAGAGAACCACAGCAGAGTGCTCGATTACTAAGAAAAATAAAAAATAACGTAATATTTATTTACATATGTATTACAGAAGATCAGAACACCGTAGTTTCAAATTCTAAAAAAGGGATTAAGATTTGAAACCGACGGTACCGATGTTCTGATCTTCTGTAATACATATGTAAATAAATATATATACATATAAACAAATATAATTTTTTTTATATTTACGGTGTATGAGATGGCTTAATGATAAAATTGTTGATTACTGTACTAGCAGTCGGGTCTGAATTTAGGCTTGAGACACCATGTTGAGCCACATTAAGGAGCTGTGATATGGCGAAACAGCTGCCTATTAATTACATATGGTTTTACAAGCAATATAAGAAACATAATTTTTAATTTAAAAAAATATATATAGTTGAAAACCGTTAAAGTTTATGAAACCTTAATGCTCATTTACTTTTTTCTTTTTTATATGAATACAAGCACGAAACTACCCGCCAATACGGCGGCTATTAATCTAGTTCTAAGTATTCTTTTTAAATGTCTAACTTACATAACATATCTGTAATATAAATCTATTGTAATTTTAAAAACTAATAGTTTACATTTAAATTATCTCCCCTTGAAAATTAAGTAGCATAATATTTTAAGGTTTTGGTAATTTATCCTTTTTTTATTGAATCGTTTTAATTAATTACTATTAATATCGACTAAAATAAATATATATAGGACAATAAAATTACGAATGAATAACATCAAGCATTAATTAAACTTTGAAAAAAAAGTTATGCAAATTAAGCATATGAATAGCTGTGTTTAGGTCTTTACTCACTACTATATATACTGTTATATTATTGAATTAAATAGCAATGAGCCGTTTTGGTGGTAATATAGGTGTGATAATTGAATAAAAAACATTCACATTCATTTATTTAGATACAAATTTATTGATGAACCTATGGCAATAGCAATAAGTTTTATGAAAAAATATATTTTTTTTATTCTATGTATGTAAAGAGTTTTGAATATTTGTATTAAGTTGAATTATAAATTGGTTAAATTTGATGTGTAAAAAAAAACTTGATACATTTTGTATAATAGTAAAATACTTATTGTTATAAGCTTTACTTTCAGTGTATGTTTTTATTTATAGGCCAGTCAACATTTTAATCAAAATACTGAGAAGAAATTAGAAACTCTCAAGGAAGGTATGTATTTCAGTATTTAATAAAATTAAAAAGGTATACAATGGATATCATGATAATAATAGTCATTGTGTACCTGTATATTCATGAAAGTTGCATGAAGTAGTGGTTACAGACTGAGCTGGGTGTGCCAGGTTAATTCTGTCGGGGCCACTGCATAACTTTTACTAATACCCTCAGAGAAAAGTATGAATCTCCCGCCAGCCATGGATTAAATAGTAGGCAAATTCTTATTTAGTTATTTTTCTCAGCTTGAGCAGAAAAACAAATTATATCTATTATATAAAGGAAAGTTGTCTGTGTGTTAAGCTAAAAGTAAAAAACTACACAAAACCTATACACAAAGCTGATATATTTTTTTTCGGCATTATTGCTGGAAAAATATAGGCCCATTCCTTTTGGGGTTACCAGAAACAAAATTAGTCAGAAGTGTGGGTTGGTGGGTTAACATTTAAAGCATTTTTAAAAAATTTATTTAATATATGTAATTTGTCAACAATTTTTTCCTAGTTGTCGCAAGAGAGAGCAGTCTTAAAAGAAAGATGTTACACACATTTTTTAACTCTTATATTTTGTTTTCCATGGCCCAAGCAACGCTGGGTAACCATGCTAGTATATATAGATAGATATAGATGATATATTATAGCTCTATTATATATATAATATATGGATGATATATTATAGCTGTATTATATATATATATAATTCACTTATAATATAACAAGCACTTTCTCTGTCTGTCCGTCCTGGGGAATTTTTGTAAACAGAGGGGAGGGCGGGCGGGCGAGATAATTACTATTTAATTAATTTCAAAGTCGGAAACGTAAACAAATACATTGAGCCACATATTAAAGACTAAATAAACAATAAATAATTTTCGGCGTCAACGTAGCGATTCGAACTCGCAACCTTGACACTAACAGCCAAACGCTCTGAGCTAAAGGAACAGTTGAAAATGACCTCTTAATTCTAATACTTGAACAAATCGCTTTTTTTTCACATCTCTCATTTACCAATAAATGATCGTATAATAATTGGTTCTTCTTTATACTTTGGGGTCTGCGTCTGCGCTCGATCTGTTCTTCAAAAATACAATTGGGTCTGCGTTCGCTCTCGATTTTTTTCAGGGGACCCCCCCCCCCCCCCCTTTTTTTTTTTTGGCGCGAAAAAAAATTTTGCCGGAAAAGAAAAAAATCTTTTTTTTTTTCCCCCTTTTTAAACAAAATGGTATTCGGAGACAAATTTTTTTTTCTTTTTTGTCTAACCACCCAAGAATGCGCCAGCCTAGCAAAAATAGACTACTGTTAGGGAGTCTATTTTCACTAGTCCACTTATAATATAACGAGCACTTTCTCTGTCAGGATGTCTGTCCGTCCTGGAAAATTTTTTTATTCCTTTTTAAACAAAAAAAGTATTCGGAGACAAATTTTTTTTTTCTTTGTCTCACCACCCAAGAACGTGGCACATAGCAAAAATAGACGACCGTTAGGGAGTCTATTTTAGCATGTCTATATATATAATATAGATATGGATGATATATTATAGCTGTATTATATATACTAGCAAACATATGTTCCCTCCGGTCGCATATTTTTGCTAGGCTGCCGCGTCAGAAATGAACGCTCACCCGTAAATCAATGGAGCCCCAGTCATATTTCTTGGGTGGTTAGGCATTGATTTTCTTTGTTTTCGACCAAGAATATTTTTAATTAAAAATAAAGGGAAAAAAAAATTCGACTCCACTCCAATTTTTTTTTTACCCTCCCCCATATATAGAAATATTTTTAGTAAAAAAAAAAAAAATTTTTTTGACCCCCATACATAGTAAAGAAAAGAAAAAAAAATTTAGGAGGCGCCTCGGTCATATCGAAAAACACATGTTTAAATATGCTATTGAAGGCGCCTACGTCATATCAAAGAACCAGTTTTGTTATTCTTCCAAAATGGTTACCCATTTAGTAATGGCCGAGGTATTTGTTGCTTAACTTCAATTTACAACAAAACACCTTGTCTTAACAATGTAATGAAAATAAAAAATGATAATGTGAAAAAAATCCTCTCACAATGACGTCACTTTTGGAAGGATGAGTCAGCAATTTATTTTTCCAAAATGGTCACCCATTTACTAATGGCTGGGATATGCCTTGCTTAACTTTAATTTATAACAAAACACCTTGTCTTAACAACGTGATGAAAATAAAGAATTATAATGTGAAAAAAATCCTCTCAAAATGACGTCACATCCGAAAGGATGACTTGGCAATTTTAACAGTACTTGCTATTGAAAGTATCGTTTAAAAAACACGCCGGTTTCCTAATGAAATGTGTTTAATTAATTGTATGAATAATTTTTCTTGATATCACCTTATCGGAAAATATTGTAAATACGTATGTAAATTTGATAATAGCAGTTATAAGTGTATATTTGTAAATATGAATTTATTAATAGTTTAAAAGAAATGAATTATGTAAATTGTAAAACCCGTCTGGTGTCTGAGTGTGTTTTTGTAACAGTATATAAGGAAGTTAAAACAGTATTAGTTTAAGTAAGATTCTTAACACGTTTTCTGTTCGAATCGCAGTCTCGTCTTGAAATTTCCTTCTACTTTATTTATGTTTACAGCGATGTTTGTAGTACTATATATAGAAGCTGGCAGACTAAGTAAATAGTAATATTACTCTGGAGTTTCGACTTCAGACAGACAGACGGACAGACGTCAGACAGATACATAATCTCTATTATTAATAGATATTTATAGAAATGCTAAATGATATATTATAGATGTATTATATATGTATTTATAGGTATGGTAAATGATATATTATAGATGTATTATATATATATATATATATATAGATATGGTAAATGATATATTGTAGATATATAGATATGGTAAATGATATATTGTAGATATATAGATATGGTAAATGATATATTGTAGATATATAGATATGGTAAATGATATATTGTAGATATATAGATATAGTAAATGATATATTGTAGATATATAGATATGGTAAATGATATATTGTAGATATATAGATATGGTAAATGATATATTGTAGATATATAGATATGGTAAATGATATATTGTAGATATATAGATATGGTAAATGATATATTGTAGATATATAGATATGGTAAATGATATATTGTAGATATATAGATATGGTAAATGATATATCCAAAGAACGCATTTTATGAATAATCTGAATACTTTTTTCTTGTAGAAAATGATACCAAGGCAAAGAAACTTGAAACTTTGGAGAAGGAGAAAGAAGAATTAGCAGAAGAAAATACAAAATTAGCAGAGGAAAAACACAAAATGGTTAGTAATATTGCTTTACCATTTCATTATATTTCGCTGTTGTGATGAAATTAATAAAATTGGAGAGAGAAAAATATAAATATTTGTATACGTAAAGTTATTGATGTTATTTTAATTTTATTTTTAATTCGACTAAATCTATTAAAACTTCAGTCTTTAGAAAGAAAATTTTTTGTTTATAATCATATTCAAAGTAATATTCATTGAAACTAGTGGGACCCCGTGTAAATTCCATGATTACTTTCTTTATCTTATGTATAATTCACTGATAGTGTTATGCCCTTTAAAGGTCCGGAAAAAATAACAGAAAAAGGAGGTAATTAACAAAAAATTGTATTAGCAGAAAGTACAGATGTAATGGGTTGTCAGAGGCTGCTTCCTCACTTCTCTTCTCATTGTTTGTTTTGTTTTACGGCATATCAACCTTTTCCAGGTTATGTAATGCCGAATCAAGTAGTATTTTAAAAAAATACTTTGCAAAGTAAACAAAATTCTTTAGACAAAAAAAAACATAGTATTTTGAAAACATTCATTAAACATTTTTCCTTTTTTAACGGCATATCATCCTTTCTCAGTTCATTTAATGCCAAATTAAGCTGGATTTATATGTCTCTAGGTAATTATATCTTTTTATATAGCAACAGCTTTTAAGAAGTTCAGTATTGTCTCTACTTTATTTTTCTTAAACAGTTCCTTCATTGTACCTGCTCTGTAGAAAGTTTCTCTTTTAGGGGCCAGAGCAATGCATTCAATAAGAATATGCTTGATGGTGTAGGTAGTCTGGCATGCAAAGCATATTAGTTGCTCTTTGTCTTCAAGTAAGTAGGAATGTGTAATCCTTGTGTGACCTATGCAAAGTCTGGATAACACTACTTCTTCCTTTCGGCTTTTTCGTGAGCTTTTTTTCCATTCTCCTATTGTAGCTTTGATCGCTAGGAGTTTGTTGTGTGTATTGTTACTCCAACGTTGTTGTCTTTGTTGTTGGATATATTTGTTGATTTTCATTTTAAAATCTGTAAATGGAATCTTAAAATTGGCCTCCGCGGCCATGCCTAATGCAGACCTGGCTTCCCTATCAGCCTGGTCGTTTCCTCTGATTCCGATATGACTTGAGATCCAACACAGCAAAATTTCATTGTCTTTTGACAAATATTCCATCCTGCATAGCAACTTGGTTACCAATGGATTGTCAAATTTCCTATTTTTAAGGGATATCAGTACAGACAAAGAGTCTGAGAAGATAATGAATCTATTTTTCTTGGATTTCAGAATGAAATCAAGCGCCACATCGACAGCATATGCTTCTGCATTAAATATGGAAGTGTCATTTGGGAGATGCTTCTTATTTATATTATTGTTGTATACTGCAGCACATCCTGTTGCTTCTTCATGCTTCGATCCATCTGTGAAGATGTACCTATGTCTTGGATAGGTGTCTTGGATTTTCTCCAATTCCTCATGGAAAACCAGAGGATGGGTTTTTTGTTTGAAGTTTGTTTAAGGTTAGCAAGATCTTTGGGGTCCTTATGGTCCAAGGTGGTATTTTTGGTATTATAGTATCGTGTATTTTTGTCAGGTCCAATCCTGCTTCTTTGTTGATTATTTCCATTCGAAGGCCAAAGGGTCTTATAGCCCTTTCATTTCTTTGGAATAATTCTCTGTATTTTGGATGGAATGTGCTTTCATATGCAGGATTTGATGAACACGATTTCAATTTAACATAGTACTGCAGAGTCAACTTCTCACCTCTGATATCTGCAGGTGCCTCGTCTGCTTCTACATAGAGACTCTCAACAGGCGATGTTCTGAAGGCTCCAAGGACTAACCTTAGTCCTCCATGGTAGATCGGGTCTAGTATTTTAAGATAGGTCTTTCTAGCTGATCGGTATATAAAAATACTGTAGTCCAATTTAGATCTAATCAATGACCTATATAGTTTCAGGAGAGTGTTTCGGTCTGCACCCCACTCAGTGTGAGCTACCACACGTAGTAGTTGTAATGTTTTGTTACATTTTGCCATTATATATTTCAAGTGTGGAATAAAGGTCAGTTTTTTATCGAAAATTACACCCAAAAACTTGTATTCGTCTACAACCGGAATTTCCATCTTTTCGAGTTTTAGGCTTGGGTCATTGTGTAATTTTCTCTTTTGACAAAAATGAACACATTTTGTTTTTGTCTGAGAAAATCGGAATCCATTTTCTGTTGCCCATTTATTTATTTTATTCAGACATTGTTGCAATTTGCGCTCAATGGTATGCATATGCTTAGACCTGTAGTAGATTAGGAAGTCATCCACGTATAGGGATCCATCCACTCCGGGTAATAAGCTTTTTATTATGTTATTTATTTTTATGCTAAACAGAGTCACAGATAGCACGCTGCCTTGTGGAACACCCTCTTCCGGAGTTTTTATCTCAGAGAGAGTAGATCCAACGCGAACTCAAAATCTTTGGTTTGACAAAAACCCGTCAATAAAGTGTGGTAGTCTACTTTTTAGACTGAGATCGTTCAAATCTCTCATTATGCCATACTTCCATGTTGTATCGTACACTTTCTCTAGGTCAAAGAAAATAGCTACGAGATGTTCTTTTCGAATGAAAGTTTCTCTTATGGTAGTTTCCAATCGAACCAAGTGGTCTATCGTGCCTCTTTGATTGCGGAATCCACATTGTAAATTGCTAATAAGGCCGTTGGATTCCAAGTAACAGATTAACCTATTGTTTATCATCTTCTCCATTGTTTTGCATAAACAACTAGTCAAGGAGATTGGTCTATAATTTTGTGGATCCAAGTTGTCTTTGCCCGGCTTTGGGATCGGTATCACTGTAGTTTGTCTCCATATGTCCAGGAATTTTCCCTCTGTCCATATTGTGTTGTATATTTGGAGGAGTAATTTCAGTGATACTCCCGGTAGTTGCCTTAGGAACTCATAATGGACTTCATCCGGTTCTACGGCAGTATTATGAGATCTTTCAATAAAGTCTCTTAATTCACTCAATGTAAATGGGCTATTATATTTTTCTAGATTTTTCGATCTGAAGTTAAGTTTATGCTTTTCTGCATTTCTTTTAGTGGTGAGAAATTCTTGTTTTCCGCCCTGACTTGATGAATTTTTGGAAAACGTTTCTGCTAGTTGATTTGCTATGTCTTTCTTCTCTGTTATTGGGCAATTATTTTTGGAGAGGTGTTGGATTGGTTTCGTTTGGTGTTTACCCGCTATTTTACCGATCATATCCCAAACTGCTTTCAGTTTAGAAGAGGAATTTAGTTTGCCAACATATTCTTGCCAGCATTCTTTTTTCGCTGCTTTTATTTCCCTGCAGGCTCTTGCTCTGCTTTGTTTGTATTCCACCAGATTTGTTTGGATGGGTTCTTTTTCGAACTTCATTAGGGCTGCTCTTCGCAATCTAATAGCTTTTTTGCATTGACTGTTGAACCAGGGTCGGTTCCGATTGTCTGGTGTCGTATTTCTTGGGATGCAATCTTCTGCTATTTTAATCAGCCTCTCTGTGAAGTGTTCCACTTGGTCACTGTCCGTTTCCACACATGTCAGTTTCTCCTGACATTTCTCTTTAAACATTTGCCAATTGGCCTTGTTTAGTTTCCAGCGGCTTGGTTTACATTCACCACCAGGTTCTATGTTTTCGAGGAGGATTGGAAAGTGATCACTGCCACAAGTGGCATCATAGACTTTCCAAGTAAAGTCCATGTAGACTGTGGGGTCGCATATGGTTCAGTCAATGGCAGAATTATTTCCGTTGAATGGGTTCATATATGTCTGTGTTCCATCGTTTAGCATGAACAGATTTTCATTTATATATTTTTGTATTGTTTTACCCTTTTTTGTTGTATTTTTGCACCCCCATAGGGTATTGTGACTATTAAAGTCCCCCAATAGGATGAATGGTGTGGGCAATTGGTCAATTAGCTTCTGAAGCTCACTTTCATTAATGTTCTCGTTCGGTGGAATATATATTGAACATATATTTATTGTTTTATGTAGTGTCGCCTTGATGGCAACCGCTTGGATATTGGTTTGGATATCCAGTTTGCTATGGGGTATATCATTTCTGATGAGAATTGATGTTCCTCCAGAGACCCTGTGTCCAGTATCATGGATGTGGCTGAATATCTCATAGTTTTTTATATTAATATTATCCTCTTGTTTGAAGAAGGTTTCTTGGAGACAAATAATTGTTGGAGATTTCTGTGTCAATAATAAGAGCAATTTATTAAGATTTGCTTTTAAACCGTGACAATTCCATTGGATTATTTTTTGTCCCATGGTTTATATTTTGATTGGGGGTGGTTTTTGTTTTGTTTTTATTTTTTTTGTGTTTTCCTCCTCTGTCTCCATCATGTTGTCCAGAGCCTCGAATCGGTTTTGAGTCAAATTGACTCGGATTTTTGGCTTTGATTTCCGAGGTGATTTTTCCTTTTTTTTTTTTTTTTTTTTTTTAGTTTCAGAATTTTTATCTGAAGACTTTTTTTGAGGATCTTTTCGGATCCCTTTCTCTTTCATAGTAGTTTCAGGTGTTTGGTTTGGTTTGGTCTGTGGTGGGTCATCTGGAATGGGGGTACCCAGTTGAGAGGGTAGAAAGCAGATGTTTTCTTCACTCAAATCTACCTGGGTAACCAGATGGATAGGGGTTTGATTCCTCGGCTCACTTGTCACCTTTGTCTCTGGCTGCTTTGGTGTCTCCTTCACCTCCTCCCGAGCTACACCCTAAGCATCCTGTAAGCATTTCTGAAATGCAGGCCACTCGTCCAGTCTAAGTTTCAGCAACTGCTGAACTAGTTGTAAATATTTAGGCTCTTTCTCAACTGGGAAGGTTCTGATTTGTTTTGTTTTTTCCGCATTGGTTCCGACTATAGTGACATAGGATTGGGGCTTCATATAAGTCTCCACAATCCTCTTAGCCTCAGGGAATGCTATATTTCTTGTATGTTTTACTGTCATGATCTCCTTCTCCCTTTTAAAGTGAACTCATGATCTTGAAAATGCAGGGGTGATCCCCATGACAGTTTGCGCATCTTTTTTTCCTTTGGCACTCATCCTCGACGTGGGACGGGTCCCTCTCACCACATTTACCATATACTTGCTGACTCCTACATATGTCCTTATGGTGGCCAAACTTCTGGCATTTGAAACACCGCAAGGGGTTTGGAATGTAGGGCTCCATTCTTTCGGCAGTGTAGCCAATCTTCACCTCTTTTGGTATTGTTGTTGAATTAAATGTTAATATATATGTGTTGGTTATGATCGACTCTCCACCTCTTTTTATTGTTACTCTTCTGTGATTGGTGACTCCCTGCTGACACAGTGCCATCCCAATCTCTTCCTCCGTCGCCAGACCAAGTTCCTAGCTTCGGATGACTCCTCTTGATATATTAAGTCTTTCATGGGCATATGCCTTACATTTAATATTATGAAAATTTGTCATTTTTGGGATAATTTTGGCTTGTTTACAGTTGGTAACCTCCACCAGAAGGTTACCGTTTTGTATTTTTTAACGGTCTTTGGGATTATCTTACTGCTTATCACTTTTTCAATCAGAAAAGGTGACAGTTTAACTAGTGGTGTTTCCTCCAAAGATTCTATTGTGATGAATTTTGGGAAGTCGTTAATTTCGTTGTCAGACGAATCCGACTCGGATAGATGTCGTTTGGTTTTTTTTATTTGTGTTTGCCATTTGGTTTTGTTTGATCTTCAATGGCCCTGAGCTCCACCACGGAGTCCAACTAAAGTTGGGAATTTACCAGGGAGGATAATCCGAACGCCCTGATCGAGATGGGGATAACCATTATACTCGTACTGAGTGAGAATAAATTAGCCCCTGCTATTTCTTTTTCAGTACCCATAAACTGAAAGTATAGAACTCTGCAGTGGTAATCTTCTTTGTTCTCAACACGATTGACCCTCAGCCACCGCCTTCTAGTATCTATTTGGGAGGAACAATAAGAGAAATAAGATTTTGATTTTGAGAAGAATCAAATTGAATAATACGGTTGGGGATGAACTTATAGTTACTAAGGCATGACGTGACCAGCCGATTGACCGGATCGGGCCTCTCCGACCTCCCGTCTAGCCGAAGTAAGGGCCGAAGTGGAGTGTTGCAGTCCATGTGACCATTTAGGCAACCAGGCCACGGACCGCTCAGCCACCAGGATCCCGTCCTAAGACGTCACGGGTCGCCACCCACGACAAACAGGTGGCCCCGTTTTCGGGGGGGTTTTACCCCTCTGCATGGGGTTGCAGTCGGCAAATTCGCGGCCCCGCCGACAGGGCAATTCTCTTCTCACTTCTGCTGATTGGTTATCATGACTGGATAGGTTAGATCACAATGACAGATATTTCTATTGAAATAATACATGTATGTAAGGTTTAATAATATAAAGAAAATAAAAAGTTTCTTCTCTCCCTTTCACTACCAGGGGGAGTGTATATAGCATCTGTTAAGAGTCTGATGCTGTATGGAGGTACATGCTGAGTGAGAGATGAGTTATATTAATTGAATGTAAAAAATCCCCCCCCCCTCCCCATTTCTGGCCCCATAACCATTTTTTTTTTTTCTATGGAAGATAAACTCTGCATTTTTGGGTTGGTGTGTGGGGGGTTTACTTTTTAGACAATTATGAGGTTTTTTGTTTGTTGGTAGACTTCCTACGTTAACTCGGGGTTTGTAATAGGGTTAAGGGAGAGTATTTTTTGGGGGGGGAGGCTTGCCACTTGAGCTTAGCATTAAGAAAATTTGGGGTGGAGAGGAGGACTTATCACTCGAACCTAGGATCAGTGGTAGAAAAAACATATTTTACTAACTTTTTAATGTGAAAAAATCCCAATAAATTCTGCTATGGGAATTAAATTTCCATAGCAAATATTTATTTTGGTTAACTGCCCAAACAAACTAGAATGGCCAGAAAATGGGTGATCATTATATGTTAAATTTTATGCACAAGGGTGGGGGTGGTGGAGATTTTAATCGCCCCAAGCAAGGCATTGAAGCGTAAGAGGCTAGTATGATTAGAGGCCATATTTGTGAGCGGCATCCTAAGTAGGTGTCGTGCAACAAGATGTTTGTTCATATTGCATTTAAATTTCTACATGTTTGTACAGTTTCCAGGAGTTTGCAGGGAGGGAATTCCAAACGCAAGCTGTCCGAGGAAAGAAGCTATCTGAGTAGGAAGTTTTCTCGCATCTAAGGGCCTCTACAGTGAATGGGTGTGATTCTGCTGCTAGTTGGGTTTGTCTGGGATGTTTACATTGGAGGGAGGGCGTACACGTGCAGTAAGTTTGTTGGAGCACATTCATTGGATGTACTAGTAAAATAAGCACAGGGATGCAACATTGTGATGATGGGACTGGAGCTTAGTAGATAGTACGGGGCCTATTAAGTTAGCAAATCTTTTTTTGCACCCTGTCCATTCCAGATGTGGCAACAATACTCTGTGCATGGACGAATGGTGACTTTATAAATTCTGAAGTGAATTCGAAACCCAGATGTTGTAAGTTCAATCCCAGATGAAGGAACTTGAGATGGTTAACTGATACTATATATCTAAAAGATATGGGATGAAAGCAATTCTACCCTGCAGTTGGTTCATGTTGAAATTTCCAGAAAATTAACGACTACAAAAAAAGGTACCTGAAGGCCGTAGAGAACAAAGGCTGAAATGTTGTGAAAATAACAACAGCCTAGATGAGGTGGAAACAGTCAGAAACATGTCAATAATATCTGCATACAAAAATTTTAAATAGATTTTCATGTATGAGTATGATCAGTGATATTGGAGTATTTAAAGTATTTCATTTTCTTGCTGTTTTTGTTTTTCTATCTTTTCCGTTATTAGTTCTTTATTTTTATTTGTATTTGTAGATTACAGATTTGAGAAAGCAGTTGACCAATCTTCAGAATGAACTTCATGAAGCCATCCAAAGCCGCAAAACGGCTATTACCAATGAGCAAGCCGCTCGGGAAAGTTGCCAGACACAAGCTAAACTTGCTGCTGAAGTAAGTATTTTAAAAGGAAAGAGTTATTGAATGGCTCGGCTTCTCTTTAGAAATATTAAAACTTATTTTCTTTTTAACGTTTTCCTAAAGAAGCTAAAAAATAAAGAAAATTTTAGGAGATTAAAGCAAAGATTTAATGTGAATTTAGACATGTACGATAATGAATAAACTTTTTAAACTAAGTTTTTCTCCTCAAAACAAATTTATTGATTGTACGATATGTTTTGGAAGAGCTTATCTTGTTTTGTTTCAAAAACATTTTGTATCATGAACGATCCTTTGTTTTCTTGGTTGAACAATTACTCTGAAAATGCTGTTAATTACACGAGTATATACAATATGTATCTCTTTTGTAAATTTAGCAAAAGGCCAGACTTCTGTTTGTTTTGTGATACAGAGATATTCAAAGTTTTAATTTACATCGAAGAACCAGCTCATACGCTGCACTTTCTATAATTTAAAGCTTGCTCTTTCAGAGACTTCTGTCTTCAGTGCAAGTAAACTGAGTTGAAAAGCTATAGAATATAACTATCATGCGTTTAGTACAGGGTGGGCCAAAATAAGGGTCCTATCTTTAAATTTGAATAACTTGAATTTGAATAACTTCCACAAAATAAAAGTTAAACTCACCAAACTTTATGTGTGTGTAGACTGACCCTTCCGAGATTTTTTGAAATAAACAAAACAAATTTTAGCCGAAAAACACTTCTTAAAACTTACAAAAACTAAAGTATTGTTTTTTACACTGTTTTAAGTTTTTTAAGCAAAAATAATGTTTTCTAAATGAGGGTACGTTCCTTAGGGCTAATACGGCTCATGCTTGCTTCGGAAGGGGTCCTTTACTTATTCTAAAAAAAAAAAAAAAAAAAAAATCAATAAATAAAAAAGTTATGAACTTTTAAAAATAGGACCCTTATTTTTGCCCACCCTGTATAAACTGAGTTGAAAAGCTATAGAATATAACTATCATGCGTTTAGTATAAACTGTGTTGAGAAGCTATAGAATATACGTTAAATTTTATGCACAAGGGTGGGGGGGGGTGACATATATTTTCTTAGGACCTTGACTTCAAACGATTTTCAATGTTTGCTAAAAAAAACTGATCTAGACAATATTTTTATTTTTTATTTTATTAAAAAAAGGATTTTCTATTTTTTAATTTTTTAGCTTTTTAAAGGTGATTGAACAAGGTAGATGTCGAATGTCTTTAGCTAATTTGTCAAAAGAAAGCTTACCTGTTACCTTCCACTCGTCAATTATTTTATTCCTTATTTTTACTTCCTTATAAAACTGATTGAAATTGATTTTCTTGAAACATCTGATGAATATGAGCAATGTTCATTGGAATCCTAACAAAAATTTTCAATGATTTTTATAAACGATTTATTTTTACTTATAAAACTGATTGAAATTGATTTTCTTGAAACATCTGATGAATATGAGCAATGTTCATTGGAATCCTAATTAAAATTTCCAATGATTTTTTTTAAACAATTTATTTTTGTTATTTATTACTACCTCATCCAAGTAAATCATGAAAACAATCCTTTTGTTGTTGCGGTTGTTTTTTTCTTATATATATTGCATCGTTAAGGTTCAAATATTGCCTGTTGTTTCATTTGGTGTCAAGTTTTTTAGTCAATACTTATTTTTTTCCAGGCACAAGACAAGTATCAACGAGAGCTTATGTTGCATGCAGCTGATATGGAAGCACTGTCCACATTGAAGAAGGAAGTAAGTATTTTGAAAATTGGCGTAAGAACATTTTTAGAATCATTTAGATCTAACATGTTTATGTAAATCAAAATCAAATGGCAAAATCTAGCAAAGTGAAACAAGCCATGTAAAAGGACAGTCAGAAGATGTCTGTGTTTATATACCATCTGAATGTTTGTCCAAGGCGACTTTAAACCTGGATATGATAGGCATTGTCACTACCTCTCGTGGGTTGTTCCATGGAGCAGGAACATGGATAGAGAATGCTGCCTTTCTTTTAATGAGACAAAAGCGCCTAGGATACAGCTTTTGCCGAGTCACATAGAAATCGAGACTTGGCACTGGGGTTAAAGTCTCCCTGAAAGGTATATTTAAATTTCATGTTGATGTTTTACGCCAGAATCGTGTCGCTTCACATCTTCCACTGCTCGAGTGAAGGGTAATTATTTCAAAATCATCGGTGATGCATCCAGCGCTGCTTTGAAATGTAAAATATGATTGGGATAGATTGGTTTTATTTACTTGGAGGTTGGACACAAGGCCAGGTGAGGTTTTGAGAAGCCAGCATAATAAATTAACACTCTGGCCTACAAAAAATGCCTGAGTAGCCATGTCGGCATTCCTTGGTAGGACGCCTCAGGCGATTAGCCATAAACTAACCCCTTCTTAGAAAGAAGGTAAATCCTGGGAGGGTGGACCTGCTAGGGCTACCCAAGACTATATCCCAGCCCGACTGAACAAAGCCACACCAGCATGGCTCAAAGTCTGCCGGACGGTATGAAAAACATCAAAAGACTGGTGGATTGGTATCCTGAAGTAAATTTATATGCTTTTAATTAACTGATTTCTTAATTTCTTTTTTTATTTTCTTACATGAAGGCTGTAGATCATTCTCAAAAATTTATTTGCTTTTAATTAACTGATGTTTTTATTTTTTATTTTCTTACATGAAGGCTGTAGATCATTCTCAAAAATTTATTTGCTTTTAATTAACTGATGTTTTTATTTTTTATTTTCTTACATGAAGGCTGTAGATCATTCTCAAAAATTTATTTGCTTTTAATTAACTGATGTTTTTATTTTTTTACATGAAGGCTGTAGATCATTCTCAAAAATTAGAAGCTGCTAAAGAAGAAGCTAAACAAGCAACTGCAACTCTAACGGAAGCAAAGGTAAGACATCTTTTGCATTATTTTTAAGTTTTTAAATAAGAATTTATAGCTTTCAGAATTTACATCGGAACATTTTTTTTTTTTTTTTTTTTAGACAATTGAATTTATTTTTTCATTAAATATTTTTGCCGTTTTTATTTCAATATTTTCAGTTTGTTTTAACCCATTTTTATATTTACTTATTTTAATATTATTAATCATTTAAAAAAAATTATTTTCTAAAAGAATTCTTGGGCTGAGCAGGAGCGGATCCTGAAAAATGACAAAAGTCAAATTGAAAGCAGATGTGCTGATCTGACTCGACAAAATGCAATTCTTCATGAACAGCTTGGCCAGGTAATACTTTTTACTTTCAATTTTGTGATTTACACCAAATGTAAAAAAATTAACATTTTTTTTTATGAATACTTAACGTTTTTAGAGTTGAGGCTGAAACCCGTGAAAGACTGGTGATTATGTCAGGATTGCATATTGGCCATGCAAAACTCACCCAAGAGAACTCACCAGTAGGGTGTCAAACACAATTCACATAATTGACAGTACGGTCCTTACTCTAACCAGAAAACTTATCTACAAAGAAAATAGTATGTGAGAATTGTTCGAAAATGTTGATGTAAACATTCTAACTTTTTCTGAAAATAGTGAACTTATATCATAAGATATAAAACAATTTTATATATTGTATTTATTTTTTAAATCAAGACATTTAAATAAAACCATGCTATCTACAGAACAAAAACATACAAAATCATCACTGGACTTCAAATTTACAGACTAATAAACAATTTGCAATATGTATGTTCACATAATCTCTCTACAAAGAATTTATGATAACTTATCCACCAAATATTTTCGTACTTTATCTTTGCCAGCATTAAATTCCTCAAGAGAAGCCATAAAACCAATTGGTGTATAGATTTTATTTAAAGATCATGTTGCATTTTCTATTGCTGGATACTCTTCCGCCTTGGATGATAGCGCATAATAGGACTGTGGTGGAAAAGGCATTTATCAAGTGATGACGGTCTATCCGTACATAATATATCAACTTTATTTACATCTTGAACAAACAAATGTAATGGGTTAAGAGTTAAATGTTCAAAGGTCTAGAAGAAGAAACCGTTGTTCTGTCCGTACATAAGTGAACTTGTAAGTAGTGAGACATTTATGTTGATAATTCAAATGTCTGTGACTTATGTTGTTTTTCCGAGATGTCTATCGCTTGAGGCTACGGCAGAGTTTATTTATACCTCAAGAATATATGCGTGTGAATAACCTAGGTTCCTGTCGAAAGTTGGCTTCTCACTGACTCTGACCATGTGTGTGCACTCTGTTATATAGATAACACAAACAGGTGCTCGAGTCCAGGAGGCGACTTTTTCTGAGTGGTTGAAGTTTGCTATAGGCAATTAATCGTGAGTGATCTTATCAGCGTCAAGCATTTCAAGCAAGTAAACATTGAGTGTTTCGGAGATTGTTTTTCTGGCACTGCTGCTGCTGCTGCTGTTGTTGTTGTTGAAATAGGCGTTCCACAGCTTCATTTGTTTTAGGACAAATCTACAACGGGGGAAATGGTCGTGGGTTTGCAGTTGTCTATTTTCTCTAGTTTTGTGAATATCAGTTGTGAATATTTTTACACTTGCACCCCATCCGTTAGCATGTGGGATGCTTAAGAGAAACCACCGATTCACACCATGCCTTGCTAAGCTTTACATGATGAAAGAGAACATCTGGGGAAAGAGGGGGGGTACTTTACTCCTTCCCCATAATATAATAATAATAATAATAGTTTATAAGTTTGAAGAAAGCAGACTCTATTTATATTTTTAGCCAATGAACAAAAATGATATGCACTATTATAAAGAAACTTTGTATACAATCTATTCACAATTTACATGCAAAAGTCTACACATGAGCCCGTGGATATCGTCAAACGTTTTCTCTGCACACTACAATCATATTTTAACTGCTTTCAAAACTGCCTGTTTCGCACTACTTTGTTTAGCTGAATAATCTGCTTTTCTGCACCCTTCTATTCTTTCTAGACATACTTGATCAGAATAAGTGATTTTGTATGTTTCCTGTTTTTCTGAGATTAGAAATCCAGTTAATTAGGCTTGTTTCAAAGAATTTACATTTTTCTTCGTTCAATTGTAAGTTACTAAGATATAAAAAATCTAACACAAGACATGCCAGTTTTAAGGAAAAAAAAAAAAAAAAAAAAATGTTTCGTAAAATGCAAACAGAATACCAGAACTGATAAAAATTAAGATTGGCAAGTTTATTCATTTTCTTAAATATTGTAAAAAATTAAATATTTTTGAAATATGTAGGACATGAGTTATTATTTATAATATGGTTTATGGTACAGTTTTACAAAAACATTTTAATATAGAAATGACTACTACAAAGTCGTCTTATACATAAGGATGTTATTTATTCCTTTAGTTATTTTTCTTCTCCTTCAGACACTATATTGTATAATGCACACGAAAATACACTACGTGAAATTTTGTCTCCTGTTAATAATTGGTTTTATCTTCATTTTAGCTCTCCAACCAAGTGGCTTATATTCAAAAGTCTGCTGAATCTTCTGAGCTATTAAATACATCAATAGAAGAAAAGGAGAAATCTTCTGAACAACTTTTAGAGGTCATTAGGTATGTGTAACTTTTATCTCATTTTTTTTTTTTATCCCTCTCCCCACACTTATTAAGTAGATTTTAATTTTTTTTTTATGTACGTTTCTAATAGTGATTTTACTTGAAAAATTAAAATAAATTATGTTCTGCTTTTTGATTACTATGAATATGGATTACCACGATATCAGAATTAACTTTAATAACGTACTGATTTAATATATATAATTAGATACTACTCTCAATACTGCTTGTAAATAAGTTGCATGTCACATCTTTTTAAACAAGAATAAAAAAAAACAATAAGAAATGAAACAGAAAAGGGGAGGGAATATAAAGTGAAATGAACAGGGTACAAAAGCTCTGTCAAAATCTGGTCATAAGAGAGGGAGGGGAGATCAAAGGAGTGAATGCCTAATCAGTACAAACCAAAAAAAAAAGAAGAAAATTTAAACAGTAAAATGTTAAGATTTTCAAAATCAATGTCGTACTTAATTTTTGTAGAATCATAATTTTTATACAACTTTGTTATCAAATGTAATAATCTATATTGTATTAAGATATATCAGAAAATATAGAAGTATTTTGACACTCTACATCATCATATTCTGTTTAACGTCTGTCTGTTTTATATGCTGGCATGTGTTCGATGGCTTTTAGAAATTGACTTCCAAATAAACCAATGTCTTGTCAGGTCTTTAGTTATTCCTCTTTCTCTCAAATTAATCCTTTTCATTCCCCCTGTTTTTTGGGGCCTTCCTCCTGCCAACTGACTCTGCTCCCCTCAACTTTTTTATATCTACTAACCCAAGAATTCTCGTCAACCCTACCATGAATTATAATTTGCAGACAAAAAATTTGGTGGGAAATAATTTCATCTGAACGTATCGCATTCTTTTACTATTTCTCTGAAACCAATTTTTATTTATATTTTCTAATGAATATTTCAAATCTGAATTAAATAATTTGTGATCTCACTTTTCTTCCTGAAAATTACTAAAAGATTAGTAAACTTATCTAGTTTACTAATCTTTTAGTAAAACTGTGCTTAAATGTATACCGTGCAAAAATTTTATAATTCTAAAATTTTACTGGTTTTTAAATAATTTTTTTTTTTTAACTTTTATTTTATTTAAAAACATTGTTTTTAATATAATTTATTTCATTCCAGGTTTTTGCGTAAAGAGAAAGAAATTTCCGTGACTCGTGTAGAAGTCGCTGAAGCAGAATCTCTCCGGATGAAGCAGAGATTGGGAAATCTTCTGAAGCAATATGAAGAAGCTTGTAAAAATCTCACTGAAGAGAGGGAGAGATCACAGGTGAAATAATAGATTAGTTTCCTTTCTTTTAAATGTGATAATGGCTACCATTAATGCATTTATCAATTTTGCTTTCTCTTCACAATCATCTTAGCTAATATTTAATCATTAAAAAATAAATGTTTTAAATTTGCCTTTCTATAAAGTTATATAACAAGAGTTAAACAATCTTCTATCAGTGTTTTGGGGGGTTATTTGCATCAAAAACTTTAAGGTCGATCGTGGGTAAACAAAGGGACTTTGTTGGTGGTTAAGATATTCACTTTATTGCTGGTTTACATAGGTAAAACACTTTAACATTTAGTTTTCTGTTTTAAATTATTCTAATAGATTTCTTTAAAAAGTTATCAGGTAAAAATAGCTATTCATGAATATATTTTATTTTTTAATTAAAAAAACATTAAGAGTTTTGTTTTACTCTTATATAAAGACAATTTTAAATTTGATATATAAAATATTAATGTATCACAGAATAAGGATTTTAAAAATAAAATTGGGTACAACATGAAACTGCATCCAGTTTGTGTGTGTGTGTGTGCCCTCTGCTGATGAAGTGAACCAATATTAATAAAAAAAAATATATCGTCTCAGAAACGATAGTACACATATAGTTATGTTGAATTCTTGGAGCGCAAATAAATGATCCTGTAACAATGTTATAATATATATATATAATATATTAAGTTAAAATATCTTGATAAAATGAACTAAAAACCAATATTTTTCAAAAGTGCTCAATACAAAGTAGAGCTTTATAAATAAAATTTATATAAACATTAGAACAGTTTGATTTAATTTTGATTTCTATTTTATCTGATTTCCTTAGGACAATTTAACATTTAGTTTCCCAGCCCCGTAGACGTGCCCTAGCACAGAAACGCTGGTTAATTTGCATAGGCTGTTCAATGTTTATATAAATTTTATATATATATATATATATGAAGTCAAATGCATAGACTTAGGAATACAAATGCCCAACGTAGAGATCTAAGGAAAGATAAAAAGTAAATTTAGACCAATATATATATATATTCAGAATACTGCAGGTATCAAATCAGCTCAATGGTGTAACCTTTAGGTCAACCAGAGCTATTTTGTTTATTTCTAAATTATATAGCTAAATCAAACACCATGAATAAATATGTAAAGATATTAAAAAAATTTTAAGCATAAAAATGTTACCAAACTAATTTTGGCATCAAATAACCCAAAAAGATATGCTGCAAAACTAACAAATTTAAAATATTGAAGTTAATTTTCCAAAAAGATGGAAAAAGTGTAAAATATTAAATGTCATATATATATATATATATACTAGTTTCAAATGATTTTTATTTCCCCGTTTGGGTGTTTTTGAGAAATTCAAGGACAAACTTAAAGAATACATGACCATGTGAGGTTGGCGGCTACAGAAGGTCAATGACAGAGGTAGCAGTAAGAAAAATGAAGTTTGATTTAGGGTTTTGTGATAACTAAAGTTAGAGAACAATTGTCGAACGAGATGAGCATATAACATTCTCCCCATAGCTAACCATACTGCCAGTTGGATATTATGCTGAGACACCCCGGGAAAAAATTTCTGTTTCATACTGTGTTGGGAACCTCATTTTCGAACCAACTTACCACAGAAATCACCAACTGAGAAAGAACTTTGATTTTAAAACTTGTCGGACAATTAAATAAGAAAGCATATATCTTTTATAAAGGTGTTAAATCTGTTCTTTCTTAACAATCTGACAATATAAAAGTTCTTTAGATAAATTTCAAAAGTTATAAATTTAAAAGAATAAAAACGACTCGAGTCGTCAAGAACGTGAGGTTGCAACTAAGTACAAGATTGTTTTCTTCATGCATCTGTAGTTGTTTGCCATTTCTCCATTGAATTAACTTGTTTCAATTCAACCAAACCTATGAATGTGATTGATGGTTTAGTGAGGGGGTGGGGGTATCTTATATCCGTGTATGATTGCTCGCAAAATTGTTAATGTTAGATGAGGTGAAAGGACTAGGAAGTTAAGGTGAGGAAAAACGGAAATGGTATTTGCTAGTTAGGCGATTATTTGATAAGCTTATATGCAACAATGTTTCTATAGTTCTAATGATTTCTATTGTTCAAAGTTTTTATAGTTCTAAGTAATTTTATAGTTGTCATGAAATTACCCAGACACTAGAACACAACAAAAAAAAATAGAAAATTGTCTTGAGAATTTGATGTTTTTTTTTTTTTTTTTTTTTTTTTTTTTTTTTCATAATTTTAAAAACTGTTTCATATATATATATATATATTTTATTTGTAGGTGAATGTGCACACAGCCTCTCAACATGCTGAGCTGATGCGTAAAGTTGAGAATTTAAATGTCCTCTCTGAAAGCAATGCCATGCTTAGACAAGAAAAAGAAAAACTAAATGGAGTAGTTAAGGAGTTAACTACCAAGGTAATGTTTCTTCCATTATTTAATCATCCTAATTTAAAAAATCATTTAAAATTTTTTTTTATTAAATGATGCATCTTTATATCCTTTGATATCCATCAATATGTCACTGTTTTGTTCGAAATAGAATTTTCATTACTAAATGTACAGATTGAATGGACTTCTCCTTATTTTATTTATATCATCTCTATCTATAAGAAGCTCTTTTTTGATGATACAATCAGCTCATTAAGCAAAGAAAATAGAATTTTCATGCCTTAATAAGCAGATTGTGACAGATATATGTCGTCTTATACAACTATAAGATATTTGCCACATTGTCTTCAGATAGCTGTCAACATTTTTACCAAACTCTTGGATCCCATCGTATGCGAGAGTGGGAGCATATGACAGACATGTCCGACCTGTACTCTTGTATGGCTGTGAGACATGGTCAATGACGAAATATCGGAATGACACTATCCTTGATGCAGCGCATTGGATAAAAGAAAATTGCCGGTCTCACTCTACAGGCCACTATGAGAAAATATGTCGCACAACGACGTCTTAACTGGTGCGCCCATGTCACCTGCCGTCGGTCGTCCAAAACGCTCCAAAGTATATGCCAAACTGATGTCGATACACCAAAACCACATGGAGGGGATCAGTTGATGATAATCTCATCCTGGTGGGCGGCACAAGCGAAATGACAACAGACAGGAAAAGTTGAAGTAATTCCCGAAACATCGAACCTCAAACATGAAAATAATAATTGAATGCGCCCATCTTACGGATATCCTTTCTTGGTTTTTATCTTTCTACTTTTTGCATTTTTTCTGGTTTGTTTTAGTTTATTTTGAGGCTTGAATATCATATTTATTGAAACAAAATAGCATTTATTTGAGAGAGGGGAAAAATATATAAAAATTAATAAAATCTGCTGTAATGAACTCTTTTGTACAATTCATTATTATGAAGAATAATTACAAATGTCCTCAGAGTAGACACAAAATATAAAGCATTCTGTTTATTCAACTAACGATTCATGGCTACTTATATCTTCATGTCTTTTTATTTATTTTTTAATTTCTTTTCATCACAACTTGGTTTAATGTCCATTTTACATGCTGGCATGCATTGGACAACTTTTAGAAATTGACTTATCTCTGGCCAAATCTCTCGTTCTCTCAAGTCCATACTTATCACTTCCTCCCATGTTTTCCTTGGCCTTTGCCTGTGAACTGACTGTACTACCTCAATTGTTCTACATCTACTAACCCAAAAACTCTCATCCATTAATTAAACATGGCCATACCATCAAAGTCAACTCTTCTGCACGTATCTCCCTATACTGTCAAGATTTAATCCTGTCTTTAAGACTCTCATTACACATCCATCCTATCATTCTCATGTCATTTCTCTCCATGCAACGCATGTCCTCAACCCTCACTGGCTAGGTTTCACTTCCATATATCACACTGCGTACACATTCCTGATAGACTGTTCCCTTGGTCGACAGTGGTAATACTCCAACTACTAAAATATGATAATTTCTAATATGTACTCGAAAAACCAATAGTTTTTCTATTGTTTTTTTTTAATTTTTTTTTTTTTTTATCTCTGTGCATTCGTCATGGCACCTAAGAAAGGTGGGGTTATGAAACCTACAAGAAAGTTTGAACACCTTTTTAGGTTATAAAGCATTATTAACTAAGCATAAGAGTGGTATCTGTGTTGGAACTATTGCATTTATTTATTTTCTTAATTGTTTGTATCAAATAAACCGTAGTACTAAGGGAGGTAATTCCGTATATACTATCAGGAACAGCGGTTCATTGTTTAAAGGGAAATATCATGATGTAGAAAGTTTGCCTATTTCTTCAATGTTTGGTTTATTTGTTTGGAACAGTTTTCTGACATTTTTTATTTAACAGATATTCTAGAATCTTAATTTCTATTGTTTTTGTTAGGAATAACTAACAAAACGATGTATCTCCCTTGCATCATTCGGTAAGGTTAAGAGTTATCACCCTTTGTCGATAGTGTCTTGCCGGGAGTGAAAAGAAAACATTGACCACGGATCAGACTGTCTCATATTTCATCTCGCGTTACAGCAGCTAAATAACTCATTTCATTCTAATTTCACTTTTAATAAATCTGTTAAACTATTCTGTTGAAAAGTCATCCATTTTGTTTTACGAGTTATTATTATAACCTAAATTACATGGTTTACAACAGTTTTACACATTGATTAGGCCATTTACTTGTGTTATTTTCATTTAAATTACGCCTATTAGGAATTTTCTAGAAAAAAAAGAATTATTCACTTAGCATTATTCCTTTTGAGAATTATTTTAGAATTAAAGCTTTTTGGAACCTAATTGGCCTCTTGGAACAATGTTACTATTTAACGTTCAGTTTGTAAGATTTTACTGTATATTGCGTATGCAATTTTTTTAATAAAAAAAAAAATAGTATTTAATTACATAGGGATGTAGAACTAGTACCCCTGACATTATGTACAATTGAACATATTTGCCTCGTCTGGGGATGGCTTAAAAATTATGCATTTCTTTATTTTTCATTGAAGTGAAACATAGCACTTAGTCCCATGTGATGAAATGAATTATCAATTTAAAATTGTATTTCTTGTTAAACATTGCAAAAAAAGGTTTTGGATAGTTTAAATGTCTTGTACGTTTCTAAATGTCAACACAATTCTATTCAGGTGAAAAAACTGGAAGAGGACATCCAACCGTTACAATCAAACATTCGGGAGTTAACAAACCAGAAAGATGCATTAGTGATCGAGAAAATTAATTTAGCTGGAGAAGTGGAACGGTGGAAGGGTCGAACAAGTCGTCTTATTGAACAATGCAACAAATCAGATCCTGAGGAACATAGACGCATAGCGTGAGTAAACCACTGTCTTGTTATAATTCAAAATTTAATTTACTTTATATTTCTTTTCAAGCCAATATCACACTAAGATATTAACAAAAATTTGTAAAGAAAGAATTAAAATAAATACAATTTTTATATTTAAAAGAAATTTAAACTTGATTTAAACTGACTCCCTTCTATTAAGACCGAAGGTGCCCAGACTGGAATCTGCTTTGCGTTACAACCACATACGGTGGTATGGCCATGTTGAATGAAACTCTGTTTGGATAAACAGATGTACACACGACTTGCTGGAGGGTAGGCGAGGAAAAAGCAGGCTGAGAAAGACTTGGAATGACTCTGGTGAAGATAATTTCAAGCCAATAACACATTAAAATAAACAAATGATAATTTTATTGTGAAAGTGTCATGGCCACCGTGCAACCCACGTCTGATGTGGAAAAGACACATTAAACAAAGTAAAATTAAAATCTTGATGCTCGGCAGATTTAGCAGTAGCTAGAATACTTGATGGCCTATATGGATCACATTAAAAAAAAAACAAGTAAAAAAAAAAAAATAAATAAATAAATAAAATAAAAACCATGTTTACTAATATACAATTTACAATAATTAGCACAGGACTGATAAAATACTGTTGGATGAAATAAAACTTAAATTGCATGTTATTAAAGAATTTGTATAGAAGAAAAAATTAAAATAATCACTGGTTTAAAAAAATATAACTGAAAGCAACATTATTTGCAATAAAAATGATGAGCATGGAATCGTTTTAGTAACAGAAGAATTTCTTTATTGTTACAACGGTATTCACCATGATCTGGTTGAGCCGGTTTCTTTCCTTGCCTGCATCATATCCCAAACCAGCAGCCCCAACTTACTTGACGATCGACCTTCTTTGCTGCACCCTGCTCAGATGGAACAATGTTTAAAATAGCTTGTTAAACACTAAACAGAACTTAAGACAAAAAAAAAACTTGAAAATTTCTGAATACAGTTTTTAAAACTGGACTAATTTGAAAGAGTTAAAAAATACTCTTTGTCAGCAAAATATAAAAGAAAAATGTTAAAATTTCATATTCAAATAAAATATTAAGTTTAAAATTTGTACAAATTTGTTAATTTTTTGTGTCTTAAAAAGTTAACTTTTTATTTTTTTCAATGTGGAATTTAAAAAATTGATATTTTACTCCTGATTATTTAAGATATTTTCTTAATTTATTGATGTTGTGTAACCTTTATGTCTATTTATTCAGACTTGAAAGAGAAGATCTCAAGAAACAGGTTTCAAACCTTAATGAAGACAATCTAAAGAAAAAGTAGGTTCAAGAAAAATATTTTTTTTAGGTATATCAGCATAAAAATACAATGAAACAAAATGCAGGTTATTTGGCTGCTTTATAAAAATTTAATTAAAGAATTTGATTTAAGTAGCAAAGCAAAAAAACAGACCAACTTATTGGAATTTTTTAATTTTTTAATTTAATTTTTTATTTGTTATATTTATTTTTAAAAATCTTATGTTATATTATTTGAGTTTTATAACTTTGATCCATTTTAAGTACAGAAACATTCAGAATGGTTAAAAAAAGAAATGTTATTAAAAACTTTTTATTATACTTTTTAAATTTGGAAGCTATAAAGTCATCTGTAAAAATGAAAAATAATGTCAATTGTATTATAAGTTTTAAAGTCGTGATGCAAGACGCTTTTATGAAAAATCTAAAAAAAATTTTTTTCTTTCAAAGAGCGGAGCTTTCCAGGATCAATATTGTTCATGCAAATACCTTGTACGTAAAACATTTTCTATCCATTAAAAATTTTCACTCAAACATTTTTGATTTTAATTCTTTGAAAATTAAAAAAAAAAAAATTGTATTTATTTAATTTTCTTTTTTTTTTATAGGAAAGAATTGAATATCATAAAAACAGAAATTGGTAAAAAGGAGTAAGTAAATTTCTCTTCAAAAAAAAAAAAAAAATTATTGTAAATTATTTATAGTCCTAAAAAATTGTCATTAATTTAATAAATTTCTGAATAAAAAATATCAACAGATGTGAATTAAAAAAAAATATTTTAAAGTATACATTTTAAAACAGTGTTGATCATGCATCTGTATATTACACATCATGACTTCTGACTTTACCTCTGATATTAGCACCGAAAGCATGTACCTGTTGTCATTTTGTACAATGCAAAACGAACCAACAGCAAGTTTATTTCAAAAAAACATTTTTCTGCCAGCACCGCTGCCGCTTCTGTTAAAATTGATAAACTGGTGTTAACTGATCTCGTTAAGTCCCTACTTAATTATTCGTTACAATATTCCAGAGGTTAGATTATTTTTTTTCCTGGCTTATAACCTTTTACTTTTTTGAAAAAAAAAAAAAAGAAAAGAAAAAAAAAGGACCGTTCCTCTCTTGAACCGTTAGAAGATATTGTGGGTCGTTTGACTTGCTTAGCTTTAGCCACTTGATGGTTGCTGTGTTCAACTGCAGAATGTGTCTGGGGTTAGACCACGATTACTGCATCTGGGTTGCCTGATGTGTACTCGCAGACAGACTAGGTAGATTACAGCAGCTAGGGTGTTTGGATGTCAGAAATTTGTAGCCAATAGTATCAGTCATGGAACAACTTAGTAACGTTTTGGCATCCATGCATAACATCTATATTTTATATATAAGAAAACCAACTTCTCAATTGAAACAGAACTAAATTAAGGCAGAAAATGAATTGCTTGATATCCTATCGGATGGAGCTGTATCCATAATAAATGATAAAATGTACTTAGCTTAACACTTTACTGCAGCTTTGCAGCATCACCAGAAGTGTATGGACTGGCCTAATGTCTGGTATCAATTGATTGATGTCATATCTTAGGCTAGTTTGTACACTTCAAGTGACCATTGATGATGTGAAACTACAGTAAAGTTTTAAGATAAGTACATTTTATTATTTATGTATTTGAATAGTTATTTAGCATACATAAATGATTTGCAATTGTGCTTTAAAATTTTAGATTTTTCTTTTGATATTTTAATCAGCTATGTGAATGTATCCAGGACATTTTGAATTAGCTTATCTGATTTTACTAAAAGTATTACTTTATTCATTTTCAATTTAAAAAAAAAAAAAAAAAAAAAAAAAAAATTATATTGAATTCTCTTTTTCTCTCCTTCTCCCTTTTTCTCGCCTTCTCCCTTTTTCTCTCCTTCTCCCTTTTTCTCTCCTTCTCCCTTTTTCTCTCCTTCTCCCTTTTTAATTTTTTTTTCTTTTTTTTAAATTATTTTTTTTTTTACTTCCACTGAGACCTAAAAGACTACTGTCATTAGTCCAGATTTATAGAGGGCATTTTAAGTGGGTAGTTGTGCAGCAAGTTGTTTGTTCACATTACATTTTAAATTTCTACATGTTGGTACAGTCAGTTTCAGGGTGAGAATTCCAAAGGCAAGCGATCCGAGAAAAGAAACTATTAGAATAGAAAGTTTTCCGACATCTGGGGCCCTCTACAGTGAAAGGGTGGGATTTTGCTGTTGATCGGGGGTATTTACATTGGGGAGAGGGTACATGTGCAGTAAGTTCGTTGGAGCACATTGGAAGGACTTGTAAAAAGAGCACAGGGATGCAACATTACAGCGATGAGGCTGGAGCTTTGTAGACAATGGGATCTATTAGATTACTCTTTTTTTGTACCCTGAAGCTAGTGGTTGGTACACCAGCCCAGATATGGTAATAATACTCCATGCATGGGCGAATAGTGGCTTTATAGAGACTAGGATACTTGCAGGTAAGACGTTTTCTAGCCTTGTATAGGGAGCCCACTTTCTTTGCAATAGACTTGGCAGTATCTTTTATGTATTTATTTCAATTCATGTTACCTGTGAATGTTAGGTCGAGGAGTTTAACATACTTTCTGGAAGGGTGGCAATCAGTGATTGGAAAGGTTTCTTATAATTGTTAAAAGAAAAGAGTTTTGTCTTGGTAGCATTGAATGTAACCATCCATTTTTGGCCCTATTCTACTACAGATTGAAGGTCATTTTCTAAGGATTCGGCCATTTCTTTTTTATATGCGTTCGATTTGCCCACATAGAACATGGTCTCATCAGCAAATGTACCCATCTCAGATGCAATTGCACCAGGGAAGTTATTTATTAAGATCAGAAATAATAAAGGTCCAATTATCCATCCTTGGGACACGCCTGCATTAATGTTATGTTGTTTGGACATCGAGAATGACTTAATCTCTCTTTTAGCTAAGAAGGATCTGATTATATTAAATATTCGTCCAGTAATACCGTACAAATTAATTTTTCTTGAATAACTTCATGTCGCATAGCCCTTTAATAATTCATACCTTCGTTTCTTCTCGGTTTTCTCTGTCGTCTAGTGGTTGAGTTCTTTCTTCGCCTCTGTAGTGGCCATCTCCGTGAGTTTTCTGTAACAAAAGACCTTTCTCGCTTCATAAGGCAACAATCTTTTACTTTTAATTACTTTTTATTCGGCGTCAGTTTCTATTGCCCGTGGGGATGTTTTGCTCATCGTTGAGAGAGAGAGAGAGAAAAATTTACGAATATCGTGGTTAATTCTTAGCTAGCTTATTGTCTAATCAGTCCTTTGTTATTTGAGGAGACAGGGGGGAGAAGGACATCTCGTACGGCAGTATTCTTTTTTAGGGAAAAACATTTCCCGTTCTGACTTGGCTACATCGTAATTCCTTCGTCTGACTTCTGCGCCTCCTAAGTCCGAACTGACTTAAAAACTCCAATTTTCTCACACATGAAAACTGTGACGTCACGAAATCTCGTGATCACCACACAGGTGCAGGATGACTTTTTAAACTAGGGGTCATCCACTGTCTCGTCACTTGTCATGTTTCGATTCCCAGGAAACAACATCGCACTCTATGCACCCGGCGGCCCGCACTAAATCGCACAAGCCAAACCAACGACTCCACACCCGTTCTCCACCACATACGTCCATTATCATATAACATTCTCATAAAGGTTTTTATAATCCCACAAGTTACGTCCATCATTATATAACATTCATGCCAGACCTTATCAAAGGCCTTGGAAATGCTACTGCCCTAGCTTCCCATGCTTTATCTAGTGTATGGTATATGCATTCAGAGATGAGCGTTAGGATATTCGCAGTAGAACAGAATGACCTAAATCCATACTATTCATCAAAAAGAAGTTTATAATTCTTGAGATATTGAATTGTCGCTAGATTGATCAAAGATTTTAGCAAAGAGCAGGAGTAGAGTTATGGAGTGACAATTTTGCAGGTCAGTTCTTTCGCCAAAGTTCTTGAAAACTGGTACCACAGACAATTTTCCAGCTATCAAGAAAGCAAGATTCTACAAGGCATTTGTTTTAGAATTTAGAGAGGACAGGGCTTAGCCCAGAAGAGCATTTCTTACTATAGTGGGAATAAAATCTAGTCCACATGCTTTGGAGGTGCCAAGTGTTTTTATGACGTCTAGGATATAGGAAGGGGTTATGATCAGATCATCTAGTGTGGTTTCCGTCCGTAGTGGGAAGTTAGGGAGAGTAGTTTGTATAGTCGAAGGTATAGTTTAAGGCGAACTGCTGATCAAGCAGTTCTGTTGCTGTATAAGCAATATTATGATCGTTGGATAGTGGGGTAATTGTTGATTGCCCATTGTTCACTAAACTATTATAGATTTTCCAGAAATCACCAGTTCCTAATTTGTTACTGTTTTCTAGTCATCTCAGTATACCAACTTCTCACTTCTCCATTTCTCTCTCATATATTTTGTAACCTTCATGTCTATTTATTCAGGCTTGAAAGAGAAGATCTCAAGAAACAGGTTTCAAACCTTAATGAAGACAATCTAAAGAAAAAGTAGGTTAAAAAAAGCCAAATTTCTTTTGAGGAAAGAAATATCATTTCAAAGAATTTTATTTGTTAGGTAATATCAGCATAAAAATACAATAATGAAAGAAAAATGCAAGTTATTTGACTGCTATATAAAAATTTATTAAATATTTTTAAAAATTATGTTTAGGTTCTTTTTTTTTTAATAATCACTTCTAAAAAAAGTAAAGAAGTAAAATCGAAGAATTTGCAGTAAAAATAATGACAATATAATTTTAGTTCAAGAATAATTTGTTTCAAGTAGCAAAATATAATAGACCAACTTATTGGAATTTAAAAAATTTATTTTTTTATTTTTTAAATAAAAAAAATCTTATGGTTAAAATTATCTGAATTTTGTGATTTGGATCCGTTTTAAGTATAGAAACATTCAAAATGGTTAATTTTTTTTTTTAATATTAAAACATTTTTACTTTAAAAAATTAGTTTAATACATTACTAGATTAAAAATATCAACAGATGTGAATTTACAAAAAAAAAAAAAAAAAAAATTACACCCAGCTGTATATTACACTTCTGCCATTAAACCTTCTGACTTGACCTAATATGAGCCCCCAAATCATGTACCTTTCTGTTGTAGTCTTGTATTATTTTGTCCAATACAAAATGAGCGATCTGCAAGTTTTTTTCTTTTATCTCTCCTCCACCCTTTCATCCGCCCCCTTTATCTCTCCTCCACCCCTTTAATTCCCCTCCTTTCTCTCCTTCACCCTCTTTTATCCTCCCTTCTCTTTTATCCCCCTTCTCTTTTATCCCCCTTCTCTTTTATCCCCCTTCTCTTTTATCCCCCCTTTTCTTTTATCCCCCTTCTCTTTTATCCCCCTTTCTTTCTCCTGTATGTATATATAATTTATTTTTCTTTACAGTATCTATATTTATTTAAAATAATGATTTTATTTTTGTGATTACTTTATTCAATGCTGTTATATTTTTTTTAGTTCTGAGTTAACAACTTTCCGCAGTCAATTAGAGGAACTTAATAAAGAGATGGAAACTAAAAACAAAGATATTGAAGAGAAAGCCAAAACGATTTCACAGGTACTCGTTTTATTTAAAGTTTTTCTGCTTTACAAAACATAATTAGTTATATTTAATGATTTCACTCTGATTGTGTACAGCTTAATAATGTATGTACTTTTGTCATTCATATAAATTGTTACTTTATTTTAAATTCATATTGACTTGCATCCATTGACTTGGAAATGAAGGTCATAAACTGTTTAACACATTCTGATTGAATGTTAGAATGATACACACATACACGAGATGAACATTATAAAGCACAAAACCTGCAAATATTGTTTAAACATATATGCTCTTACCAGGTTATTGAATTAAGAAATTACATTTTTAAAATTAAGAAAGAAAACTGATCAAATGTTTTTATGTATTAAGATTAAATTGACTTGATAAAATAATATGCTTATCCTTCAACTGTCAAAAACCATCAAAGAAATATAAATTCAAAAAGTGATTAACTATAATAACAAAAATCTTTACATGAGGACCGTATGCTTATCTATCTATAGATTTTTTTATTTTGTTAAAATTTTTTTTAGCCGATTACATGTAAACACCATGTAAAACTTTGTGGTAAAAAAAACAAAAACAATTATTTTAGAGTTGTGGATCAGTTTTGTATATAAATTTAACGTAAAATGAGCCACCTATTCCAAGCTACAAGTTTCTAACTGGATAGCGTTTTAAGGGCATATAACAAAGTGCATGTCAAAGGTCCACAATTTCTAAGAAATACCTGGATAACTTGGCAGTAAAAAAAAAAAAAATGACATGCTCTCCCTTAACCCTACCACTAACCCTAAGATATTGTGTATAGGCATGCTTGTGGTTCCATGCTCGTATGTGTATATGGGTTTATTTGCCGGTGTGCATGGACGTAGGTACGAGTGGAATAAAATAACAAGATAAGGAATTTAATGAAATACACTAAATATAAATATAAATATTAATATTATTAACACACCATCAATAAAGAGACTAAACTTATACCCCTCAAACGGAAATAACAGATAGCATCCATTATTCCGTTTGTAACCATTTTTTGTCCTTTTTTTTTTTTTCCTAACACTACTGGTTATAAAGGGACATATCAACGAAACACTGCTTTCCTCCCATTACGATCTAGAGAATACGAAAACACCAATTCAATAAACAAAAATAAACACACGTTAAGTCCATAAAAACATTATTGCATCATCCTTTTCAATACTATATCAAACAATTAATCCGATACATAAATTTATTCCCCAAAACGACAACAAAAAAGCACCCTAATCTCACAAACCCAAATGGCAACTATATGACCACCCCTTTCGTATTTTCTCAGACTAGATAGAACAATAACATTACAAAAAGAACAGAAAATACGAAAACACCAATTCAATAAACAAAAATAAACAAACACGTTAAGTCCATAAAAATAAAAAAATCATCTCTTTCAGCTCTATATCGAACAATTAATCCGATACATAATTTTATTCCCAAAAACAACAACAAAAAAGCACCCTAATCTCACAAACCCAAACGGCGAACTATATAGCCACCCCTTTCGTATTTTTTCAGGTATAAAAAGAACAGATAAATAAATAAATAAAACTTGCTAGGGAATAAAATGAAGGCCTTTCATACACGAAATAACATCGATCTCCCTTAAGTCTTAGTTAATCACTATCCCACACCGGTTGTTTTCGGGGACCACCTCAGAGATACACCGTTTTCTGTCTTTGTTGACGCCATTCCCTGTCGGGCGTGACTACAATCGTTTCAGCTTGCTGATGATTCCACTGGGCACGGAGATTTACTAAAGATGTCTAAATCTGCCCTTTTGGATGAAACCGCGGTACATTGCTGTAATATACAGTATCTAAATAAATTTATTTATATATATATATATATATATATATTCTAGCAAAACCTACCTGCCCTCCGGGCAGTAATTAATCGAGAAGGGGGGAGGGCGTATAGTTAAGAATATAGTCATGTTTACATTTTTAGTTTTCCCTTATTTGATTTTTGATTCCAATAAATACTCTATTAATAGTAAATGAAAAAGTAATGATTCAGCGTGTATTTATAAAAGTTAAATTTCAGCGAGAAACACACATGCGATCTGGTCTGATAATTAATAAGAGGTAATGTACGCAAAATTAAAAATTAATAAAATTAATTTTAGATTGAAATTTTAAAGCTTTTTTTCCATAAGAAAATACTGGATTTAAATAAGGGTGTGTAATTTAGGTGTACTGAAATATGTTTCAAGCAATATTTTAAAAAAAAAAAAAAAATGAAATACAAAAAAAAAATTTTAATTAAAGTTTCCAATTCCATCCAGGACGAAGAAAAAAAAAAGCTGATCCCATTTCAAATACAGATTGTGTGCGTGTTTTTGTAAATATTTTGTGAGGGAACGAAGTGAATTTTTAAAGTAAAACGAAGCGAAAAGATGGCAAAACGTTTAAAATTAAATCAACTTAAACTTCCTTTTGAAAACTGTATTGTGATAATTCAATAAAAATATAACTATTTAGAACAAAGTGTAGTATCTGTTCTGATGTTACACTTTGTCGATTCTGTCCTTGGTCAGTGAAAGAAGTCCTTCTAGACTGAGGCGCATTTTAATTTTTGTTCCAATCCTGAGTGCCCCCTTTTGGAGAGCTGGATTACCTCACATTAAAAAATCGACCTTGTGTGTAACTTTGCCCTTGTGTGAAAGCAAGTAAATAGGAATATCTTTTATGGGGCAGGGTTTTTTACGTTGTGTACGTTTTCAGCGTCAGAATTTTCTTTTCAAAAAGCCGACATTCTATACGATTATTGGATTTGTAGTTTCAAAATTACATTACAATTTAAGATGTAGTAACAAATATTAAATCTTAAATCACATGCACGAAATGGAGGTTAAAAATATCTCTTTAAAAAAGAATCAATATAAAATTAAATCTTTATGAATCTTTTACTTTGTTACTACATCTTAAATAGCAATGTAATTTTAAAACTACAAATTGAATAATCGTATAGAATGATGGTATTTTGAAGATAATTTAGAATGCTGAAAATGTACACAAATTTAAAAATAAATAAAACAAATGAATTTTAATTTGCAAATTAGTCGACAAATTTTAATTTTACAATCAGAACTTAGTAGAAATTTTTCCATTTCTATACTTCATTAGAAAAATGTTACTGTGCGCAGTATTTTTGTTGTACTGTCACCAAAGATAATTGCGTAAAAGTTGTCATTCCAATTACGTTCCTTGAAAATAATTCAAAATATTTTAAGAAACGTTTTGGTAATTTATCCTTTTTATTATTAAATCGTTTCTATTAATTACTGTTAATATCGACAAAATTATTGCATATATATATAGGGGAAAATAGTATGCTAAAATTAGAAATGTATAACACCAAACAGTAATTTATTTTAAACTGTTTGAAATATAATTATACAAATTAGGCATACAGAAACCTGTTTAGATCCATAATCTCTAGTATATATATATGAGGTATTTCCGAGTAAAATCTGTATTACTTAAATAACATAGAGCCCTTTTGTATATAATGTAGGTGTTACGAATGATAAAAAACTTTTGCATTTATTCATTTAGATATTCAATTATTTTAATTTATTGCAAAAAAAAAAAATAGCATTTGAGCTGCATGCGTTAGGTGCTTATCTTAGAACTTGATTTATCTTTTTAATCCCGATTTCTTCGCTGATAGTTGAAGAAGATTGGCCGCAAATACAAAGACCAGGCTGAAGACACTGCGAAACAATTGAGTGAGCTACGAGACACTCAACAAATGCAACCAACTACGGATGGTGGCAATCAACAACAGGCGATGGCGGAGGCGAATGAATTGGTAGAAGTGGCCAAGAAGAAAACTGAAGAAGCAGAGAAGAAATTACAGGAAGAGCAGCAATTAAGAACGACATCAGAACAAGTAAGCCCCCCCTCCCCTTTATTTTAACGTTTCAGAATTTTTTAGATGAGAATTTATAATTTGGATTATTTAATCCACGGGGATAAATTTTTCTTGTTCAGTCAGGCAAGTTTTTTTATTTTTTCATATGGCATTGCTATTCAAACTAATTTTTAAAATAACCCTGTATAAGTGTGTAACTGCTTGTTGACATCTGATACTATGTTATGCTTTAGCTAACGTACAGGAATAAGTGTAATGTTATTAGGCGTGGGACACGGATTAAAAACCTGGACGACAAGCAGATTTAAGGTTAGAATAAAAAGATAAGAGAAGAAATAATTATTTTGAAGAGAAATGGTAAAGCAGAAACATTCCTTTGTCCTGAAATCAACGAGTTGAAAACGATCGATTAAAGGATGAAATATTGTTTTGAAAAGGAATGAGTGACAAAATGGGTTGAATGGAATTAGCAACTGACATCATTCCACACAATCAGTTGTTAGTTGAGAGGTGGGACCATGGGTTTGAGGAGGATAAAATCTGGCGGACTAGCCGGGAGGTGAGAGGTCATAAATTGATTAATTTTTAAAGGAAATCAAGGAATAAACTTGTTTCTCATGAATCAAAACCGATTGTCTCTGTCAAGGGAAATAACTCGTGCTTTGACAAAAAAACGAAAAGGTGTTTAGATTGCGGCCCGTACATCAGCCACTTTGGATTAATCAGACAAAGAATAAAATTGGTCTTATTCATGTTACATTAGTGAACTATGTTCGGATTTATTTATATATGCTTACAGGTAAAAACTTGGTTAATAATAAGTCTGTCCGAGGTATGACCTGAAACTACATTTATTGGTGAGGCCTCAATTTTGGAACTTTAGTGGGTGTGGAGTCTTCCATTTGTTACCATTACTCCCAGGTGCATTTTTACCCAAAGTGGTAGTACCTATGGATCAAATAGAATATGCCCCAGATATATACCATAAATTTATCTTGAACATGCAAGTAATTGCCTGTTAAAAGCATTTAATTAGAAGTTTAATTACTGTTATTAAAGAAGAGAATAAATGCAACAAAAAAGTTACATTATTAAGATTATATATCAATATTATTTTCAATTTTGACAAAGTAACTTAATTGAGAAGTTGAGCCCAGAAATCACGAACAAAAATAATCTGGAAATTATGTTTTTGATAAGTTTCTGGATCATATGGATTTCAAGCACCCCAAAATGAGAGCCGACCCAAAGGACACTTTTTTTCAGTCACACCGGATTTTTAAACTTTTACTTCTGGTGATGGAAAAGTTATAAAAGTGCGTATTGTTCTGTTTATGATTAAATTGGAAGTAAAAGTTTAAAAATCCAGTGTTACTGAAAAAGGTGTCCTTTTGGTCGGTTCTCATTTTGGGGTGCTTGAAATCCATATGATCCGAGTTTCTCACTTTGTGTACAACCTAGTGTCCACATTGCTTGAACAATTGTGACCAAACTTGGTTAAAGTATGTCATGTAACTAAGAACAGATTTAATTTTAGCATATCTAAGTCAAAAGTCAAATCTTTGGTTCTTTTTCATCTTAGAAATGTTACTGGGCCCATGTTGTAGTCAATGAAGTCCTGCATCTCATGACCTTGACCTTGAAACGTTCAAGGTCGAAGTTTTGATGGAATTTCAAGTAGTGATTTTTTTCCAAATTTGATGCATGAATCTGATACTCTTTGATAACAGTAATCACCCTGCAAAATTACTTCCTGATCAGATAAATAGTTTGAGTTATTGTTTCCATGGCATAAGCTTGAGAATACTTCATACATATGTAGAAGTAAGGGTCAGATAAAACTTTAATCCTCTCTTTACGTTGTCCAGTGGAGGCATGTAGTCTCACGACTGACATGTTTTTGGTTCCTTATATTTTTAATCGTATTTTCTACTTGTAGATTTTTTACTTATTGCTTTCAATGTTTTATCCTTGTCAAAGCTATTTTATGATATATTTCTGTTGAAATTTCCCTCTAGGAAACAACTGAACTAAAAGCCAAAATTACGGAACTGGAGAACAACCAATTGAAATCTAAGAATGTGTTTCAAAGTGCCAAAGCTAAGATTACCGTTCAAAAGGAACAATTGGAAAGGTTGACAAGTGAAGTAACAGAACAGAAGAGATTGTTGGAAGAGGCTGATAAAGCTAAATGTAAGTAATTTACAACTATATTTAATCTATTTGGTCCTCCGATTTATAAAATCGGGAGACCTATGTTTTGAGGCATTTCCGTCCGTCCGGATTTTTCTCCGCAACCATCCATTGAATTTCTCTGAAATTTTGCATGAAGTTGTAACTTTAGTCAGGTTAGAAAGTGACATTCTCCAATTTTTGAAAAAAAATCTGGTTAGCCCCAAAAGGCAAAAAATGACCCTTTCCTCCCATAACGTTTGATCCATACATTCAATTTTTCTGAAACTTGGCCAAAATGTAGAGGCAATTGTTCTGGATATAAAATGAGCATCCTTGACCTCAGAAAAATTCTGGTTCGCGCCCCCATGGTGTCAAAGTGGGGTCAAAAATGTCCCAAATTGCCCAAATTTATTGCATTTTACACTCGCCACATCGGGTCACATACAGAGGGGGACCACGCATGCACGGCTTGTTTTTATTTTTTTATCAAAGTTTCATGTTACAAGCGCTTTTGTATAATAACTATTTGAATTTGTTTTTTATCCATAAACTTTGTGAAACAAAACAAAAAACTAAATATAATTGTGAATAATTAAGGATTGGATTTGATGCTTAAATTTCGGAATTTACTTTTGAATAATTAATCTTGTAAGCAGCCTATTCGGCATAATGATTAGAGTGTTCGCTAATGGTCTGGGAGACCGGGGTTCAATCCTCGGTTGAGTCATGCCAAAGATTAAAAAAAAATGGTACTTGATGCCCTAATTCTAAACACTCAGCATTATAAGGTGAAGATCAAGGGTAAGTGCAGCAAATGAAGTAATCCTGGGAAATGAGTGCCCATCTTCCTACACTTTGCTAATGAAAAGAGACCCTTTGGATTGCCTTGACTGTGGCTGACCACTTAACTTTTTTATAAAAGACAATTTTTCCCCTACTTTGTTGATGTTAATAGCTTTAATAAAAAAGATTTTAAAAAATCTGTTTTGTCACTCAGATATGGCAAATATTGGTCCATGTTCTTAAAAACAAAAATGATTTTATAGATTTTTATATTTAATCCTGATCAATATATATTTTTTATTAATTATATCTAGAGAAGGGTGGAAATTTCCACTTCCTTAGTCACATGTTCTCCCACTCTCTCCATGAACACCAGAGGGTGGGAGTGGGATTTAATAAATTATTATTAATACATTTTTTGATAATCATTGTTTCATTATTACTCTCTTTCCTCCACCTCCCTTCATGTTTCATGTGGATGCCAAATAGAACATGTCTAGTTGTATTGCTATATTTATAGAGGAAACTGCTCAATATAGGTGAGTTTATGCAAGGGATAAGCATATGGGAATAAATCACGTAGTTTGAAGAATACAAGGCAAGAAACTGCTAGTCTCCGTTAAGTCTCCAAACTTTATATATATATTTCAAGATGTACCTGGAAGTTTTTATTTTCATTTTGTTAAAAAAAAAAAAAAAAATTCTTAAATTAATGAGAAACTAAGAACCAGAGGTGCCAAATCAGCAAGCAGGTTGAGAGAGAGAGGGTGTACTGATTATGTGACAAATAGAGGGGGGGGGGGTCTGGCTATGTAGTGTTAGTCTAACTTTCACAGAAAGCATGAATTGGAATAAATACATTGAAGACATTGCTTGGGCTGCTGCAAAGAAGGTGGGCTCCCTCTACCGTGCTAGTAAACTTCTCACACCTGACATTATCCTATATCTCTACAAAGCCACCATCCGCCCATGCATGGAATATTGTTGCCACATCTGGGCTGGTGCATCATCCACTAATCTCTCCCTCCTAGACAAGGTCCAAAAAAGAGTCACCAACTTAATAGGTCCCTCACTATCCACCAAGCTCCAGCCCTTGTCCCATCACCGCAATGTTGCTTCCTTGTGCCTGTTTTACGAGTACTTCAATGGATTGTGCTGTGATGAACTTGCTACTCTGGTGCCCCCACAACGCAAATTCACTAAACCAACCCGACAATCTGCCAAATCCCATCCATTCACTGTGGAGGTGTCCAGATGCCGAAGAGCTTTCTACTCCAAAAGCTTCTTTCCTCGTGCTGCTGGACTCTGGAACTCCCTCCCTGCTCCCTGTTTTCCTGACATGCAGAAATTCAAAATTAATGTAAACAGACATCTTGCTGCACAGCTCCCAATTTAGGTTGTACCCCCCCCCCCCCAAAAAAAAAACTTTCACCCTTTTTCTCAGTAGCCCTTACGTCTACAGTGGCGGCCTGCCTTGTTTGGAATGAACTGTTTAAAAAAAAAAAAAGAAAAAAAAAAACTTCTGCTATTGTTTACCATATCTGTAGATGTTTCCTTACATATGACTCGTGTGAATTATAATTAGATTTGAATACAATATTTTTGTAAACTAATTGATTTTGATAACAACAGTTGATGAAATTATAATAATAATAAACTTTCTGTAGAAAGTTTCGATACATTTTGATGCCTCCACCATTGATCTGTGATGCTTTTTGTTTTAAATAGCATTTTTATAGTAATCAAATCTGCATATTAAATATACACATCTTACGAATTGCTGTTCTTATTTTCTTTGTTTCAGCTGAAAATGTCTTGAGAGAAAGTACTATAAAATCTCAATATGAAGGTCGTATTATTAACTTAGAGAGAGAACTTGAAGAATTCAGACAATGTGCAAATGCTGCACCAGTTGGGGATATGAAACAAGTACTCGACAGACTCCAGAAGGAAAATGCTGAATTACAAGCTAAAGTGAGTTCTCTAATTTCAACGTTTCTCCTTGATAACTTTATTTTTTCATTTTAACTAAGGTTAATGGATTAGTTTTGGAAAAAAATCTTTCATTTTCAATCTTTTAAACAAATTTTTTTTATAATATTCATACTTTGATTAAATATGATGAGACTTGAATTGTGGTTGTCAAGACAACTGGATTACTTTTCTCTTATAATTGTAGTTAAAAGAATAATTTTTGTTTAAATCTACATATGCTGTTTTTATTTCTATTTTTGTCTTAGCCGTTTAGTTAGAGCAAAGTGTAGTATTTCTTGTGATACATTTCATCTTTTCTGTATTAGTCAGTGAAGGAGAAATGCTTGTAGATTTTCTCACATTAAAAAAAATGACCTTGTGTCTAACTCTGCCCTTGTCGGGAGGCAAGTAAATAAGGACTCAAATTAGTTCTCTATTTAAAGTATTATTATTAACACTTCTCCATAACAGATGCAGCAAATGCAGAAACAGTTGGAGGTGAAGCAGAAGCAACAACCGTCAGTATCTAGGGCCGCGACGCCCGCTGTATCTGCAGATAGATTGAGGTAAGCTGTGAAAATAATATAAAATTAAATATTACACCTGGTATAAGTTTGCTTGTTTAAAAGGATTCTTTTGATAACCAGCGTTGAAAAACATCACACCTATCTTTTTATTAAACTTATTTTTCAACCTATAATACAGTCAATTATTTTTACGAGATGCTTCCGTAGACTTGATAAAATGGTTCCTTTGTCAGAAAAAAGCGCTTTCTCTTTTTGAAACCCCTGCAAAAAAGTCAAATTATGGAGTCTCGGTGGAAGAATAATTTGAAATGCGCTTTTATTGTTGAAAAAAAGAGTAATTTCTTTAAACCAGGAGTAAAAGAATATTTATTTCAATAACTTGAAAGATTAACAATTTTAATATACTATTGAAAAGAGTTAATTTTAAAAAATTATAAAATTTCTTATGACATCTGAAGTAAAGAAAGTGACTAAAAATATTCTCAAAGTTTTTATAAAAAAAACAAAAACATAACTCGGTGTCTGTGTTTGTGTATTCCCTATAGAAAGAAAGATTAGAGAATCTACATAAAATCTAAAAGTGTATTCATATGTAAAATTTGCCGGGGAAGACAATGAAAGTGTTCCAGAATCTCTAAGTATACCCTAAGAGGGCTATGGGGCCGAACCTCTTTTAAAACTTCAAATATATCCTATTTTGATGTAATTTATATCATAAGTATAAAATTCCCCGGGGAAGACGATGGAAGTGAAGTCGAATATTTACGTGCCCCCACCTCTAAGTGCCCATGAGAACAGACCCCCCCCCCCCCCCTTAAAACTTCCAATATGTATATCCAATTTTTATGAAATTTAAAAATTGTATTTATAAGACACTAATTCAGAGTTTTTCCAACATTCAACTCTTTCCACCTATATTAGGGGGTGAAATGGGAGGAGAAGGTCAATAAAAACAGTGATATGGTGTTAAGAGCATAGTAAAAAAGTACATAGTAGTGACCCTCATTCAATCCTGAGTAACGTCGGGTCTTCTTACTAGTACATTATAAAAGTAACTAGTTCATAAGTACTGAATATTTCACTGAAATTTTTGGTTATTTTGTAAAATCGTAAGAAAATTAGATTTTCAAATTAGCCACCCATAATTCAATTTAGATGTATCTAATTTAATAATTTGAAATGTTGCTTCATAAATCGAATTTGTATATCTTGTTCTTTGTAAAATTAACAATTTATACAAGTTTTAACTAATTTGAATTGATATGTTGGTGCTTATACAGATGAGGGCATATATGAAAAACGCAGTTACATAGATGAAAAATGCAGTTTCAAATAAATTAACCGGAAAACTCTTAAGTATAAATAATAGTTTTCATTTGGAAATGCGTTTTTCATGTGTCCTCATTTTTTTTTTGTTTCAATTTACTTCAGTCGAAGTTCTCAGAAATCAAGGGGCCCCTTCCTGGAGTTAACACTTGATATTTCTATGAAATACATAGATATTCAAATATTTCATTAAAGTTCTCCTTTACCTGTCAAACGTTGAGTTAGTATAGAAGTGAAGAACATTAATTTTCTCTCTCCCCAATTGACCAGTTAACTATATTATAGTATATCTTTTTTGTGGTCTCTTGGTCTTACCGGATTCCAGGACAAGAATTCATCTAGTCTGGTGGAGTATCCAGCTAAGTGCTTTGGCTTGAGGTAACATTACTTGGAGAAGGTGCACCATTCCTCATATGATCCAGTGTATAGCTGTATCGAAGGGATCTTATTTGGGCTTCGAATACTATGTTATTTTGAATATTTAATCAGTGTTTACTTGTAGGGTGAAGTAACCTCGTGCTAGGTTGTCCTGACAAACCCTTTTACAGAGAGACTGAAGACGCTCGAGGATGGTGTCTAGTAGATAATTCAAACTCTGCGTAAAGTAAAAATTGTACCATTTCAATATTTATTCCTTGTGGGTTTATAACCTACCTTTGTTTACTGAAAATGAGACCAGCCATTTTGTTTATTTATGTATTTTTTAAAATTTAAAGATTTTAAAATTTTTATTTTTACAGCCTGCCTGTAGGTGAGACACCTAAGATGGCCAACATTCGTCCAATGACTTCAACTACACCAGCCTCAGTTCGACAAACCTCAGCTCAACCTATGATGTCCGCTGCAGCTGCTGCTAAAGCGACTGCTAGCATTCGGCCGATGGCCATAGCCCCAACAACTGCTACTCCTGTTTCCGCGACTACACCAACGGCCACGGTTATGCCAACCACTATCACATCGCAAGAAAGCCATGATGGTAAATACATGCAATTTTTTTTTTTTTTAGTCATTTTTTTTTTAATCTGGTATAAAAAGTATATTTATAGTTTCCATTAACTTAAAAAAAAACAGTTTTTGATAACCTAATCTAATATTATTAATTGGAAACTTGTTTGGGATTTTAAGTATTTGTTTTCAGTTATTGTTTCAAATTTAAGATCTTTGTGAGGTAATATTAACTTTATATATTTTTTTGTATTGGAAGTTTTCTTGTAACAGACTTTTGTCACCAATCTGAGTGAGTTTACTTTTGTATAAAAGATGAGTGTATTATTTAAACAGGATTCTATGCATCTTAAAAAAACAGGAATTTACATGTAAATTTTTCAGACTTAAAAACTTCTTTCCAAAGGTGTCGTTTAAAATTTAAATTATCTTTTAAAGAAATCCACAAGAAGCATAAGATTTTAATTTATTTTTAAAAATTTTATTTTTTAGTGCTTATTTATATTGAGATACATGCGTAGTATGAAAGTTCAAAATAAAATAACAGGAAAACTTATGGATATACTTACTTTACAGTGTAAAATATTAGTGTACACCAAAAATTACGAAAAATAAGCGAATAAAATTTTAATAAAAAAATTAATTTGTAGTCCATGAACTCTGAATGATATTCGCATCAAACCAGCTCATCGTAGATTATCTCTCTTCTAATATAAAGACACCATGCAGTCTTGTTGTTCGGGGTTTGTTGACTCTGAATAGTAAATTAATTTTATTTTTATTAAAATTCTACTCGCTTATTTTACATAATTTTGTGTGTAGACTAAAATTTTTTACACTGATGAGTATATTCATAAGTTTTCCTGTTACTTTATTTTTAACTGCCATATTTCGCATGTATCCCAATATAAATAGGCCCCAAGTTTTAAAAATGTTGTTATTTTTTAATATACCTCCTTTTAATGAGATTTTTTAACCATAGTTATTACATTACACAAAATATTATCAAAATGCTAGCAAATTATAATTTTAAGACCCTCTAGTGGGATTATTCCTCAAAATAAAAAACCCTTAAAACCATAACTTTAGTTATGTAAGCTCCATTTACAGTGGCATAAAATTGTATGATTCTAAAAAAAAAAAAAAAATGAGCCAATTTTCCTCAAAGACTCCATAATGAGAATTTAACTCGACAAAATTAAAACTTTCCTTCATTTGTGTAATCCTTATTTTCACACCCTTTTGACCATATCAGTACGCTTTTGATTGCTTTGATGTCCGTTCTCTTGCACTTACCAAAGTGTCTCATTATCATGAAACTGTCTTAGAACAGTTATTTCAGTCGGTCTCTTATTAATTTCTGACTGTTATAGTTTTCCTAAATTCTTTATTCTCTAATAATTGCAAAGAGTGCAGGTCATCTGATTTTCTTTTTGAAAAATAAATGATTCTGAGATTCTTGCTCTAGAATGACGACTTCCTACTTGTGATGACTGAAAGCTTAAGAATTGTTTGAGGTATAGTTTGTGAGCACCCCCTTTACATAGTGCAGCCAATGACTGTTACAATTTTGTGCTGTTGTTGTTATGTGCTTCAGGTATGACAGACAGTCCCCCTTCAGCTATCAGCCAACTTAGCAGTGCAGTGCCTGGTCGGCCAACACAGCAGATCCAGCGTGTCACTCCACAGATTGAAATGCAAGGTAGGTAATCCACGAGATGTACGCTCTGTCCTCTCTCTCTCTTTGGCCATCATTCCAAAGAAGGAATATTGCAAAATTGGCCTTTGCCAGTTTCTTCTTAGTCAGATCAAGGATTGCTGTGTGCTGTTGTTGTAGAGGCATTCTTGTACGATTTATTTACCCCAAACTTACATCATCCTTCTAGAATTTATTATGAGATCTTTTTCTGTTTTTTTAGTTAACTGTTAAATGTAAATTCTTCGGCAATAATCACACTCCTGTGGAATAGAACTTTTGGTAATTCTTTTACTATTAAACCAGTTTCAATATCATGTTAGAAATTGATGTTATATTATTTTGATATTGGACCAAACTTTTCTATTCAGATTGAACCTGAAACTACAAAATTAAAAAATAAAGATTTTGGCTAGGAGCAAATTGTAGTATCTGTTCAGATACTACACTTCATCTTTTTTATCCACGGGGAATTTTTTTTACTGAGAATTTTTATTCCAATCCAGAGTGCCTCTTGGAGCTGGATTTCCTCACATTAAAAAACAACCTTGTCTAACTCTGCCCTTGTGAGGAGGTAGGTAAATAGAGATAATATATATATATATATATATATATATATTTGTTACAAAAGTAGAATGTATTTTTATACATTTTATTAAAGCGAGCAGAGTCCATTTTGTCATAGTTGTGAGCAGCCATGGGGACCAATCCATATGACTGAAGGAAGTGTACTTGAGATGTTGAAACTAACACCCCCACTGACCCCTCACTCATACATTCACCAAAAGGGGAATTCAGCGTCTAACCAGCAACATCCTGCCCCGTCCCACACATGGCTGAACGCAGATGACACCACCTAAAAGGGCCATGCGTCAAAGCCTGAGAAAACAAAAATAGATTTTGATATTCTGACTTATCGTCGTCACCCCGAAAGGATCTGACGCACACATATACACATACCCATACACCCTGCTCGGGCGCGTTAGCAGAGTTGCGGAAAAGACAGTCAGCGACCAACCGCCGAGAGGGAAGTGTCTCTCGAGTGACTCTTACTATAGAGAGGTCTACCGATGTAGAAATGGCGAGCCGGGAAGAAGCCGTCTCAAGAGATTCTCTAAAATACAGATATGTCGAGATGAAGATGAGAAGCCAGGTGCGCCATGAATATTTTGAGAAACAACTAAAACCTTCACTCACGAGAAGATTGGGTAGCGTCGAGATAGTATTCCATAGCCGCTTGCGCGTACGTGGTTCTCGACGTTTGCACCCGAATACTGCCAACACCATTTCCGTCCAAACGATCGATATGGATTTCAGATGGACGTGACTATCAAACTTTTCAGCCTTGTCGGAGAGACGAGTGAGTAAATCCCCATTTCCTTCCTTCCATGAGTTGCTTCAGACTCCTTTTGTTTATGGACTTTGCTCGCTAGTATCTATAATAAGTAATATCCCTCTCCCTTAAAATAGGATTTTGTTTTATGCATACACTTGTCCCTTTTTGTTATCTTGCAAATAAACATTGTTTACATTCCAACTTGGCATTTGCGCCGTCTCTTACTTGCTCGATGCTAATGTCATCCCCAACAGAAGGCTGATCGTGACAAGATATATATAATATATATATTGTTTGTCAGTCGCAATTTTTAAAAAATGTAATAATAAATATCAGAACTTTTCTACTTTTAGAAATGGAAAATATTGCACTAATAATAATTTTCAAACAAAGCGGATACCATGACTGAAAATCAAAATTGAAACCTTGAGAAACTGAGCTATTTGGACTTTCTTATAGAGTTTAAAACATTACCGTAACAAAATAATTATAGCTTTGGCGTGACGTCATAGATTTATGATTTACATCATGTTTCAAAACATGAATTCAAACATAAGCGATAATAAAAAATAAATAAATGAATGGGTAAACATTATTCATAGCGTTGAAAATTATTTTAATAGCCCAAAACAATTTATTTTGCTTTAACTACGTATTGGCGTTAAAAACTATTTAATATTTAATATATACTAAAATTTGGGCCTATAGGACCTATGATTCTAGTATATTAACTAGAAATTGCATTAAGTTCAGGAAGAATTTCTGTTTACAGAAAATTTGATAAAAATCCATATCTCTACCTCTCATTTCAGTAGTAACTTATTCTCAGTAAGTCACACTCTCCCGTCACCTTAAAATACTAACAACTATATCTTAAGTTGAGGCACCCATCTCTCTGTAAACAGATATCCTTCTTAGCCTTTGTCATTTCTATTTAATATATTGCACACACATTAATGATTTGGAAATTTTGTATTTTCAGCTTCGGTCTAATATCAAATTATGTAGTTATAAATTTGTATATTAGCCGACTTATATCTATATATAAAAAAAGTTTTTTTACAATGATCGATTTGAACTAATAATAGTATCAAACCTGTCAAATTAATTTTTAAAAAATCTTTTACTTATTAGGTCGGAGTGCAGTCTGTTGTTTAAATGTACTGTAAATTGATCCCCGGATGACAGTTTTTTTATTTTTATTTTGTTTTTTTCCAAGAATAATATTGGTGCTTCTGCTGTTTTACAATGACATTAAAATATTTAAAGAAATGTATAAACTTTGTAATCTACTTGCGTGTTAGCTGAAAATAAGATTGTACAGAAAAAATTACGCAAGTTTATTCAGTATTTATAAAATTACAAGAAAAAAAAATCTTGCATATCACTAGACATTTCAGTTTATTAAGTAGGCATTGGAGATTACTCTTTTTTTTTTTTTTGAAAAAGTCAATATAATAAAAATGGCAACATATAGATAAAATCTTTTTTTCTTTTAAATTTATAAATACTGGATGAATTTACGTAATTTTTGGTGTACAGTCTTCTTTTCAGCTACCACCTAAGTACATAAGTTTATACATTTCTTTAGCTATTTTTTTTTTAAGAGAGCCCTAACATGTCATTGTGAAACAGCAGAAGCACCATAATATTATCAGAAATTATCTTTGTTTTACTTGGGTGTCTTACTTGTCTCCATGTAGTAACCCCACTCCTAAGTAAAAGGGAAATCATTTTTGATAATCTTATTCTTGCTAAATCCACCATAGGGGATCAATTTAAACAACAAACTGGTACCCTCATATCTAACAATTTAGTTAATTTCTCACAGATTTGAAGGTAAAATTAGTTCAAAATTACTTAAAACCCTAAAAATATTTATGAAATGGAGGCTGGTGTAATAGTAAGCATTTATCAATTTTTCTGTTTCCGTCATAATACATTTGTGGCTCACTCAGGTTTGTTGAAATCAGATGGGGGGGGGGGTAGTTAGTTGTGAAAATAGTTAACAATATTGATTTCCTGATCATGGAAGCAATTAAGAATTTTTCTCCCAAGATGCCTCAATATATTGCCTTAAATTTTAAGATTTGATGAAACAAATAGGACTTGAAATTCAAATTCAGTGATGTCTTCAGCAATTCTGTATTGTATTCACTTAAAAAATAATGATTCACTTTTGAAAGAGATGATTCCCTTGGTTGTTTCTGCATTAGAATCAGGACTGGTGTCTGAGTCTGAGCAGATTCATTATTTTAGGAGTCTGTGAAAATTGACTCCAACTCAAAGTAAAATGATGAGAAATGGCCTAAACCATAAAAATATTTGTCATTAAGTGGTGGTCATTTAAAAAAAAAAAATTCTTTTAATTTTGGACATTTATTTATTTTATTTTGAATTTACTCTGTATATTTTTTCTAGTTTATTAGACTACAGAGTACATAACTTTGAGTAAATAGTAGGGCTTTCAAAAAAAAAAAAAAACAATTTTCAAAACCAAGTTTGTTAATCATTCTTAAAACCGGTTAAAAACCAGCTTGAACAGACTTAGAGCAGTCCCTCCCTAACTAAAATTAGTTTTTTAATAAATCGATATCGATTAGATGTCAAAGTTTCAGATTGTAAAAAAAAAAAAAAAAAAAAAATTAAAAAATGTATTGTGTAGGGAGAGCGATCATACTTTGTTTTGTATGAAAATATAAAGTGGCAGTGTAAACTCCGCCAGCTTCCTTTATGTATGACTATCTAATAAAAAAAAAATATTGTGCAGGACTGAATATTAAATTCAAGAAACTGGTAGAAAGTAAAAATCTTTGTTTCTAACATGAACCAATATGTGCCCGATATGTCTAACAAAACATTTTTTTAAATCAAACTTTTTGTTATGAAAGCTATCGAGCACCAATGTAGGGGGTGAGGTGAAAAATCAACTTTATTTAAATAATAACAGCATTTCTCAACATTTTACCCTTGCGTAAACCTTAAAATAAATGACATTTCTCAGGGGACTCCTGCGCAAAAACAAAATTATATACCATATCTCATTATTTCGTAGTTAATGAGATATGGTATATAATTTTGTAGTTCATAGCATATATTTTTGAATAACTGGTTTAAGGAAAAATTAATACTTTCTTAAATTTTTCGATAATGTTAAATGCAATCCATACTGTTCATTTCATGAGGAAGTTTTCATTTACACAAAAAATTAATTTATCCGTTACTGGCAATGTTGAAAAGACATAAGGTAAATCAAGGCAAAATTTCCTGTGGATCAAAAAGTGTTGCTAACGATTATGTTTTTAATAACATAATAGGTTAGATATGATGTCTATATCACAATAACCAAGAATATATTGTGTATATGAATTTAAATAAAAAATCAAAAGTGCATTAGCTTATCTCACTTGATCTTGAGGTTCCGAGGAACATCGGTTGAGAAATGCTGATATATAAGATAAGGTTGTTTTGAAATATTGGAGACCAGCCTTTTTGATAAATCATCTAAATTGTCTCTCCTTGCTAACCAATCTTCAGTTATTGAAATTATTTCCTTACTGTTATTGGGCAGCATTATAGATAAATGTCTCCATTAAAAAAAAAAAAAAAATCAAAGTGTTCCCTCTCCCCTCAAAAAAATAATTATAGTAAAGAAGTAACAATTGCAATGTTAGTGTTAAAAAAAAAGAAGAAAACTCATTTTGAAGTAAACATTTGTTTTATGAAGGTGATGATTACATTTTTTGTTTAAAATCTTTAGTTTGTTTTCATTTAAAAAAAATTTTTTTTTAAATATAAATTTGAAAGTTCAATCTAATGTTTATAGTATACATATTTTTATTTTTATTATATTTTTTTATTTTTTATTACACTTTAGTTAGGCTATTAAATTATCAGCCTCTGTTAGTATTCTTCGAAAGTTAATAACCTAGGATGTTCACTGTACTGGCTGGGATCAAAGTGTAATATTTATGTGCAATTTGTATATTTTTGATTTAAACTATGCAAACAAAGGGAAATTCCTACGTATGGGGGAATACATAGTAAATCCTTTAAAAAAATATTTTTTTTAAGATAACGATGACTGTTCAAAATAAATTCTGACCCTTTTCAATTATTTTCTGGAAGGAATTAAATTTTATTGTCAAAAGCAAGTTTTTTATTTATTCTTAAAACATTCTGAATAGCCAGTTCTTTTTGTGGATTGTAACACCATGTTAAGATATTAATAAATATCTAAAATATTTAAAACTCAACAATTTGATTAAATAAATATAAAGCTTACTTTACATCTAAATAAAACATAAATGAATGAATTGAATTGAATAATAAAATTAACATTCAACTAAATTTTAAAAAGATCCTATGAAGAATATGGTGCCACGATCCATAAAAAGAACTGGCTATTAAGAATGAAATTGATTTTATAAGAAACATAGATGACAAATCGAGAATTGGACTGACTTTATTTTATATATTAGATGAGATAAAATACACACACATTCACAGAATTTGTTACCATTATTTCTAAATTTATCCAGTTTACTATCAAGTTTCTGAACTTGTACTATTTTTATCCTGATTAGGCAATTTGCTCCAAAATATTCTATTAGAAGAAAAAAAATCTAGTGTTTTAGATTTAATTTTTTAGATCTTTCTTGCCAATAAATTACTCGTGCGAGGTGGGATATTAAGTGTTCCATGTTTAGAAATCCCATTATTTTGAAGGTCTCTACTAAGTTGCCTCTTATCGTTTTTTTTCTAGCTAAGTAGTTAAGCCTAAGGATTCCACGGATGCTACCAGATCAGGCTGTCTGAAGATATCAGCTTCCTGACTTAAAATGCACCAAACATTAATGTTATTGTTTTTTCCTTTCCCGTTGCAAAACTTAAACAACATTTTTCCTCTACAAAACAACCTAACCAAACACTATGAATAAATATTTGAAGATATAAAGAGCTTGAAGCATAAAGACTTTTATCAAAATAACTGGATTCAGCATTAAATAACCTGAAAAGGGTTGATATGCTGTAAAACAAAACAACCAAGCTCAGGATTCCAATCAATTTTTATAATTGAGATCCTTTTATTAGTTTAGTCATTTTTATTTGTGCACTTAATTTATGTTGTATCCCAATTCCCATGTTTCGGAATTTCTGAGATGAAGATTATTCACATGGACCCGTGGCACAATGGATAAAGTACTAAGTACAATCAGTTCTAAGTGACATTCTTCTGGAGGTCGAAGGTTCAATTCTCAGTGTAGGCATTACTAAGAATCAAGGGAGGCGCGATAGCGCTCTATCCCTTAATAGACTTCAAAAACGACCTATGCTAGAAATCTCATTTCTTTGATCAGTCATAACTCAAAAACCAATAAACCAAATTAGTTAAAACTTTGCACAAAATTTTCATTTGATAGGTTCTATAAGTGTGTAGAATTTCAGCATCATTAGTCAAGGCAACCCAGAGATCCAGAAAGGTCAGGAGTGATTTTGTGTTATCCGTGTGTACGTACGTACGTGTGTGCCACCCTGTATCTCATCAACTATTTGATGGATTCAGCTGATTTTTGGCAGAGATAGAGGTTCTAGGGTCTAGTTGATGGCATTTTAATTTCAGTTTACCATATACCTTAGTTTTCCAGAAAATTTTTAAAAACCTTAAAAATTACCATTGTCTTGAGGCATAGCCTTTACAAAAGTAGTGACATTCCATGAAAAATGGCAGTATACTGAGTTATATGCTCTTAATAGGATTAAGATGAAAATTCATATACACTAAATGTACAAAAGCAAGTAAATTCCCAGATTTTTACACTTTTATTGTCATTAAGGGTATGACTACATATCAACCAAACCATTTCATTATCATATCACTACAGTATAAATCTTTATGCAGTAGTGGATGAAGTGTGTGAGGTGCGCTGAAGAAAAATTCCTACCAGTAAAATACATAGCCCTGTTGTGCTTGCATACCCTTAATGACAATAAAAGTGTAAAAATTTGGGAATTTCCTTGCTTTTGTACATTTAGTGTATATGAATTTTCATCTTAACCCTATTAAGGGCATATGATTTCAGTATAATGGCATTTATCATGGAATATAATTAAGAATTATTTAAGACTTGTACCCAGTCTTGGCTGATACCTCTGTGGATTAAATAAAGTGTTCTATTTGAGCTTTACAAGATACACCTGAAGAAGGTTGATTACATTGGCAAAAATGTTGTGAAAATAGAATTCAAGATGAGAACATTAATCTCAATTCCGATATCTAACATTTTTTTAATCTGTTTTTATAGATATTTAAAGATCATTTGCTTTAATTTTTTATATGCATTATTTGTCGTATTTGCTTGTTGCCATTAAACAAAAAATTTGACTTTTTTTTTCTCTTTTAGAGCCATCTGTTCCAGCAACCACTACATTTTCTCCAATGCAGATGGAACTGACTTCTGTGATTACCAGTGCCGCTTCATCTGCATCACCAGCGCAAGTTTCTACTTTGTCAGGTGCAATAACATCTACCACAACTGCAGATGAATCGGATATGTCTGAACCCCAGCCGTCAACATCATCCCCCACTGGACAATCACAGCAACCTCAGCCATCAACTTCTCAATCAGGAAACAAAAGGGCCAGAGATGATTCCGATGTGTATGTTCTTTTTTTCCCCTCCTTTTTTACTAATAAAAGCAAAATACTTCCCCCCCCCCCATCCCTTCTAGGAAAAGAAGAATATCAAACTAAATTTTATTATTGTCGAAAATGTAATTGCAAGTTGATCACCGCTAAGTAACATTATTACCATTTTGTCATCGTCGATTGTCCATGGTCTTTTAAGAAAATTATTTTATTCTTTTTTCATACCTACTTCAAAATTATGCAACTCTATTTAAAAAGAAAAAAAAGGATTTTTATTTATTTTTTTTTTTTTTGATTTAAAAATTTTTTTTTTTTAATTTTTTATTTATCTATTTATTTTAAAAATTTTTTTAATTTTTATTAGATGATCTGAACTATATGTATGTTGCATTGTAAACTTTTCCAGTGCTAATTTTTTTTAAGAACATTTACGTTAAAATCTCATTTTCAAATGTAATTTTTGTTTTAGATCTGAAGAAGATAATCAAGTGAAGCGCTCAAAAACTGGACAAGTGAGTTTTGTTTCTCAATGTCTTTTTATAAAAAAAAGTCAGTTAAATGATTTAGTTTTAGATATTTTATTGGATTTCTTTTATTTTTTGTTTTACTGTAAAAAGAAAAAATCCTCCAATAAAATATTTAAAACGTAACAATTTGATTAATTAAATATAAAGCTTACTTTACATCTAAATAATTCATAAATAAATGAATGAAATTGAATGATAAAATTAACATTCATCTAAATGTTTTTAAGTTAAACAAAACAACTTGATAACTCTCTAGTAGCAGTAGTAATAATAGCGTTTAAAATAATATTTACTCTGCTGACATCTAATTAGTAATTTCTGTTTGAAAGCAAATGTTATCTTTATTTAATGTATGCAAATAATAGAATAAACGTTGGTCTTCCATTCACTCCTATTTTATTGTAATATTTACTGATTTTAACTATAACAAATATTTATTTATATATATATGTATGTATTGCCACTAATAAAACATCCATATGATTTGTTTTTAAAGTACCAACCTTCAAATGGCATGTGTCAAAATTTGACCCCAATTAGATTCTTAATTATTCAAGTGAAGCTTCTGTTTCAAATTTTCAAAATAATGGAAAAATCTGATTTTTTGTGTTTATAAAGCATTGCTTTCTGATGGCTTAAAATACTGTTTAAGCAAATGAATGGCTTGATAAGTCTTATTCAAACCCTGCTCCGTCGGTTAACAACTGTTATGCTGATTTGAAACGCGGTCGTACAAACATGATGCTGAACACTCAGGTTGCCCAAATTTGCCAGTTGTTCTAGAAAACATCTCATGATCGGCCAAAACAAGTTTGTGGACAAAAAAAGTTCACAAACTCGTTTTGGTCAATCGTAAATTTAAGTTGCGTGAGATAGCAGAGGAGTTGAAGTTCACCATTTTGCGTAAATATTTGTTAATGAGAAAGTTGTGTTCAAAATGGATGCCACATTTGCTCAGTCTATCAAAAACAATGTTTTGACGAATCTGAGAATTTTCCAACTGATTCAATGCAACAAAAATGAGCTTTTGCATCAATATGTGACAATGGATGAAATATGCATTTACTACTGCACTCCGGAGTCAAATCGACAGTCAGCTGAGTAAAAAGCTGCAGGTGAAAGTCATCCAAAGAACTAAACATCAGCAGGCAACGTTTTTGCTTCCGTATTTTGTGATGCGATTACCTTGAAAAAGGAAGAACCATCAGCAGTGAATATGACGTAACATTATTGGCATGTTTGAAGGTAGAAATCCACATGAAATGGCCACGAATGAAGAAAAGTGCTTTTTCACCAAAACAATGCACCGTGTCACAAGTCAATCACAACGATGGCAAAACTACCTGCATTCCACTTCAAATTGCTTCCACACCAACCTATTCTCCAGATCTGGGCCCCAGCGACTACTGGCTATTTGCAGACCTCAAAAGTATGGTTAAAGGAAAGAGATTTGACTCCAATAAAGTGATATCGAAAACTAAGGCGAAAAAAAAAAAGTCATTGAAATGTTAGAGAAGTGCTGAAATCAGTGTATCACCCTAGGAAACCCCTCCACAACTTCTTGTAAAACAGCATGTAATCGTCTAAGTTTAGCGAAGTTAAGGTGATCATTGTTGTTTTTTTGTATGTCTATAAGACAGCTTTTATCGAAATAAAATTCTGAAATTAAAAAACCCCAAAAAACTTAGTTTCTACACGTTAAAAGTATACAGGTAGATAGAGAATTTAATAATACTGCGTTTGCTATAAATTATTTGTTGTTTTTATATTTTGTTTAACAGTTCTTGATTGTTAACTATTCTTTACTCTTACCAAAATCTTATTTGATTTTAAATAAGTAATCATAGTTGTAATCACTTTTTTTTTCCTTATTTTCTTAGGTTTCAGCGAGTCCTATTCCAGTGATTACTGTAACAGATGAGCAGACTCAGACTACAATTTTGAGCTCTACGGATTCGCAGAAAAAACAAGTGAGTAACAAACTGATAAATTTCTCTTGTTATTGAATATGCCTTTCAGAAATATCAGACGTTTATGCTTCCTTCAAATTTTCTAGTCTTAGAAAATCTGCCTTAAACCAAGTTTTGATTTTGAAATAGATATGGAAAACTAAAAAACATTAATGAATTTTACCATTTACTACAATGCAAACATGAAAACAAAAGTTAATGTTTAATAACAATACATAAGTGCTATTCATGATCTGTTTTGATTATTGAAATATTTTTTCTATGAATTTAAAAAATCTTTATTTGCTATATTTATATAATACTTTTCTATTTGAATCCTTACAGTGTATTAGCCAGCTTAAGTTTCTAACCCCATTATTAGTTTTCGATATTTTTTAATTTTTTAAATGTATTTAAATATATGTAATGAAAAATTATTTCTGGGGTTTAAACGAGTTAGAGTAACTTGTGTGTCTAGTGAAAAATATAAAAGAAAATAACCACTTTCTTACCTGAAAACACATGATCTATGGCAGTAGCATTTTTTGGTCAAAGAAAACTAACAATCTGTGTTGAACGAGAATTTGTCCCCTGGGGATTGGTATTCTGGCTTTTCACTGTTGATCTAGTGGGGAAGGACTCCTTTACAGTATAATACCCAATAAAAAGTTGAATTCCAACCGTTAGGATCTGATCGAAAATCAAGACTTGACTTAGGGTTGGTCAAACACCGGTTTTAGAAAATTGTCAAATAGATTTTATCTGTTTGTATATTTTTCTAATATTCTAGGGTAACATATTTAATGGTCCATTCAATTTTTTTTCTAATTTGGCTGTAGAATATGAAAGGCTAGACAAATGCAACAACTCATATGAGAATTGCTTTTAAGTTCGTCTCATGCTTTATAAAATTACCCAAATTCCTGATTTGGCACTTGTATCTAAGAAACATGTCTGCATTTATTATTGAAGAAAGTTTTGGTGTAAAGCGAAAGTTGAGACTCGTAACGTGAATTATATCTTACAAGTTGATTAATATGGCGATAAAAAATATATTTATTAAACATTTGTAGGTCTTTTTGAAATTTTGTCTATTATATAAACTTTAAATAATTCAATTCACTGAAGTGGTTATATAATTAAAATGTAAATTGTGCATTTGTTTCTTGTAAAATATTTTGTAGGAGGTTTTAAAAGCTGATACAGGATTTATGCTAATGAAGGAAATAGAAATGGTTTTGTGAGATACAAAATGAAAATTCACTCCAAAATAAGACATTTACAAAATGCAGCTTATTTATCTTTGTGTGGAGAGAAAATTTTCTAAAAAGGCGGTGTTAATTTAGTTTTTTTTTTTTAACCCCCCCCCCCCGTTTTTTTGTTTTTACATGTACCATTTATTACTGACACCTATCATTAAGATTAACTGAAAGGTTTTGCTAGAAATATCATTTCTCATTTGATTTTCAAGTGAAATTTATATTTTACAAATAAAAATACAAAATGTTGACAAAATTAATTGTAATCCAATATTAATGTCAAACTGAATTTGGTTTTTGAACAGTTCTTTTTTTTAATTTCTTTTCAACATTGAGTTTTAGAATTTTTAAAATGAAAAATAAAAAAAATAATCCATATTTTAAGATAACTTTTGATTAAGTTGATAATCTATTTACTTGTATTCATATGTATGTAAACTTGATGAAATGAGTTAATTAAAAAAAATTTTTGTTACCCCATTTTGTATATAATTAAATACTTTATTCATACTCTGTTCTCATTGAGTTAAAAAAAAATGGTTTTCAATTAGCTTTCACTCTGTTTGAATTCTGATTTTAGTCATTTTTTAAATTTTTTATTTCAATTTAGTAATTTTCAGCTTTAACTTTCTAGAATTAATTTTTAGTGATTTGGATAGTCTTTAACGTTTGCTAATATTTGTATTGTGAGCTATTCAATAGTTTAGGTTCAGCCTCAGGTCAGCCGCTAAGATTCTTATTTTGTTTTTGTGTTATTGTAATTCAGCAAAATATTGTAGCTATTTTAAAAAAAATAAAAAAAACATTTTTATATAGCATGATATACTTAGTATATATATATATATATATTTCTCGATATGCCAAATACTTAATGATGTGTAAATGAACTTTACATGTTATTCACTGTGATAGAATAATCTCAAATTCTCTATATCAGATGGTAACTATTATACACATTACCACAAAACTGCTTCCCTGCTGATTACAACATGGTTCCCTTCAAGTCCAATGTCAACAAATACTTGAGCCGTCCTCTCAAGTAATAAAACTGCCCATCGTTTCCAATCCTCTCATAGTATTGTTCATCATCCACTTGACAATCTCATTGACTCTTGGCCTTGAGTGGCTTTTGGCCTTTGTAAGTGACTCATAGAAATAAGTAAAAAAACTAAGAGCATATTTTTTCATTGCTTCCCAACTTATGCACAACTTTTATAATTAAAATCATTTAAAAAAAAAACAAACAAAAAACAGTTGTCCTGTTTACAAACAATAATATCTTCAAGATAGCTGCTGATAATCTATGTTATCTATCATGATTGTCCAGTGGCTCTGCTTCAGGTTCCACTTTTTTGGTAGGGTTGTTCTTCGGATTATGGCTATCTCGCCTGGAACTTGTTACCGTTGAAGAAATTTCTCCCCTGTTAATTTTAATAAATTAATATAGATGTGTGATTACAACACCTTGTTCTTTTATTGTATCTTAGTCATTGTCATGGCATGGTGGAAGTTGGGGGGGGGGGGTTGAGAGACAAGTTCAGTGTTCTTTAACTGCTTATCTCAAGATCTCATTTTCATATGTTGTTAGACCTGCTTCCTGTCGATTTCTCCCCTTCAAAATCTTTTCATAACTTCGAAGACTTCACTCCTCACATGATTCCGGTTTCCGCGCTCTCTCTGCTCAATTGTAAAACCTGAACTCTTCACTCCCAACCCCTGACAGCTAGCTTCTAAAGCTATCTTATACATTACACTTGTTATGATGTCAATTGACAAACAGATAAATATAGAAACATAAACAAACATTGCATTATTACACATGTTACGTTGCTTTACTTAAAATTGCGAAATTGTGACCGATTTGAGATGTTCATTAGTTTCTTATTCTATTTCTTTTTTTCTACTGTTGCATAGCCCTTCTCGTGATGTCACAGAGCCTCTCGCAGGTGCTCAATGATCTGAGGTCTCGTCATGCGGTGACTCTGTCATGTCTGTTAGCTCCAACTGTGAGAACAGGCCCTATTCTGCACCTGACTGCACGCACTAAATCGCGCAAGCTAAACCAACGATTTCCAACAGATACGTCCATTCCCATAGGGCCATTATCCAACACTACTCTTAATCGACAAGTGTTGAGTGTGTCCTGAATAATTAAATATACGTGCATACCTTTTTTTCGTTGAATATGGGTTGCGGCACACCGTTTTCTTTTTCTCCGTCGTATAGTTTCTTCATTGTTCCTTTGTTCATTGTAGTCGGATCGTCTCTATTGCTACGTATCTTCTCTTTCGTGTGGCTAGAACCCTGTTTGAATAACTTCATTGTACATATATAAGAAGACAGATTAAGACAAAGTTTCGGAATTGAGGTTTATTTTAGAGAGAAATGTTCATGTTTTACAATTTCACTTGAATTATAAAGGAGAGAGGCAGTTATTTTACTCTAATCAACTATTTAGATAGATGGATAGACAGATACTGTGACTGACAGACAGATAGTGTCATCCTCGTTCTGGGCAATTCTCAAAGTTTTGTAGTTATTACGGTATCTGTTCACTTCGAATTTCCACAACACTCTTTCTAAATCTAATGCTTCTTTGTTTGCTCTGTTTTCTGTGATATCATGTCTGCGGATGATTTCATATCACTTTGAGTCTAACCTACCTGCTAGTAAACTCCTCACACCTGACATAATCCTCTACATCTACAAAGCCACCATCCGCCCATGCATGGAGTATTGTTGCCACATCTGGGCTGGTGCATCATCTACTACTCTCTACCTCCTTGACAAGGTCCAAAAAAAGAGTCGCCAACCTAATAGGTCCCTCACTGTCAACCAAGCTCCAGACCCTGTCCCATCGCCGCAATGTAGCTTCCTTGTGCTTGTTTTACAAATACTTCAATGAATTATGCTCCGATGAACTGGCTACTCTGGTGCCCCCTCGACGTAAATTCACTAGACCAACTCGACAATCAACTAAATCCCATCTATTCACTGTGGAGGTCCCCAAATGCCGGAGAGCTTTCTACTCAAATAGCTTCTTTCCTTGTACTGCTGGCCTCTGGAACTCCCTCCCTGCCCCCTGTTTCCCCGACAGTACTGACATGCAGAAATTTAAAATTAATGTAAACAGACATCTCGCTGCACAGATCCCCCCAAACCTTCTCCCCTTTTCTTTCTTCTCAGTCGCCCCTTACGTCTACAGTGTCGGCCTGCCTTGTTTGGGGTGAACTACATTAAAAAAAAAAAAATTAAAAAAAGAATGCGTCCGAGTGGTCACCGTGACTGACCTCATCCACATGTATCAAAATTCATACAAGTGTACCGTTCATCCATAATCTAACGCTCATATTTAAATAGAGAATTCCCTCTACTTATATAAAAGCATATCTTTTCTAAAAATTGTGAAACAAAACCCAAACCTTTGTTTCGTCTACAAATGTTGGTTCCCAACTTACAATATTTATTATTAAATACATTTGGGAAAAGTAACAGCCGTCTTGTTTACATTGCAAAAAATGCTAATACTTCAGTCAGTGGATGATTATACTCCCTTGAATATATACTGAATACCTCCCTTAGTGTCATACACAAAGAAATAGCTATTTATGCATATCTTTATTGAAACAGATACATGTATTATTAGCTTACAGTTGGGGTTGCCTATTTATAGTTTTGAAAATAATATCTTGATACAGTGAAAATATGTCCCCTCCCCCTCGATACAGTTAATTTTGGGATAAATTATTGATATTACTGTTTTAGTGTGAGGTATTCTAGTATTTAAATTAATTGGGTTCCTCATTTTCAAGATTTTGTTTTTGATGCAGCATCCTTTCTTTAATCTTGTGTTGTTGGTAAAAAATTTAGATATGAATTCCGAGAAAAGATTAGCAAAAAACATATCGGTTTGAGAAGGGACAAATGCTACGGCTTTGATGTAAAGAGACTGTTAGAAAGTTTGATTTTTACTTTCCCCTAACAGATATTTTGATTTTGCTTTTATCAGAAAAACCTTCAACCGCAATCTTTGACCTTTTCATAAACACATATGTTAATATTATCATATCTATGGTCCTACGTACGATGACATAAAAATAAATCTTGTGGCTTGGCCTTTTGGCTAGGATCAAAGTGTAGTATCTGTTCCGATGGATACTACACCACATAAACTGGTATTGTCTTGGTCTTCGGAGCTTGATTTATGCCGGTCTATGAGTCGGTCCTGTTCAGTTCTAGGAGGTCCACCCTCTCAGGCTTTGCCTCCCCTCTTTGGGGGGGAGTAAGTTTATTGCTTACTGCCTGAGGTGCCCCTACCGGGGAATGCCACGGGGCTGCCCAGGCAATTTTTAATGGCCAGAGTGCTCACTTTCTCGGGCGCTGGCTTTTCAAAACCCACTTTCCCGACCTTGGGTCACATCTTACTTGTGGGAGTAAGATAAAACTGGCCTTGTGCCTAACCTACTGGAGAGGAGGTAAATAAATACTCCTACATGAAGTGGTAGTACTGTCAGGGTTCCATCTATGGGTTAAATAGAATCCTTCCTGCACATGACGGGAAACTGCATCTGATAGGATACACATAAATTTACACCCTGAATAGCGAGTAAAAATAAACTATGAATTATATCTTATATATATATTTAGAACTTGAAGCATACAAATTTTATCAAAATGACTGGATCATAGCATTAGAGCATCCTCCAAAAAGTTGATATGCAGTCAAACCACCAAACTTAACGGTTTCATAAACCATTTTGCAGATTTTAAACATTTTTTGTATAATTAACATTTAAACATTATGATGGAAGTGTTTTTTAGAAATATTTTTTTTACAAATTTTACCGGTTTACATATAGTAAAGCTATTTATCTTTCTTTACGTGTGACGACTATCACCCTGGTCGGATTGAGTCGGCTTCGTACCAAGCAAATACAATGTCTCTGACCATTGCAGCTCACTTCACTGATCTTGAGCTAGGTCACACAATATGGCTAGCCAATCCCGATTTAATAGTTGAAGACCAACTACTTGTGAGTCTGATAGTGTTGTTTTGTTGCCTTTGATTGTCATTGCCAAGATCTTTAACTGTTCACCAGCATGTTTGTACCAACCAGGTTAAGGAGGGGAGGAGGAGGAGGAGGACGACGCCCTCATGATAGGCTCTCTCTCTCTCTGAGCATTGAGCTGCATGCCCGAACCAATTTAGACGGCGTTAGAGAAGGATGAATGACAAGGGTCAGAGATTCAGTCGTTGACAGTTTGAGCTAGTACTCTATCCATGCGGCAGCAGTGCAGAATGAAGCGAAGACAGTCGTTGTCAAAGACTTCAGGCCTATGCAGGTAAACTGCTCTCATTGGCCACATTTCACAAGCATAGAGAAGGATCGTTTACACCACAGATAGATAAGTTCTGGTATCAACGGGAAATCATAACTTATCTTTTTTTTTTTAAGGAATCCATTTCATTTAAATCAATATGGGTGTTACTTTTTGTTAGATGGCCATTGTTCGAGTGATAGACCACTGACACATTGGCTATTATTGCCAACAATGTGGTCATCACCGACATCATCATCCCAACCAAAATCATAAGCATTGCTATTTAACACTCTTTAGTTTTCAATTTTTTGGTTAGAATTTTTTGCGAATGCAAGCACACATTCACTTTCATTTATATAGAACTGAAAATGGTAAAGAAAGTATATTTTGTGTGGCATTTGTCAAAAGGAGGGTTATTATCAGTAAATATCGATCAGGTCAGTGGCATGGATGGCCTCAAGTCTCCATGTATTTTATATGGCATAGAAACCATGTAGCCATAAAAAAAAACTGTTCATTGTTCACTCTTTAAGAGTATTTTTATATTTCAAATTTTTTCGTAACTAATACCTTCGATATAATTTTTCCCTCAGTCTTTATATAGTCAGAATTCAAATATAGGATCAATTTTTCTAAACTTGGCAAAAGAAAAATTGATAAAATATAAGTCTTTCTTTCTAAAACTTAATGTTTTCTTATATTGTAGTATTTTTAAAATACATATACGGTGCCCCCTCCCCCGCAAAAATGTACCGATGGAATTGTTCATAAAATTCAGTCTTTCCTGCAATTCAACCATATTTGGTACAAATTACATCTATATTTTGGCATGTTCGTACAGTCAGGGGGAAGTGGGGAGGGTGTTCCAAAGGCAGGCGGTCCAAGGAAAGAAGCTATTAGAGTAGAAAAATGTCTGGCATCTAGAGACCTTTACAGTGAAAGGGTGGGATTTTGCTGCTAGTCAGGTGGGTTGGAGGTATTTTTGTTGAGGGGAGTACAAGTGTGGTAAGTTCAGGAATAGTCTGGAGATTGTTTTGATAGACATTATCTTTGAGATAACCACACAGATAAAATAGGGCGGGTTAAGGTCTAGTAAGTGTGAAACCCATTCAGGATTACACTTCCTACTGATGAGATGATCACCAAAGTGCCCCCTCCATATCATTGAATGGCAGTGGAACATTCATGACTGAAACTTTGTGGACAAGTCAAGCATAGACTGAAGTTTATTTGTACCAAATATGGTTGGGTTGCAGAAAGGATGATTCCATAAGTGGCATTTTTTTTTTTTTTTTTTTTTTATCATCATCCTGTACTTAAATTCTGCTCATCTAAGCGTTTCACTTAGTTATCCAAAATGCTTTTCTTCCAATATCGACATTCTCTTGATAAGAATCCTTCAGGGTTGAAAAAAAAAAAAAAAAAAGAATCTTTATTGAAACTTCTTGTACTCCCTTGAGTTGGTCATGTGGTTAACATTTATTGTTTGAAGGATGTTGTTCGGCCAAGACCAGACATTGGCCATTGGTCATCTCCAGCCAGTGGTAACTTCTTCAGGAGTCTGATTGGACGCCAAGATCACTCGGCCACAACCCTCAGTGAGTGGCATAGTTTGGTTAGTCCAACTAAGCATAAGCCACAGATGACCACCCACAGTAGTACCATCGTAATCGTGGACAGTGATGGAGACCAGGTAGGTGCTGCTGCTGCTCCGATTTGACACCCGCCCTTTGTATGTGCTATGGAAGATCTGAGCAACTTGTCATGTCAACATCTTGTTGACATTACTTAGTTCTCTTGTTTTTATTTTTTGCTTTTTATTACCATCTGTCATATTGTGAATGAGTCTTATTTAGAACTTTTGACAGCATTAATCTTATTCTGAAGAATACCTAAAGCAAAATTACAAGAAAAATTGTTTTTTGTTGTGTTTAAATTAAAAAATAAATTAAAAAAATGGTGATCGTTTTGTACTTGCTGAAATTGTCCTAAAAAATTATACAGACTAAAAAAATACAACTAGGAGTTAATTTTGCTTAGGAGTTAGGTATACAGAGAGGAGGAGAAAAAAAAATCTGATCTTCGGTGTCTAAAAAAATATTAATTAAAATATCTATTTTGAAAATACATTATGAAATTTGTCCACTCCTTTAAACTTGATATATATATATATAATTTCATATACTATACAATAATTCTATCAGCCATCGATACCTTCGGTTTCACAGATAGAGGGAAAATTTCACCCAATTGGCTGAAAATATTACATTTATGCCATTCTTCAGTTAATGGCTAAGTTGTTGACATTAGATATTTTGGAGCTCCAACGGCCTAAAAGTGGTATTTTCAACCAATCGGAGGGAAATTTCCTGCTATCAACGAAACTGAAAGTATTGATGGCTGATAGAATTATTGTATAGTATGAATATATATTTATATAGGAGAATAAAGATATGATGTATACCTTTAAAAGTAGGGGTGGAACGTAATGGGTGAAAATTTTAAATTAATGCGAGTAGTATTTTTTTGTGTTCATTTATACATAAATAACACTAAACAATCAAACATTTTGAAAATTTTGCAAAATTCAGAAGGTGCAGGCCACTAGTTTTTTGCTATTTTACATTCATGAAAACCCTTTCACAGCCTGAAAATGGTCCTAAATTAAAGTACTATATCAGATTTAACCATCTATATTCATTCATAGCTTTTGAAGATGTTTTAGGACCTGCAATGTCGCATGAAACCACTTTTTCACCGAAAAATGATGGATTTTGAGTCCCGTGAAGCCCTAACGGCTATTTTTGGCCTGCACCTTCTGAATTTTGCAAAATTTTCAAAATGTTTGATTGTTTAGTGTTATTTATGTATAAATGAACACAAAAAAAATACTACTCGCATGAATCTGAAATTTTCACCCATTACGTCCCACCCCTATTAAAAGTAAAACCTATCATGAAAAATTGATGCTCGATATACGAGATAGAGCAATTATATGAACACGTAGAGGATAAGAATAAAAATTGTACAGAATACAATATCAATTAAGTCATCAGTTGTTCAAGACCAGGGGTTTTAAATAAAATAAACTTTATTATTCCTTCCTTAAGCCATGGCTTTTCAAACAATATCTTATCGTCAGAGGAGAGCAAATCGATAAGTTGGTAAGGGGAAATTACCAAAAGTAAAAATTTTAAAAGATATAAAGATAATGTAAAAAAGAAAAAGTTGAAAATATAGGCATATATATATATGCTCTTACAAACGTAATTGAGCACTCTAGTCTTAAAACACAGAATTATACTATATATATATATATATATATATAAGTAAATTTTGCGTACAACAAAATCGTAGGATAAATTTCAGAGGAAACTTTTTTTTTTTTATATATAAATCAATGAAACGGGCGGGTGGAAAAAAAAGAAAATTGCTAAAATTTTCCTTAAGGCCTTATCGTCTGACCCTCTAAGAGGAAACGTCAGAATGATAAATTAAAAACTAAGAAAATCGAATGAGATATGAGGGGGAAAAAATTTAAGTTGGAGAAAACGATTGAGAAAAAAAAATTAAAAAAAATAAATCTCTCAACGTTATGGTGGATATTAAAGATCTCCAACTGATGTTTCAAAATCTTTTGTCTACACAGGCTAGGTCGAGAATTGTTAATGACTAACGCCGTAATAATATTGAGATGGTAGTTCGACCTGGCACTGTGTACTTGTCAGAACAACTATTTGTACTAACCAGGTGATTACCGATGGCTGATTCCTGTGCCTGGAAGTTCCCGCCCGTTTCATTGATTTATATATTAAAAAAAAATAATGTTTCCTCTGAAATATAAATATATATATATATATATATAATTATGCATAATGATAATAAAGAGACAAAATTTGAAAACAACTTTAGGATCCTCACGTTTTGTTCCTTTTAGAATAGTATTCAAAAAGCAAACTGATAAAGTTTTCTTTTTCCAATAAAAAGAATATGTTTATATAAACAGAAGAGTTGGTGGACATGTATAAAGTGCCCAGCGTATATGAAAGAGTCTTTGGCATAGCAGCAAAAAAAGTTAATTTCTATAATTGTCTTTTTTATCATCATTTTCTTATATTCATCTACATATTTTATAGATATAGCAAAACAAAACAAAAAATATTAATGCTGTCAAATCTCTTACTATCGCATATTTGCAATATGAAATATGGTTTAAAAAAAAAAGAGGGCTCGTTCTGCTTCACTGCTGCTTTTTGATAACTTTAAGTCTCGTACTAGCTTAACTTTCTCTCCTCATAATAATCTGTTATCCCTCGACTCTCCATAAGCAACTGAATAATTGCTTGCCTTTTCTTTTATTTTTTAAATCATTTATTCTAAAATATCTTATAAGTTTTAATTAAAGAAATATTCTAGTTGTAAATCTACATCATTCAATATGTAAAATTAAGTTGGTCAAATTTTGCAATTTAGACCTATATAGCAAGGCATCTCGCAAATTAATTCTACCGAGCCAATTATTTTATTGTTGTATTGCAATAAAAAAAATGTGCTTCAGTTTGTTTTTAAAAGAAAAAAAAAATACTTACTCTGGTCTGGAAGATTGTAAAATAGACATTTTTCAATTATGACATAAAAAGCAAAAATCAGCTTACATCATTAATAATAATAAAATAATTTCATTGTTGCTCTATTTGAACTATCAGATCAACAATTATATATTTTTTCACTAAATAATAGTCAAATAATTTAAAGAAATAAACAGGCTAACATGACAGCAAGTAAAAAAAAAAAATAGGTGTGAAGGGAGGGGGGAATGAGTATCATTCACCACTTGTCGAATTCTGTTAAGTACTTGTGATATTTTCTTTCGTCGTGAGAGACATAAACAAATACACAATGTTTGTATAAATAATAATTTATACTCAATATAAAGTTCGACTTGTTATTGAGCACTATTATATAAAACTGAGGATTTAATAGATAAAAACCTTACCAGAATTTTATATAATGTCTAGTTAAATAATTAATTTTAAGGTTCAGGGATAAATTGTTAGTAATGGTGTTCTTCCCTCAACACAAGATTTAGACAATTTTATAAGGTCTGACCTAATCTACAATAGTGTGGTGAACAATGGTCAATCAACGATTCCCCCACTATCAAACCACAATGTCGTTTGCAAAACCTACACCCTAATTCTCAGAATTTTAAAAACTTATATTCACCCCAAACAAGGCACATTGCCACTGAGACATAAGGGGCTTCTAAGAATTAGGAGCTATATTTATAAGGGCATCCTAAATGGGGAGTTTTTCAGCGAGATGTTTATTCACATTACATTTAAACTTTTGCATGTTAATATCATGAGTGAAATGGGGAGCTGGGAGGGAATTCCAAAGGCCAGCAGTTCGAGGAAAGAAACTATTAGACTAGAAAACTTTCGGGGAACCTCTACAGTAAGTGGATGAAATTTTTCTGATTGTTGGGAGGGGGGGGGGGATTTACATTGACGGGTCATAAGTACTGTAACTTCGTCAGAACACATTCCATTGTAGTATTTGTAAAACAAGCACAGGGATGCAATGGGACAGGGGTAGACAGTGTGAGACCTATTAGATTAGAGGCTCTTTTTTTAACCCTGTCTAAGGAGAGACTAGTAGTGGTTGGTGGACCAGCCTAGAAGTGGCAACAATACTCCATGCATGGGCAAACGGTGGTTTTGTAGAAATATAGAATACTGGCAGGTATGAGTTTTCTAGCGCAGTAGAGGGAGCCCTACCTTCTTTGCAGCAGACTTGCCCTTCTTTCAATTCCTGTTACCTTTGAATGTTAGGCCAAGGCATTTGAATGTGTGACTCTCAGGTAGTGCTATCAGCCATGGAAATCGGTGGTTAGAAAGGTTTCTTATAATTGTTAAGAGAAAGGAGCTTTGTCTTCGTAGCATTAAATGTAACCATCCATTTTTGGTCCCATTTCACTGCAGACTGAAGGTCATTTTCTACTGATTCAGCCATTGCATTCGATATGTGTCCATTCGTTTTGCTCACATGTCCAGAGTAGAGCGTGATGTAAACAGCAAATATACATATTTCGAACGCAATTGCATCCGGAAGGTCGTTTATGAAAATAAGGAATAATAAAGATCCAAGGATCGACTCCTGGGTAATATCCGTATTGATATCATGTTGTTTAGATGTATGGTCATTGAGGACAACCTGAATCTTTCTTTTGGCTAAGAAGGATCTGATTATATTAAATACTTATCCAGTAATACCATACAAATTAATTTTCCGTAGAAGACCTTCATACCAGATCTTGTCAAAAGTTTGGGATATATCAAGCGCTACCGCCCTAGCTTTACCTGTTCTAGTGTCACCTGCCTTATCTAGTATATGGTATATGCAATCAGAGATGATTGTTAGGATATCTGCAGTAGAATGGACTTGTCTAAATCCATACAGGTGGTTAGACAGAAGTTTAGCTTTTACTAGGTGACTATTGCTAGATTGATTAAAGATTTTAGTGAAGAGTGGGAGAAGACTGATGGGGCGATAATTCTACGGGTCAGTTCTTTCATCAGAATTCTTGAACACTGGTACCACAGAGGCAATTTTCCAGCTATCAGGGAAGCAAGATTTGACATTGCTATAGTTTGGAGAGGATGGGCCATCTCAGCAGACCATTTTTTTTATTACTATAGATGGGATAAGATCAGGCCCACTTTGGAGATGTTAAGTTTTTTTTATGATATCCAGGACATGGGAAGCGATGATGATCATATCATCAAGTGTGACTTTTGTGCGTAGTGGGAAATTTGGGAGGGAGTTCTTTGTGGAATCCAAGGTAGAGTTTAAGGCAAACTGCTGTGCAAGCAGTTCAGCCTTATCAGTTGTTCAAACGACATCATGATGGTTGGCTAGTGGGGGAATTGTTGCCCATTATTCACCACACTATTATAGACTTTCCAGAAATCACGAGTTCCTAATTTCTGCGACTCGATGTGTTTTCTGATCATCTTGGTATACCTATTTTCAGCTGCGGCTATCACACTTTACAATAGTTTCTCGATGCCATAAATTTTTGTCTATTTGTTGGGGAGAGCGGGGTCTTACTATAGAATTTCCGTTTGTGGACATATGCTTCTATGCCAGCTTTGACCCATTCAGTTACCTCATTTGAACACTGATTTAGAAGGCGGCGTGGACTTTCCACAGGGTCCCACTAGTGGAAATGAATATGGTAGCAGTTATATCTTGATATGGTCCAATCGGGGTAAAATCTTAAAAAGAAAACTTATGTAATCATTAAAATTGGCCCTCGAGATACCAGATATAATAGTAAGAACGAGCAAAAGACAAAAACTGAAATCAGTTTGAGAAATCTGAAATGCGATTAATTTCAGTCGGATTAAAATAAAGAATATGAACAGGTTTCTTTTTTTATATATTCCATTTATTTATACATATATTTTGATTTGAGAAGGACACACATTTAAATGAATCTGTTTTCTTTCGTTTTGTACATACTGACTTTTTTGTGGGTATGGGAAATATTTAAGATGGAGGATAATTTTTGTCTAGTACAGGGCTTATTAATATAAAAATAAATTTATGTCCAACATATTTGAAATCAGGCAACTTCGGATAAGTCTGTGAGTGATGTATAAAAATAGAAATAACAATTTCTTTGCTCATTGTAGCGTAACATTATCCTTGCAACAAACATTTTTTTCTTTAGTTTATGCTGGTGCTACCAGATCAGGCTATCTGAAAATACTGACTTCCTGGCCTAAAATGCATCAAACATTGATGTTATTGTTGTTTTCCTTTCCTTTTGCAAAACTCAATCATGTTCTGCAAAGCCAAAAATAAAAGCAGCAATTTTTCTCTATAAAACAATCAAACCATGAATAAATATTTGAAGATGTAAAGAACTTGAAACATAAAAACTTTACCAAAATGACTGGATTTGTCATTAAATAACCCGAATAGGGTTGATATGCCGTAAAACAAAACAACCAAACCAATCTTTAGTTTATGATTGCATGGATATTAGCAAATCACTGAATTTTCATTTCAAGACCTTTTTTAATGACGAGAACTTTATCCGATATATTCTTACAAGGTTCCAAAGTTATCTGCTTATTTTTCAAATACAATTAATGTATGATAGCCGTTTTGGTTGAGTGAGAGGTTATCTATATCTAATAATAGCCATGAAGATTGAACCTTGGTTTCCCGGACCATTTAGTGAACACTCTTGCCATTATGTCAAAGGTAAAAATGAATATTTTATTTGTATTTTTACTCTAAAATGAAAATAATCTGAAATTCTGAAATTTCATAGTATTTTGAACTTTTGAAAGTATTTTTCTATGATTTAATCATTTCCGGGGGGAAAAAAACTGCCTTTAAATTAATCAACTCGTGTGTTTTCAGTCAGAAAGATGCGTCCACCTTGCAGTTCATAATGTTCTTGCCTTGTTCCCACCCCTCTCTCTTCCCTATTTTCTCCTCCTCACCTCCTGCCATCCTTTCCCTTTGTTTTCCTTACACGTTCCTATTCCCTTATCTCTTCAATCCTGCTTTACTTCCATCTCATTTTCCACTCATACTTTTTGCTCTCTCCTCTGCACCCTACTAACTCAAATGCGTGTTACATCATGTATCAAGAAATTTTTCCTATTAATTTCAAAATAATTTTTATTGGAAATTTTGTATACTTTAACCTCCTCAAAATGTCTATCACATTTCTCACAAGATGTCAATATTATATCTGACACGTATTCTCATCTGTTAAGATATTAGTATCTGTAATATGATAATATTGTTGTCTGTCCAACACATGCCAGCATGTAAAATTACCCGAGTATGATGATACTTCCTTGACTTTGACAAGAAAACGAGTCCTTCGCACAGTAGAAACTGGCATTCTTGCCATTCTGGAGTAAATGTCCGCTATCAACTGTGACAAATATGAAATGTTCAGAAAGTGTGAGCAAATTTACCATAAAAGACAAAGCGTAACCGTGTGTAACGTAGAATAACTGTCAACGTTTGGATGACTGTAAGCATCTTTAACACTTCATGATGCAGAAAAATATCTCCAAAACAAAGAATAGGAATCTGAAACGATAAAAGTGATTTATATATCATCCTGTTTTCTTTTGTCTTGTGTGAAATGTGTAATTGGCGCAAAGCATACCACCATGGCCTATAGAATTGATTATGCTGAGTTCAAATCTCATCGGATCCCTTGTGGTTATTTATATGCTAATACTTTATGGAACGGTATGAACCCACAATTCTCACTCAACTATCTGTAAAATAGCAAGTAATTATATATAATGAATTGTTTATAATTGGTATTTCGGCATTAGATAACCCAAAGAGTTGATTTGCCATATCACAACAAAACAAAATTTTGCCTTACAGGGTTAAGATTAACTGCATAAGCCTTAGAACCAAATGATCCTTGTCAATTTCACTATGAAACTAGTTGAGAGAAAGGTTGTATTTTTTCGTTTTTATTTGTTTTGTTTTTTTTATTATATATATTGAGGTATTTAAAAACTTGAAAATTCATAAAAAGTATACTTTCAAAGATCTTTTATTTTGTGGACCAGAGACAAAGTGAAACCTGAAATAATGATTTTAAATAAATTTAGTCAATCCATCCTCAATCACAAATCAAAGAAAAAAAAAAAGTGAATGTGTTATGGTCAGTGAAACACAAATGCCTTCTCCCACTTTATACCAGATTTAAAAAAATGTAGAACGCAAGCAGGTAAGCTCGTTTGTTATTAGAGCAAAAAGTTTCTTCAAAAACGCTGCAGTAATAGCAGTAGGTTTGTTAGTTCGACACGCTATCACGATCAGTAGTGATTGATGTTCAGGGTTCAAATCTCGGGGTTGATGGGCTCATTGCATCTAGCCACACTGATGAGTTTTCAAAAGACAAACAGCTGCCTAGATGACTATATTTTATATATCTTGAAACGTGTTTTACGGAAGTGATCAGTGTGAACATCCCAGTCACGTATCCGCACGATCATGTGTGTGGTTCATGTGGCAGAACCTGTCGAGGGCTGGTCTGCCATGGCAGCAACCAATTATGCAACTGTCAAACAGAAGCACCCAGCATTGACTTTGTGATGGATTTTTTCATTTTTTATGGAAATTACTCCAGACAAGGCATGAAGCCACTTGATGTAAAGAGCTATAAAAAAATACCACTTCAAGGTCAAAAGCCAACGATAACTGTTATCTGGATAGATTCCAACCCAAAAAACAGCAATTCTTTCCCTTTTGTCAAACATCGCTCATGGAATGTGAGGACTAAAGGATAAGGGAAGCAAGAGTTACAGGGCTGTCGAAAGTAAACCCATGATCACCTTTCTACTCTTCTTTTCGAATTTTGCTATTTGCGTTCTCGCTTCCCCTCACCACTTGAAATGGATTTGTCCGGGAGACTAGAAAAAGGTTTGTGTTACTTGTAAAATTTTGCGTGAAGGGATGGAAGTATTTATTTATATACAAATAAATACATATTGGAGGATAAAACATTTTGTTAATATTTCTATACTTTGATTTGGATTAATCGGAGCCGATGTCATCTTATATAGAAGAATCTGAATGTAAAAGTAAATGTCATTATTATTATTATTATTATTATTATTATTATTATTGTTTAAAATACCCATTCTGTCAAAAATGGAGAGAAATGTTATATTTAAAAAAATTTTTATTTTTTAATTTTTTTTTTTAACAACTCAAACCTTGAAAATGTAGACAAGATTCTTATATTATAAAAAGATGTATTTATATTAAATCAAAAAATCAGCTTTTCACAATAGTCGTTTAGTGCAACTTTACATTACTTGTACTTGCAGCGGTTATCACTCTGGTCGGGTTGAACCAGCTTCCTACCAAGCAAGTACAGTGTCTCTGACCATCGCAACCGACTTTCGTCGATCCTCAGCTAGGTCACACTATATGGCTAGCCAATCCCGATTCCACCGTTGATTACAGAATACATGTGGGCCTGATAGTGCTTTTAATGCTGTCTTTGATTGTTGCTACCTAGGTCTTCAACTGTTCACCAGCACGTTTGCACCAACCAGGTAGAGAATGATCTTTTGGATGATCTCTCCCTCTGGACATCGAGTTGTGTACCTGAACCAACAGTATTAGGGTCGTAATCCGGCTAAAGGGGTCCCTGTGAAAATCCAGGAAATGTTTTTTTTGACAACCTCGGGTCGTTTTGTCAACAGGACGTTTGGGACCCTTTTCTTAACAAAGACCAAAAAAACTTTCTCCACGAATAACTTTACATTAATCAACTACGACAAAAGTCTCACTTTTTATTAATCGTTATGTTGATGGGTTTTTATTAAGAAGAAAGATTATTTTCGCTTGTCTCTCATAATGACATTCTCAGCATTTCTGTTTAGTTCAATTCTAGAAATACCCCCCCCTCCCTAAAAAAATGGTAAAAAAAAAAAAATTACCTGTACAAGTAATTTTGTTTGAAATGGATGCTTTTCTGATGAACCTGTGTAGATTTTCTTTTTAATTAAAAAAATATATTTAAAATTTTTTTTTTTTTAATTAGTTTTTAAAGGGGATATTGCCACTGTGATGTGAAGGGGCCAGATTTATAGGGGGTATCTTAAGTGGGGAGTTGTGCAGCAAGATGTTTGTTCACATTGCATTTAAAGTTATGCATATTGGTACAGTCGGGAGTATGGAGGGAATTCCAAAGTCAAACGATCCGTGAAAAGAAGCTATTAGAGTAGAAAGTTTTCCGACAGTGATGGTGCGGGATTTCATTGCTAATCACGAGTATTTATGTTGATGGGGTATGAGTGCGGTAAGTTCATCGGAGAACATTATGTGGAAGTATTCATAAAACAAGCACAGATATGCAACATTATACTGATGGAATAGGGGTTGGAACTTGGTATACAGTGCACAATCTATTAGATCAGAGGCTCTTTTTTTAACCCTGTCTAAGGAGGAGAGACTAGTGGCAACAATACTCCATGCATGAGCGAATGGTGGCTTTATAGAGATAAAGGATACTGGTCAATGTGGAAGAAGTTTTCTAGCCTGGTAGAGGGAGCACATCTTCTTTGCAGTATTTTCTATGTATTTATTCCAATTCATGTTGCCTGTGAATATTAAGTCAAGGAGTTTGAATGTTGGACTCTTGGGAAGGGTTCTATCAGCCATGGCAATCGGTTGTTGGAAAGGTTTCTTATAATTGTTAAAGGAAAAGAACTTTGTCTTGGTAGCATTGAATGTAATCATCTATGTTTGACCCCATTCTACTACAGACTGGAGGTCCTTTTCTAAGAATTCGGCCATTGCCTTGGATGTGTGTGTGTGTGTTTGATTTGCCCGCATGTCGAGAATAGAGCATGGTGTCATCAGCAAATCTACCCATCTCGGATGCGTCTTCATCAGAGAGGTGTATTAGCTAAAATAAAATCTGTTAATAAAAACAGATTTTATTTTAGCTAATACACCTCTCTGATGAAGACGCATCCGAGATGGGTAGATTTGCTGATGACACCATGCTCTATTCTCGACATGCGGGCAAATCAAACACACACACACATCCAAGGCAATGGCCGAATTCTTAGAAAAGGACCTCCAGTCTGTAGTAGAATGGGGTCAAACATAGGTGATTACATTCAATGCTACCAAGACAAAGTTCTTTCCCTTTAACAATTATAAGAAACCTTTCCAACAACCGATTGCCATGGCTGATAGAACCCTTCCCAAGAGTCCAACATTCAAACTCCTTGACCTTTTTCTAACAAAATTGTAGAAATTAGGTAAATTTGCAGTTGGCTAATTTTATGCAAGAGCAATCTTTTATAGGTTTGAATTACTGTGAAAATTCTCCAAGATTGTTAATATAAATTTGCACATTTTAATTTAACCTGAAATTTTTCTTAGTTTTTTTGAAAAAAAAAAGAAAGAACCCCCAAACATTATCAGTATTGCACTTATGTATATCTATATTGATAAAGAACCATTCTCTGAATCTGCTATTGATAAGCATTAAAATGACAGCGTTTTGATGTGATGAATCTTGTTATGTGTATGCAAAATGGCCGATGTGTCCTGGCAACTTAGTCATTGTTGGACAAATATGATAATAAATAATAATCCACTCAGGTACTTTATGTTCGTACGTATGTTATCACCCTCCACCTCTATTTTAAAAGGTTGGCTCGCCGATCGAAGATTTATTTATTTAAAGAATATTTAGCTAACGATTATTTTTAGTGTAAAAAAGATGGTATTTTGAAATGATTTAAATTGTAACAATGAATAAATCAAATAAAAAAGGTTAAAACTTTCGTTTTATTTATATAAAAGAAAATGTTTAGTTGACAATTATTATTTTACAGTAAGAAAGAATATTTATAGTTTTAAAGATATAAATTATTCGAATTTTCAATGAATAATGAAGAGACATTCTTTTTATTTATTAAACAAATATTTAACTGACAATTGCAATTATTTTTACACGAGAAATAAGACAATTTTTGCTTAATATTATTAAACCTTACATAAATGTATTATTTCAAACAAAATATTTAAATGTTGAATTAACTTAAAGATAATTGGATTATTGTTTAATAATAATCTATCGTGATCATATAAAGCTCAATATATTGAATAGAGATGAAAGATGAGAATAAAAAATTGTAAAGATACAAACTTCATTCTGAACCCTGTGAAACGGATAATTCCACTATCGGACTATTGCACAGACAAAAAGAATTGGATTTTACCAAAATGCCGTCTAAAAATCAGCTTCTTAACAACATTTGAACTCCTAAACAATTTGAGTATTATTTTTCAAACATTAATTTTCAATAAAACAGCTGTTTTATTTTTGACGGCGTTTACCCTAACTCTACGTTCTCATTTTAACAAAAAAAACTATCTTTTGGTTTTTATTTTGTGTATAAATTTTTTCAAAGTTAAATGTTGCCGATAATATTTACAATTACATTGTCGTTTTTTTCTATCCTCTGATTAAAAGAGTTTATCTTTGAAAATCTATGGATTAAAGATATGAAGCTCCTTGCTTTTAACTTCTGATCTAATAAATATTGTATCTTTACAATTTTTTTAATTCTTATGTTTCATCTCTAGAATTATTTCAAACAAAATATCATTACCAGTAAATTATGCAGAGATGAAGTCAGCAAGCGTGGAATTACCTGTTAGTACAATAATATTCTGACTCTGAACATTGCAAATATTTGTAATTGAAAATACACACATCATCAATTGGCCTTTTAGAAATAACAGCTTTAATCATGGACAATTTTTTTTCAATTTTCTTTTAATAATTAAAATTTTTATTTATTTTTAAATATATAATCCTTTGATCAATATCTTTATATATTAGATAAATATTGTAATCTTGTCAAATTTTCAAAGTCAGACCCAAATTGTCTTTTAGCTGACAAATCAAACTTTGCGTCTGACTAGGTAATTTTCATTTGTTGTTGTACCATGTTATTGGCAATCAAGGGAGGCGCGAGAGCGCTCTATCCCTTAATAGACTTCAACAATGGCCTATGCTGGAAATCTCATTTCTTTGATCAATCATAACTCAAAAACCAATAACCCAAATTAGTTAAAACTTTGCACAAAAATTTTATTTGATAGGTTCTATAAGTGTGTAGAATTTCAGCATCATTAGTCAAGGCAACCCAGAGATCCAGAAAGTTCAATAATGAAATCATGTTATGTGTGTACGTACGTATGTGCCACCCTGTATCTCATCAACTATTTGATGGATTCAGCTGATTTTTGGCAGAGATAGAGGTTCTAGGGTCTAGTTGATGGCATTTTAATTTCAGTTTACCATATACCTTAGTTTTCCAGAAAATTCAAAAAAACCTTTAAAATGACCATTGTATTGAGGCATAGCCTTTACAAAAGTAGTGACATTCCATGATAAATGCCAGTATACTGAAATCATATGCCCTTAATAGGGTTAAGATGAAAATTCATATACACTAAATTTACAAAAGCAAGGAAATTCTCAAATTTTTACGCTTTTATTGTCATTAAGGGTATGCGAGCACAACAGAGCTATGTATTTTACTGGTAGGAATTTTTCTTCAGCGCACCTCACACACTTCATCCACTCATGCATAAAGATTTATACTGTAGTGATGTGATAATGAAATGGTTTGGTTGATATGTAGTCATATCCTTAATTAATGACAATAAAAGTGTAAAAATTTGGGAATTTACTTGCTTTTGTACATTTAGTGTATATGAATGTTCATCTTAACTCTATTAAGGGCATATGATTTCAGTATACTGGCATTTTTCATGGAATATAATAATGTACTTAAGAATCTTGCTTCTCTGATAGCTGAAAAATTGCCTCTGTGGAACCAGTTTTCAAGAACTCTGGCGAAAGAACTGACCTGCAAAATTATCGCCCCATAAGTCTCTTTTCTCTCTTTGCTAAAATCTTTGAATCATTAATGAATTTAGTGATAGTTCGCCACCCTGAAAATGCTAAACTTCTCTCTTACTAACAGTATGGATTTAGGCAATCCCATTCTACTGCAGATATCCTAACGGTCATCTCTGAATGTATATATATATACCACACACTGGATCAGTTTGATGAAGCTAAGGCGGTAGGGCTAGATGTCTCCAAAGCTTTTTACAAGGTCTGGCATGAAAGTCTTGTCAGGAAAATGAACTCGTACATTATTATTAGAAGAATATTTAATATAATCAAATCTTTCCTAGCTAAAATAAAGATCCAGGTCGTTTATGATGTCCGTACATCAAAACAACACCCCATCAATGTGGATGTGCTTCAAGAATACTTGGATCTTTATTATTCCTGGTATTCATAAACAATGCCAAACACATTTTTATTCTTAGACCATTCGTTCTTAATGATTATAATTGGTCCCCCGATTTATAAAATCGGGGGACCTATGTTTTGAGGCATTTCCGTCCGTCCGTATTTTTCTCCGCAACCATCCATTGAATTTCTCTGAAATTTTGCATGAAATTGTAACTTTTGTCAGGTTAGAAAGTGACATTCTCCGATTTTTGAAAAAAAATCTGGTTAGCCCCCCCCAGGGGGTCAAAAGGCCCCAAAATGGCAAAGAATGACATTTTTTGCCCCATAACGTTTCATCTATCCATTCAATTTCTCTGAAACTTGTCCAAAATATGGAGGCAATTGTTCCTAATAGAAAATAAGTATCGCTGACCTTGGAAAAAATCTGGTTCGTGCCCCCAGGGGGTCAAAAGCCCCCAAAATGGCAAAAAATGACCCTTTTCTCCCATAACGTTTGATCCATCCATTCAATTTTTCTGAAACTTGGCCAAAATGTAGAGGCAATTTTTCTGGATATAAGATGAGCATCCTTGACCTCAGAAAAATTCTGGTTCGCGCCCCCAGGGGGTCAAAAATGCCCCAAATTGCCCAAATTTATTGCATTTTACACTCGCCACATCGAGTCACATACAGAGGGGGACCACGCATGCGCGGCTTGTTACGTTTTAAATGTTAACATTTAGTGATGGAATGTCTTTAAACATGATAACTATAGAAGAGCATATATGAGAAGTAATTTGCGAATTGTAAAAGTTTACTTAGATTTGCAATATAATTTTTTTTATCTATTTCTATAAAGTTAGGTATGTTATGTTTATATATTTCTATGTATAGGGTTCATTCTTGAACTAATTAACCGATCATTACGAATTTTGGAGATCAGTTGCTAGGTGTAAGGGTGGGTAATGTGGGCTATTTTAATTTGGGTTTATTCAAAGGGGGCAAGGAGTTGAAGCCCATTGTCAAAAATTTAGATACTTCTGAGTTTTGTAAAATTTTATTATAGGTATTAGACATCAAGTAATAGATATTTACCAAATTTCAGTTTCTTTGGAGTATTTTCAAGGGTTTTTAGGGGTCATAATATGGGCACAACCTCCCATTTGGAAATTGAAATATTTCAGATTTGCATGAAATTTTATCCATAGTCATTAGACACAAATTCAGCAAGATTTTGATTTCTTTTTAAGGCTCTTTAAGCTTAAATTTACAACCATTTCTCGAATCATGATAAGGCAATAGATTTTGATCAAAATTAGAATAAGGATTCTCGACTAGGTTTAGTATCAGTATATCTTGATTTTAATGTTTATAAGGGGACATAAAAGTGGAGTAAAACTCTTTTCTTTGGAGAATTATTTTTACCTGTCTTGGGACGGGTATTGTTTATTTATATCAACTCTTAAAAAAAAAAACCTTGTATAAACTTTTTAATAGTCTTACAAAAGTTACACACTACCATGTAATTTTCTGATATTAAAAATTAATGGCAAAATAAATTGAGTCGATATTTTGTGGAGTCTTCTTTCCTCTCAATAACTGCTTGGGTGCGGTTGAGCATGCTAATAATAACGATTTTGCAGTTTTCATCACCGCTCTCAATGCTTCAGCACTTGAAGATTCCTTTTCCTTTACCATGTCTCTTTACCACACCTCATAGATTTTCCATGCAGTTAAAATCTGGTCTGTTTCCAGGCGACGAATATAGTATTGTCACTTTGTTTTTCAACTAAAAGCTCTGCACGATCTTTTTTTGTGTGTTGGCATGATGCACAGTCATGCATGAAAATGGAACATTAATATATGCAAATGTATTTCCAGTTTCTCCTTGAAAAGTTCTACATAGATAGAATACATCAGTTCCAACTTTGGACATGATTCAGAAGTTTCAAAAGGTCCGACTCTAACCAGAGAAATCATCTTCCATTATCAGTAGTAATTTATGTATACCATATAATATTTATGATGTTTAGAATTGACATGTTTTTTCAAGGATCTGTGAATTTAACAGTTTTTGGTTGTAATGAACAAAATCAAAATAATTTAATATATATGTGTTAGGTGTATGTTTATATATTTCTATGTATAGGATTTACTCCTAAACTAATTAACTGATCATTATGAATCTATACGAAATATATATGTAAGCGAAAAATGGAAGACCTGAAACTCAATGTTTCGCCCAACTGTTGTGAGGGTTTTTTTTAAAGAATGAAACAAAAGACGAGAAGATCTGTAATTTGAGGGAAATATATAGTAATCAGTGTATAAGTAAATCTAAATATATGTAAGAAGAGAAGCTAAGTCATCTCTTCCTACATATATTAAAATTTGCTTGGATACTGCTTACTACTATATATTTCCTCCAAGTTACACATCTTTTCTTTTGTTTCACTCTCGAAAAAGCTCTCACAATAGTAGGGTGAAACGTTGAGTTTCTTTTCAATTTTTAGCTCATACCGTGGGATTTATTTTATCCTTCATTTGTCATATATATATATATATATATATATATATATATATATATATATATATATATAATGATTAAATATACGACATAATCATGTTGAAACACTGGTTTTCGTTAGATCACCAAAGTTAAGCAATGTTGAGCCTGGTCAGTACCAGATGGGTGACCAATTGGGAATACCATGCGCTGTATGTGGGAGGATGTTGACACCTCCCTGAAAAAACTGCAAAAACCCTAACGTTGTCGTCTCCCCTGACCTGATATGTAACTAGGGTCTGCTTGTGAATTTGATACTACCATGAAACTTCCTCCTTTGGAGGAATCTGGTTCAACCCGCCCAGGTACAGGTAGGTATATATGATTGAGATGTTTTTTGACAAAAATAACAAGACCTTATAAAAAGCAAAATTGGTCTTTATCTAAAAAATGACAGCCATTTCTTCAGTGTTAATACAAACAAGACATTTATAAAAACAAAGCCTGAATTTTATCAACAAGTGAATCTTCAGATTTTAAGAAAGAAATGAACTTACTTTGGACATTGTTTATGGAAAAAAAAAACATCAACGTTTTTCCTTTTTTACACAATTACGGTGAACAAAATTATGTATAGCAGGGATGTGAGTTCTCCGTATTTTAGTGGAATTCAGTTTTTTTTTAATCCAGAAAAAACGGATTTTCACTTAAATTGCTGTTTGTTTCGAAATCCCCATTTTTTTTTTTTTTTTTTTTTTTTTTATTTTTTTTCCCCCCTTTACCAAATTGCTAGATCCCGACTTCCTTATTTTTTTTGTTATTTTGCTGGATTTTCTTTATCTTTCCTCATCTATCTCTCACATTATCTTTTTTTCTCTCTTCCTCTTCCGTTCTTCGTTTTGTCTTTCCTTACTTTCCCTTATGACAGTTTATGAATAATGAAAATGTTAATTTTGCTGTGAAAGCTAAGATGTTAAACGATAGGGGTAGGGAAATTAGATGACCGTTGCTTCATAAAATAATTTTTACCACATTAAAAACTGACCGTATGTCTAACTCTGCCTATGTAGGGAGGCAAGTAAATAGATTATAAATTGTGGCAAATAGATGCAGTTGTAAATTACAAATATAGATGGGATTTGTTAAAGAAGGTCTTTCTTTTTAGTGATAATGGCGACCACACACACACACACACACAGGAGAGGGTGTGGGCCCCCAGGTTGGGAAATTTGCGGAGGGGGCCATAGGTTGGGAAATTTGCGGAGGGGGCCATAGGTTGGGAAATTTGCGGAGGGGGCCATAGGTTGGGAAATTCATCTCGATTTCAGCTTGTTTGCCATTGGTCACCCACCTCCCTGATATATATGTATATATATATCTATATATATATATATAGCAATAGATAAAGTGAAAGAATAGAATAAGGTGTGAATCAAATTTTATTACAGTTCAGTGTTCAGGCAAAGTTCTTTAAAGTCCTTAACTCATGAGTTTTCAAAGAAAATCTTCTCACTAATTAAAGATATTAGTTGCCTCTTATATCTTTTGTTTTATTAACCTTATATGTGTGTATATATATATATATATATACACATATACATACATATGAATAAATGCAAAAGTTTTTTTTATTCATCACTACTATATTAGAATCAAAAGGGGTTACTGCTATTTAAATCAATGACACAACTAAGTACTTAAAATACTGTATATATCGTAGAGATGAACGGCTCATACACAGAAGTTTGGATGGCTCATTTGCATAACTATTTTTGAAACAGTTGATAATAAATTAATATGCAATATTTTTGTTGATATTAACAGTAATGACTTAAAATTATTTAATACATGAATCAGATAAATGATTAAAACACTTCAAGTTAAACTAATATCGCTCGCTATGAGGCATAAGTGAGAAGAGGAAAGAGAAGGTGTCTGGCCGTTGTAAGTACGACGGTCACGGTCAGGCCCCCCCTCCCCCCTCCTTTTGCAGTTTTTACATTTTTCATGAAAAAAAAAAAAAAAATACCTTTTTTTTAATTAGCTAAATAAATGCTTTATTTGTAAAGTTTTAAAAAACAAACTTATTTCTTAATTGTTTACAACCCCTTTTCACTATTCTCAGTGGTAAATGAAAACAAAAGTTTAGTAGCACTGATTTCTTAACTATACGCCCCTCCCAATTAATTGCTGATCGGAGGGCGAGTAGGTTTTGCTAGTATATATATAAAAAGGAAAACTGAAAACTGTTTATATATTCATCAACATTTTTTCTTTATTTCAAGACTTTTTAATTTGAAGAAAAACAGAAGTCAATATTTGAAAATGTAGTGCATCTATGACGTGAAAATGTTTTTTTTTGTTTTTTTTTCGAACGAAACATAGACGTTAGAATTAAAAATATCTCGTATGTTTATGATGCGGAATGAATGTGTTTTTTAATTTATTTATTTAAAAAAATAATTTTTGGGGGGAATGAGGTGTAAAATAGCTAACTTGGATCTAAATTCAAATTCTGTTTGGTTAGTATTAGTTTGCTGATTAAAGGAAATAAATTGTAAAAGCCGTTAAATTGTGTCAGAGTTTATAATGAGTGCTGATTCAAGAAGTCATCAGCAAGATTTATTTAAAATGAATTTAATGAGTCTAGCTTGTTTAAAGTTAAAGGAATGATCATATAATGGATGAGAGAATAGTGCATTTAAGGAATTTTTATTTTTATATTTATGTTCACCAAGCCTCTTCTTAAGTTTGCATTGAGTTTCCCCAATGTATATCTTATTGCATGGGACAGTATATATTCTTGCATTAGATGTGAGTGTTTTAGGAAAATGTTTTGTTATTTTTAGTATTTGTTTTATGGTTGGTGATGTAGTGTGTATTGTTGGAATTCCTAGTTTATTAAAGAGTATTGTAAATTATTGTATTATTGGTGTGGGTAGGTAAAATGTCTGTGTTTGGTGTATATGATTTTTATTTATTGCTTTTCCTAATACTAACTAAACAGAACTTTAATTTAGATACTAGCTATTTTACACCACATTCTCAATAAAACTTTGTGCATAACATCGATATAAATAAATAAATAAAAAAGCACATTCATTCCGCTTCATAAATGAACCACCCGTAATATTATATACTAATAATATGCAAGAAACATTGCTTCTTTTTGTTACTGCTTTAAACTATAAAATATTTTAGATTAGCATTTTTCTTTCTCTCCTTTATCTGATTAACAAAAATAATTGAATTTATTTACTTTTAAATGGTATATGGAAATTTTTCTGAAACATGATCAGCATCAGATTGTTTTTTTATATAAATAGTACACTTAAAATGCTTTACATTGCTGCCCAAATGATGCATTATAAAATAACTATTAACATTTCTTTTTCATGATTTAAAAGAATTCTGCCAAATTTTCATAAAAATCCCCCCCCCCCCCCTCCTTTTAAATTTTTTTTACATGCACTTTAGAATAATGGCTTCTCCATAAAATACAGTCCTGAGTATGACCGTAAAAGATATCCAATGGTGAGGCCTCCATTTGCGAGTTGTAGGGAATGTGGAGTTGCCCCTTAGTTGCCATTGCTCCCAGGTCCACTCTGGCCCAGAGTAGTAGCACCTGTAAGGGCCCCATCTATGGGTCAAATAGAACCTACTGGCACTACCAAATAAGGCTCTGAAGTTATTGACTTCCTGACTCGAGATGCATCAAACATTGATGTTTTATTTTTTTTTTCCTTCGGACAAGGCAGGTGAACAAGGGCGGTAGCGCTCGATATATCCAAGGCATTTGACAAGGTCTGGCATAAAGGGTTTCTAAAACTGCACTCGTATGGTATTGCTGGATAAATATTTTATATAATTCAATCCTTCCTAACAAAAAGAAAGATCCAGGTTGTCCTCCGTGACCGTTCATCTAAGCAACATGACATAAATGCTGGTGTACCCCAGGGATCCATCCTTTAACCTCTACTGTTCCTGATTTTCATAAATGACTTCCCTGATGTCATTGAGACCGAGATAGGAATATTTGCTGACAACACCACACTCTACTCTTGCCTTGTGGACAAAACTGATGCGCACATATCTGAGGCAATGGCTGAATCCTTAGAAAATGACCTCCAGACTGTAGTGGATTGGGGTAAAAAATGGATGGTAACTTTTAATGCCGCAAAGACAAAGCTACTTTTCTTCAATAACTACAAGAAACCTCTTCAACCACCGATTGTCTTGGCAAATAACACCCTACCTGGGAGTTCATCATTCAAACTCCTCTGTCTAACATTCACAGATAACATGAATTGGAATAAATACATTGAAAACATTGCTAAGGCTGCTGCAAAGAAGGTGGGCTTTCTCACACCTGACATTATCCTATATCTCTACAAAGCTACCATCCACCCATGCATGGAGTATTGTTGCCACATCTGGGCTGGTGCATCATTCGTTAGTCTCTCCCTCTTAGACAAGGTCCCAAAAAGAGTCGCCAACTTGATAGGTCCTTCACTATCCACCAAGCTCCAGCCGGTCCCATCACCGCAATGTTGCTTCCTTGTGCCTGTTTTACAAGTACTTCACTGGAATGTGCTCTGATGAACTTGTTGCTCTGGTGCCCCCACGACGTAAATTCACTAGACCAACCCAACAATCAGCCAAATCCCATCCATTCACTGTGGAGGTCTCCAGATGCGAAAGAGCTTTGTACTCCAAAAGCTATTTTCTTCGTGCTGCTGGACTCTGGAACTCCCTCCCTGCTCTGTTTTCCGTACGGTACTGACATGCAGAAATTTAAAACTAATGTAAACAGACATCTCGCTGCTCAGCTCCCAATTTAGGTTGACAAAAAACAACAATTTCCCTCTGTCCCCTCTTCCCCCCCCCCCTTTTTTTTCACTCAACCGAACACCATGAATAAATACTTAAACATATGAAGAACTTGAAGCATAAAAACCATCACCAAAATGACCGGATTCAACATTAAATGACCTGAAAAGGATTGATATGTCAAAAAAGAAAAAAAAAAAAAGAAAAAAGTGATTAAACATTTAAAGATATAAAGAACTTGAAGCATAATTTTCTTTTTTCCTTACATAGAGAAGTGCATGTGTGAAAATTCTTGTTTTCTTTTGGTTTAGAAGCATAATGCTTGATTTTTGCCTTTTTAAACTTTTATTCAAGGCAAAAATTATTTACTATTCTTTTGTTTAAAGGCTTTCAAATTTGAATGACCATGATAGTGTGTGTGTATATATATATATATATATATATATATGTATATATAATATTTATAAATAAATATTAAATTATTTATATAATGACTAATGGAAAGCAGGTGTCAGATGTTGCTACACAGTCTGGGACACTCACAGCAACTTATATACTCATAGGTTTTGGTATTTATGTAATCCTTCATTTTAATCTATAATTAAAAGATAAGAAAAAATGTCTGACATGTTTACAATTTGAAAATTATTTTTATTTTTAGAATAACTAAATTTAACTTTCAAAATCTTTTTTTTAAAATAAGGTAAAAAAACAAATGACATAGTTTAAAAGAAAGAAACAAAAGCAAAATAAAAATGAAAGTAAAGACTTCTGGGCAACGCCGGTTAGATATAGCTAGTTCTTTATATTTTGAAAGTATCAGAATCTGGCACAGTTCTTTTTGATCTCTTGTAAAATTATAGTAACAATGAGATGAATTTATAATCATTTTAGCAACCTTATTTTATTTTTTATTAATTTATTTTTATTATTTATTTATTTTTTTATTATTTATTTATTTTTTTATTATTTATTTATTTTTTTATTATTTATTTATTTTTTTATTATTTATTTTTTAAATTTATTTTTTAATTTATTTTTTTATTTATTTTTATTTATTTTATTATTTATTTATTTTATTATTTATTTATTTATTTTTATTTATTTATTTTTTTATTTACTTTTTTATTTATTTATTTTTAAATATTTTTATTTATACTTTTTATTTATTTATATTTTATTTATATTTTATTTATTTATATTTTATTTATTTATATTTTATTTATTTATATTTATTTATTTATATTTATTTATTTATATTTATTTATTTATATTTTTTTTAATTTATTTTTTATTTATTTTTTATTTATTTATATATATATATATATTTTTTAAATATTTTTTATTTTATTTTTTATTTTTTTTATTTTATATTTTTTATTTTATTTTTTATTTTTTTATTTTATATTTTTTATTATATTTTTAATATTTTGTATTATATTTTTAATATTTTTTATTAATATTTTTTAAATATTTTTTTTTAATATTTTTTAAATATTTTTTTAAAAATTTTATTTTTATTTTTTTTAATTGTTTATTTTTATTTTTTTATTTGTTTATTTTTTATTTTAAATTCAGGATGAAGTTGCCGAAATTCAAACCTACGATGTAGACACGTTGGAAGTGGATGATGACGATGTTGATGATATTCCGGATGATGATAATGATGATGAGAGTGTAAGTTGTAACATTTTAATCAAAGTGAGATGGAAGTGGTTTTTAAAATCTATTTTATTTAAAGTGCTATTTGTATAATTTTTATCATAATTGCATATGAACTAGACTACGTAACAAATTTAACTGGTTTTAACATTTTGAAACTGACATGAATTATCAGATTATAAAAAAAATAGGATTGCGATGACATAAATTACAGAAGAGAGATAGAAAAAGAATTAGCTTTTAGATGCGCCCAAGCGTTCCTGTAAAAGTCTTTGTCATGCTGAAGTTTGAAATATGGCTTTTATGTGTGCACATGCCCTCTCTAAGAGAATCTTTCCATTCGTCTGTCAATCAAACTAATATTTGAAATAGCATTCTCTGGCCAGGCCAAATAAATGTAAAAAAAAAACGTTTGTTTGCTGGTTAAAATTTATTTGAGGGCAGGATCCGAATCTGACTAGATGTTCTCGACCTTTGAACTAAGTTCAGGGAGACATGTCCGTTTCCATCACAGAGTGTATCGATACTCAAGGGCTGAATGGGATAGTTTTAGATCTTTTACCTCTGAAGTTCCTCTGCATTTTGTTTCCAGAAAGAATGTAACCGCTGTTTTACCTCAGATATAAATCTGATTGCTTAACTGCTGGTATTGAGTTTTATATTCTAAATACCGTCAAACATGGTGGAGCCGCGAATTCGCTGACTGCAACCCCATAGAGGGGCACCTGCAGATATAAGAGGTGAAAAATTAGCTCTGCAGTATTATGTAAAACTGAAATCCTGTTCATCAAATCCTGCATATGATGGTACATTCCATCCAAAATACAGGGAATTATTCCAAAGGAATGAAAAAGCTATGTCCTTTTGGCCTTCGAATGGAAATGATCAACAAAGCAGAATTGGACCTGACAAAAAATACATGTTACGATAATACCAAAGATCCCCATCCCCTAATTTTCCACGAGGAATTAGAGAAAGTGAAAGACAACTATCCAAGACATGCACATCTTCACAGATAGATCAAAACATGAAGAAGCAACAGGATGTGCTGCAATTTACAACAATAAGAAGCGTCTCCCAAATGACACTCCCATTTTTAATGCAGAAGCATGTGTAGTAAATATGGCACTCAATTTCATTTTAAAATCCAAAAATAAAAAATTCATTATCTTTTCGAACTCTTTGTCTGTATTATATTAATATCACTACAAAACAGGAAATTTGACAATCCATTGGTGACCAAATTACTTTGTAAAATTGAATTTGTCAAAGGATAATGAAATATTACTGTATTTGATCCCAAGTCATATCGGAATCAAAGGAAACGACAAGGCTGATAGGGCAGCCAGGTCTGCCTTAGGCATGGCTCAGGAGACCAATTTTAAGATTCCATATACAGATTTTAAAATGAAGATCAACAAATATATCCAACAACAAAGACAGCAACGTTGAAGTAACAATACACATAACAAATTCTTAGTGATCAAAACTACAATAGGAGAATGGAAAAAAAGCTCATGAAAAAGCTGAAAGGAGGAAGTAGCGTTATCCAGACTTCGCATAGGTCACACAAGGATTACACATTCCTACTTACTTGAAGACAAAGAGCAACTAATATCCTCCAAATATACAACACAATATGGACAGAGGGAAAATTCCCGGACATATGGAGACAAACTACAGTGATACCGATCCCAAAGCCGGGCAAAGACAACTCGGATCCACAAAATTATAGACCAATCTCCTTGACTAGTTGTTTATGCAAAACAATGGAGAGGATGATAAACAATAGGTTGATCTGGTACTTGGAATCCAACGGCCTTATTAGCAATCTACAATGTGGATTCCGCAATAAAAGAGGCACGATAGACCACTTGGTTCGATTGGAAACTGCCATAAGAGAAACTTTAATTCGAAAAGTACATTTCGTAGCTATTTTCTTTGACCTAGAGAAAGCGTACGATACCACATGGAAGTATGGCATAATGAGAGATTTGAACGATCTCGGTCTAAAAGGTAGATTACCACACTTTATTGACGGGTTTTTGTCAAACGGAAGATTTTAAGTTCGCGTTGGATCTACTCTCTCTGAGATAAAAACTCCGGAAGAGGGTGTTCCACAAGGCAGCATGCTATCTGTGACTCTGTTTAGCATAAAAATAAATAACATAATAAAAAGCTTATTACCCGGAGTGGATGGATCCCTATACGTGGATGGATCCCTATACGTGGATGGATCCCTATACGTGGATGACTTCCTAATCTACTACAGGTCTAAGCATATGCATACCATTGAGCGCAAATTGCAACAATGTCTGAATAAAATAAATAAATGGGCAACAGAAAATGGATTCCGATTTTCTCAGGCAAAAACAAAATGTGTTCGTTTTTGTCAGAAGAGAAAATTACACAATGACCCAAGCCTGAAACTCGAAAAGATGGAAATTCCGGTTGTAGACGAATACAAGTTTTTGGGTGTAATTTTCGATAAAAAACTGACCTTTATTCCACACTTGAAATATATAAAGGCAAAATGTAACAAAACATTACAACTACTATGTGTGGTAGCGCACACTGAGTGGGGTGCAGACCGAAACACTCCCCTGAAACTATATAGGTCATTGATTAGATTTAAATTGGACTACAGTATTTTTATATATCGATCAGCTAGAAAGACCTATCTTAAAATACTAGACCCGATCTACCATGGAGGACTAAGGTTAGTCCTTGGAGCCTTCAGAACATCGCCTGTTGAGAGTCTCTATGTAGAAGCAGACGAGACACCTGCAGATATCAGAGGTGAGAAGTTGATTCTGCAGTACTATGTTAAATTGAAATCGTGTTCATCAAATCCTGCATATGAAAGCACATTCCATCCAAAATACAGAGAATTATTCCAAAGAAATGAAAGGGCTATAAGACCCTTTGGCCTTCGAATGGAAATAATCAACAAAGAAGCAGGATTGGACCTGACAAAAATACACAATGCTATAATACCAAAAATACCACCTTGGACCATAAGGACCCCAAAGATCTTGCTAACCGTAAACAAATTTCACAAACAAAAAACCCATCCTCTGATTTTCCACGAGGAATTGGAGAAAATCCAAGACACCTATCCAAGACATAGGTACATCTTCACAGATGGATCGAAGCATGAAGAAGCAACGGGATGTGCTGCAGTATACAACAATATAAATAAGAAGCGTCTCCCAAATGACACTTCCATATTTAATGCAGAAGCATATGCTGTCGATGTGGCGCTTGATTTCATTCTGAAATCCAAGAAAAATAGATTCATTATCTTCTCAGACTCTTTGCCTGTACTGATATTCCTTAAAAATAGGAAATTTGACAATCCATTAGTAACCAAGTTGCTATGCAGAATGGAATATTTGTCAAAAGACAATGAAATATTGCTGTGTTGGATCCCAAGTCATATCGGAATCAGAGGAAACGACCAGGCTGATAGGGAAGCCAGATCTGCCTTAGGCATGGCCGCGGAGACCAATTTTAAGATTCCATTTACAGATTTTAAAATGAAAATCAACAAATATATCCAACAACAAAGACAACAACGTTGGAGTAACAATACACACAACAAACTCCTAGCGATCAAAGCTACAATAGGAGAATGGAAAAAAAGCTCACGAAAAAGCCGAAAGGAAGAAGTAGTGTTATCCAGACTTTGCATAGGTCACACAAGGATTACACATTCCTACTTACTTGAAGACAAAGAGCAACTAATACGCTTTGCATGCCAGACTACCTACACCATCAAGCATACAAGCATATTCTTATTGAATGCATTGATCTGGCCTCTAAAAAAAAAACTTTCTACAGAGCAGGTACAATGAAGGAACTGTTTAAGAAAAATAAAGTAGAGACAATACTTAACTCCTTAAAAGCTGTTGATCTATATAAAAAGATATAATTACCTAGAGACATATAAATCCAGCTTGATTTGGCATTAAATGAACTTAGAAAGGATGATATGCCGTTAAAAAAGGAAAAACGTTTAACGAATGTTTTCAAAATACTATTTTTTTTTTTTTTTGTCTAAAGAATTTTGTTTACTTTGCAAAGTATTTAAAAAAAATACTACTTGATTCGGCATTACATGACCTGAAAAAGGTTGATATGCCGTAAAACAAAACAAACAAACATGTCAGCATGTAAAATTGATGTTAATCTGAATATGGTGATGATAAAATATTTCAACAGAGGCCAAACAGCCAGCCGTGGTACACTTGTGATATGCTGCTGCCATTGCTCCCAGAAACAACTATCTCAATTGCTACCAACAGAATAGATGCTCTGAAAATTAAGCCACCTTTAAAATTTGACCAGAACCGGAACCTAATTGACTACATTTCTGATAGCATCAACACGGCACTCTCTTCGGATACAAACCTCACTTGACCTATTCCGAACTACACTGCCTGAGGCTTATGTAACAGATTCCCACAGCCTACTCGGGAATGATGATCACCTTGTAATAATGGTTCCGATCTCAAACATAGGTACTGTTACTCAAAACAACCAGATATTACTTACGTTCTGATTGGGAATCTCTCAAAGATTTCATCAGAGATGCACGTTGAAGTAAAACTTTTTCTCGCCTTGCTGAACAGTGTGCAGAGGGGGATAACTGAATTGATCAGAGCATGCATAGAAGCATGTCTCAATGTGGAAATTCCATAGCAATCCTCACTCTCACCAGTTGTGCACTTCGAACTGTGCAGCTTCTGTTGCGCATGGGCACCAAGCATTCCGCTGTTGCAATCGCCAAAAGTCCGCTAAAAATAGGCAGTCTTTCCAGAAACCATTGTAATAGTATAATAGTCATAGCTAAAAGTAAGTATTACTGAGATGACTAGAAATCGTATTGCGTCACAGAAATTAGAACCTCGTGATTTCTCGAAAATCTATAATAGTGTGATAAACAATGGACAATAACCAACTTCTCCACTATCCAACCACCATGAAGTCGCTTCCATGTCAACGGTTAAGGCTGAACTGTTTGTGCTTGTTTGACAAGTACTTCCACAGAACGTGTTCCTCTTAACTTACTGCACTTGTACCCTTTCAACGAAAATACTCCCGACCCACCCAACTAGCAGCAAAATCCCACCCCTTTACTGTAGAAGTCCCTAAATGCTGGAAGAATTTTTACTTTGATAACTTCTTACCTTGGACTGCCTGCCTTTGGAATTCCCTTCCTGCTCCTTGTTTTCCCGTCTGTACCAATAGGCTGAAATTTAAATGTAATGTGAACAAACGTCTTGCTGCTCAACTTCCCACTCAGGTGGGTCCCTTATAAATCTAGTTTCTATCACAGTAGCCCCTTGCACATCAGTGACAATATGTTTGGTTTGGGGTAAATTAAAGTAAAAAAAAAAAAAAAAAAATTGCCTGCATCCACTGCAAATACATTGTAAGAAACACAATAAATCCTGTTCCAATCTGTTTAATCCAGAGTTTCTGAGCAGAGGCTTGGTTTGAGAGAGTTTTGGAGAATAACATTGAACAGATGTAATATTTCTATTTCAATCATCATAATCAGATCATAGGTGATTTTCCCAGCTAGGCTTTTTGCAAAGCAACTTTCTTTCAAAGCCGAGATAAGTGGCGACTCATTATGGGGGAGGCATATCATTGGATAAAAAGAAGAAAAAATTGTGTTAAAGCTGAAATATGATAGGAATTATGGGAAATATGCTGAAATTTTATTTTGTTTAAAGAAACGTTTTTTTGTTGTTTTTTTTTTAAAACATAGTACACCCCAAACAAGGCAGGCTGCCACTGTAGACGTAAGTGGCTACTGAGAGATAGGGTATAAGTTATGGGGGTCATCCTAAGTTGGGAGCTATGCAGCAAGATGTCTGTTTACATTAGTTTAAAATTTCTGCATGTCAGTACAGTTGGGGAAACAGAGCAGGGAGGAAGTTCCAGAGACTGGCAGTACGAGGAAAGAAGCTATTGGAGTAGAAAGCTCTCTGGCATCAGAGCACACTCCATTGAAGTACTTATAAAACAAGCACAAGGATGCAACATTGGGGTGATGGAAAAGGGGCTGGAGTTTGGTGGATAGTGAGGAACCTATTAAGTTGACGACTCTTTTTTGGACCTTGTTTAAGAGGGAGAGACTAGTGGATGATGCACCAGCCCAGATGTGGCAACAATACTCCATGCATGGGTGGATGGTAGCTTTGTAGAGATATAGGATAATGACAGGGGTGAGGATTTTACTGGCACGGTAGAGGGAGCCAACATTCTTTGCAGCAGCCTTGGCAATGTCTTCAATGTATTTATTCCAATTCATGTTACCTGTGAATGTTAGGCTGAAGAGTTTGAATGTTGAACTCCCAGGTACAGTGTTATTTGCCATGTCAATCGGTGGTTGAAGAGGTTTCTTGTAGTTATTGAAGGAAAGTAGCTTTGTCCTTGCACCATTAAAAGTTACTATCCATTTATGACCCGAATCCACTACAGTCTGGAGGTCATTTTCTAATGTTGTCTTGGATATGTGCGCGTCGGTTTTGCCCACATGATAAGAGTAGAGCGTGGTGCTTTCAGCAAATATACCTATCTCGGTCTCAATGACACCAGGGAGGTCTTTTATGAAAATTAGGAGCAGTAGAGGTTAAAGGATGGATCCCTGGGGTACACCAGCATTTATGTCATGTTGCTTAGATGAACAGCCATCGAGGACAACCTGGATCTTTCTTTTTGTTAGGATCTAATTATATTAAATAATTGTCCAGTAATACCATATGAGTGCAGTTTTAGGAGAAGCCCTTTATGCCAGACCTTGTCAAAGGTTTTGGATATATCGAGCGCTACCGCCGTAGCTTCATCTGCCTTGGAAGATTTTTTTTAATTTTTTTTTTTTAATATATGCTTTAAAGATTCTCAATCGTGCTTCATCATAAACTTGGTATTGGTGAAGAAAGATGCCGTACGCGCTTAGTGTCTCAGATCGTTCAGCGATGTATAGTGTGCCACTTCTTGCATCACCTCCATAATGTATCTAGATATCCCAGACACTGGAAGACCTGATTCAAATGTGTTACCTCCACTGAAAACTGATATTGTTTTAATTTTTATTTATCTTGTATATATATTTGTTTATTAGCTGACGGAATTCCGCAAAAATTTCTGATTTAAAATTTTTTTTTTTCTTCCTCTCTTGACAACCCCCTTCCCCACTAAATATGATTTTTTCTCTGTAAATAGATATTAGATAAAACATATGGACATTTTTATGTTTTATTCACTGAAAACTGTTAAACTTGGTGTGAGAGTGTTAGGACAGTATTCGACTGTCACTTATGGTGTATCTGCTTCTTGAAGCGTCAAGTTTTTTTTCTTTTCAAAGCTTTGAATCTGCTTACATAAGTTAGTCCGTAATAACATTTTGATTGGATATATCTGCTTTCTACAGCAAAAGTTAAATATAAAAATGAATGAATCTTTTGAATATCAGTTCTCATAATAACATGAGTAAATTGTATCTCTTTCTTTTTTTCCCTACCATCTTATATGAATGCCTTTTCCCTTTTAATGAATCTTTGTTTCTATTCCAGATTGAGACCTACACAGAAAGTTTGGTACCAACTCAAGCATATACAGAAGAAGCTGTTGTTATTGTTGGTAGGTAACATTTTTTAGCCCACCTCCTTTCTTTTTTATTTATATATATATATATCTATATATATACATTTAAAAAGAATGCACTGAAATCTCTCAAAGGCCCTTTCTACTATCATCTCGTCAGGAGAAAATCGATAGTTTTAATTAATAATAACGTCGAAAGAAAAAGAAAAATGGGGAATTGAGTGTGCCAAAATTAACGATAAAGCTATTAAAATTCAATTTAATGATTTCGTTAAAAGTCAATTAAAAGGCACTACGTTAGGGGGAAAAAAATTGGGAGGGAGTTCAAAGTTCTCCAAAGAGATTAAGTGATCTTACAAATTCCTTCTGCCGGCACAAGGAAGGTTTTCGAATAACTCCCTCCCAATTTTTTTTTTTCCCCCTAACGTAGTGCCTTTTAATCAACTTTTAACGAAATCATTAAATTGAATTTTAATCGCTTTATCGTTAATTTTGGCACACTCAATTCCCCATTTTGCTTTTGTTTATGTAATTTTTTTGAAAATGAAACCATGGCTGTCTCTCCTGTTTTGGTCAGAATTGATTAATCTAAAACGTGGTTCAAGACAGTTATGAATGAGATCAAGGGAAATAGACATTAAACTAGTGCAGATTAACCTACAAATGATTTGAAACCAGATGTTCAGACAGAAAAGCTTGGAATGAAGTTGTTCGCAGCTAATAATGATTTAACCAAGTTAACGAAGATACAATGACGATGTCTTAAAATGGTTTTATGATTTTTATACAAAAGTTTTTTTTCCATTTCGGTTTTTCCCCATTATTTTTTCCATTTTTTGTTTTTCATTCTTTTTTTTTTTTTTTTTGACTAAAACTAATTTTATTATCCAATTGAAATATGTGCTTGTAATGGTCACCAGAGAGTATTGTATCTAAGTTAATATTTTATCTGAATAATCCTTTATTAATTTTATGAATAATAAAAAATATTGCAATATAATTATCATGGTTACGTTTAGGCAAAGAGTGATTTGAGGTGGGGGAGGGATTATGATAATCAACAATTCAAGGTGTGTGACGTATCAAATTAGTCTTAATTGAAAAATAAAAAATTGAAACAAAGCAGTATATACTCTCGGAATTTAAAAACTCCACTATTTTCAAGAAAACTACAAAAATAAAATTTAGTAAGGAAGGTAGATTCAAGATACAAAACTTTTGATTAACATCCAAATGCGCTAAATGCTTGTCACAAAGAGATCTTACTGCATATTGATCCTAAATATCAAGATATACTAAGGAAATATCTGAAACGGATCAAATATTTGAAAAGCAACATCCCAAATTATTTTCAGTCTCTTTCTTTCTCGTTCTCACACTCTGTATCTTGAATCGGAAATGTTTGTTTCGAACATGCTGTCAACATTAGTATTGTTTGTTGGTATGGAAGACCTAAAATGTTATGAAAATAGGTTATTAAAATTTGGCAGTTCCATGACGGCGATTTCAGATTTGTTTCTTAAAAAATAACTCTATTTATCTAATATTGTATTCTACTTTAATTACCATAATCATGTTTTTGTTTTATCTTTTTCTCAATAATTTTCTCGGTTATATTCGTAAATAGCTAAAATAGGTTATTATTGAGAAAAGTTTATTCATCTAATGTACTTTTAACTGTCCTTGTTTTAACAGATTATGAATGAACAAAAATAGTCAATTAAGTGAAAATAGTATAAGATTAAAATGTCCTAATCTATGCACTGACATTAATTGCAGATATTAATATGTAAGTAGATATCAATGAAGACGCTACCAAATATAGTACTGTTCATTCTTTTGTTGGTATGGGAGACTGACAGTGCTATGAAAATGTGTGCCATGCAAAAACATCCATTTCAAATTCAAAATTATCTATTCAAAAATTAGTCTGTTTGTATATTATTGTTATCGACTATAATCATTGTATTCATGTATAAAATTAAAAAATTTTTTTTAGCTCGATTGTTTTGTCAGATATGATCTTCTATAAGTAGCAAAAAACTTGCAAAATGTGATAGTAAGTCGAAGATGAAGCGGTACCCACCAAATTATGTTGAATTAAATTTTGTTCACCTTGGTGTATACAAGTGAATTTGGGAGAACTTCCTCTAAAAAATAAATCAAATATTGATCAAGATAAAATATACAAATCAAAGAATTCAATTGTGAATAAATCTATCGAGCACAAATTCTGTGTGTGTGGAGGGTATCGACATTACTTTATATATAACATAAGACTGTAAATTAATGTGAATCTATGCATGAAATGATTCATTGGATTAACTTTTTCTTTATTTTTTGCCTTTAGATGATGAAGAAGAAACAAATGCTGAAATCCAAGTAGATTCTCAGGATGAAGATGAACGTCCTCCAGACCAAGATAATTCTGGTGAGCTGCTTCGATTCTCTCTCTCTCTCTCATATATGTGTGTGTGAATCTCATTCTGTCCAACCGCGTCGTTGAACACTGTTCATACATCTTTCTGGCTATGTCTGCTTGTAAAGACATAAATAGATCTTAATCTTCTTCCTTGACCGTGGTTGTTAGGTTGCCCGCATGGTTCTAGGGGTTCAGACAGAAGTAAAAATGTTGACTCATGTCTGAGGTTCGAATCGTGTGTCCGGCAAAACAGTCATCCCCCACACTGATGATTCCCGGAAAAGGATGAAACACATGTGTATGTGGATAAAAATTTAAAAAATATTTTTATGTCAGATTTGAGTTGTTTTTGTAAAGAAATAGGATTATTGGCGAGAATCGTGTAAGATTTATTTTTCTCAGTCCTGTCAGCATTATTTGTGCTGGTGATGTTATGAAGAGAAATTTTTGTCGTGTTAGTCTGTTTTGTTGTGGATATTAAAGGCTTTGCGTTTAGCGTTTTGGATGAAAAATTCTCAAATAGTGAAACACGTGCCAATAACATCTCGTGTGTTCTTTTTCCTATGTTTTTACTGTTATCGAATAAATTAAAATTTTTTACTTTTTCTGAACATGTTCATTGATCCGAACGAAATCGGTAAAATCTTGTTTCTTGATGATTTTCCCTGTATTTAAATTTGTTTTTTCCGTTAGTCTTTCTCTCTCTCACACACACACATATATTATAAATCACTACTTTATGAATGGATTAGATGAGTTTTGACGGCATCCTTCAGCTTTTCGGTTGTGCCTGATCCATAAAACTAGGGGTATGGCATATCCTATCATTAAATAAATGTATAATATTAAAATAAACACATTATGTGCTCTTATTTACTTAATTGAGCACTCTGTCCTTATTCCTTCGTGTGTGTGTACTATCCACTTGCACTTGTCTCAGAACACAATATTACTTTCTTAATTATTTTTTACATTTTAAATGTCGAATTTATTGAGTTGTGTTAAAGGATGTACTTAACATTATTTGGATGTAAGAAGGTGTAAATAAAGTGACATTAAAATTCTGTAACTTTCTAAAGACCCACTCAGCAATTTCTGGGGAATCAATGGGAATTCCTGTGCACTCTAGCCCAAAGTCCTGAACCCTTTATTAACATTTTTAGTTTCGGTACTGGTACAGTTTGTGACCCATAATAAAATCTAGTTTTCGTCGGCATCTGCTGGCTGTTTATGTAAACAGCGGAAGATGCCGAATGAACACAAACTGATGTCAAAATCAAAACAAAGCAACGTATCAAATAGGAAATAATAATGAAACATTTAAAGCAAGGGGGAGGGGAAATGGTCATTGTATGTTAAATTTTATGAAAAAATATTTTTTGGAGGAAGAAGATATAATTAAACAAGTTAAACATTTTTTTTTTTTTTTTTTCTTTCTTTAAACAAAATTTTTTTTCTTAATTTTCATGAAAGTTATGGCTTTTTACATTTTTTTTTTTTTTTTTTTTTTTTTTTTTTTTAAGGGTCAGGGTTTCCTAGAAATTTTTAATTTTCCAAAATATTGTAGATTTTTTGTTGGTGTTAGCGCAGACGAATGTTAAAATTTACTTAATTCATAATTATCTCTCAATCAGCACTTTATCTTCTGGCGGTTTACATAAACAGCAGAACATGCAGACGAAAAGTATGTGTCACCAACTGTACCAGTACCCTATTTTTTTAATAAATTTCTATAATTTTTATGTTATAAATAAACTATAAAGCAAAAAATATTTCTTTTTATGATGGTCAAATGCAAACGCAGACCTCCAGGATAATGTATTTGTCCAAGTACCCTGATTAATATAATTTCAGAATATATGTTATTGTTATGGGTGGTATATCTTCAAAACAAATGTTCAGGAACAAATAAACATGCTGAAAGGAACTATTTTATGATACATCTAAATGAATAAACGCGAAAGTTGGGCCTATTTCTCACACGCATGGCAAAATCAGAACACCCTATTTCAAGTGAATTCAACTTTACTCAATAGACACACCATCTTTTTTATATACTGTGTATGTATATGCTTTATCAAGATTAACTAATTTGCATATTAGTTTTGCAAAGAGACATTTTATTTGTTATTGTTTTTTATTCAATGATTGTTTTGATTTTAATATAACAAATAGTTCTGTTTCACAGTATTGTTTTATTTCCTGAACAAATATTTAGTATTTGTTTAAATGTTACTTTGGATTTACTTGATTTTCAACAAGTTGCAATCTATTTTTAAATTGCAAGTTAAAATGCAAATTTCTTTCTTTTTTTTATGCTCACATTTAAAAGATAAATAAATTTGTATCATAATGTTTATCTATATGAATAAATGAGAAAGATTTTGTTTTGTGTTTACAGCAAAGTTATCAATGAAATGTTTATTAGTTTAATGTTTCAAGTCGTGAACTACTTTGCAAAGCCATAGCGAGCCAGCAAATCCAGCTATTTATACATATAGATACATAATGAGAGAAAGGAAGATCAGAATTAATTTTAAATATTTAAGGAATATTTTACTTATATGCTGCGAATACGTGCTGAGCGTATATTTTCAACTGAATGTTATAAAACATTTTTAGTTATTTTCATATAAAGAAAAATCTTTCTGTGTAAGAGATTGACTATTTGAGGGAAATGTATGGACATAAATAAGTGTTTTATTAGTAGCAGGGTCAGTTCAGAGGAGAAGGCCAAGGAAAAACATGGAAATGATAAGGATCTCTGAGAGAAAGATGGATAAATAAAGACTTGGTCAGAGATAGGTCAGTTTTGAAGTCAATTTTTAAAAGCTGTCCAACACATGCCAGCATGTAAAACATAATGACGAACTAAGCAAATGTTTAAAATAAATTTAAATCTACACCAATTTTACTATTGGATGCATTGCTATAGAACATGATCCCCCCTTCATTTTTGTTACAAAGCCATTCTGTTTTTAAGGTTTATACAAATAATTGATATATCAATGTGGGCAAAGCTCATCTTTTGTTCTAGAGTCTACTTTCTGTCTGAACACTTTTTCTTCAATCTTCTGTATTGACCATAAGTAAAGTATTTTTAAATGGTAATATTTGGGTCTCACAAATTAAATTAAATTAGATTCAACTACAAGAGTCCTTTTTCAGTTGCACAAAAGTCATAGAGAAAGGTTCAACACTGGAAAGAAGATGCTGAAACAATATTTTTGTCACTAGTCTTGATTGCTTCTAGATGCTTGATCCTCTATTAAATTCACATTGAGTCAAACATGCCCTAGTGTGCTGGTGGGTTAATAGCTTTAACTGGTAACATCCTAACAAAAACAATTTTTCAGAAAATGTTTCAGTTTATGTAAAAAAATAAATAAATGTCGAAGCAGATAAAACCTAGACCTACTTTCAGTGTCACATCTCTTTTTAATTTTGAGCATAGGCGGCTTCTTCATCGCTATTCCCTCCTTTGTTTAATAAATTATTGAAGACTTCTCCCTGTCATGGCTGACGGAACAAGTGCATGCTACACCGTGGATTAAATAAAGGGTTGCGTTTGAAATTCCATTCAGATTTCCGAGTTCGGCAGAAATATTTCCGAGTTCGGCAGAAATATTTCCGAGTTCGGCAGAAATATTTCCGAGTTCAAACTGAAGAATGCCGGAGGTTACAACGGCAGAAATATTCCCGAGTTCGAACTGAAGAATTCCGGAGGTTACAGCGGCCGAAACGTGAGGATAACACTCAAGATGAGAACAGTAGTCCGAATAATCCAAATTATACAAATTATTTAAGCATTATACTTTAAATATTTTCCAACAATTATAAAGTTCCTGGCATTGCTTTTCCAATTACGCACAGTATAGACAATATTGAAATGTGAAAAAGATTACATGAATTTTGAATTTTTTTCTTTCTTTTCTCCCCCAAATCTAGCATGTCAAACTGTGAGTGGTTCGGTTCCAATGGGTACAAATTCTGGTCAACGTTCAACACCTCAATTATTGCCACTAGCATCCCAGACTTCTGACAGATTGCCTGCCAGCAGTGGTAGTGGAAGTGTAGGAAGATCACAATTAACTCCCTTTATGTTTCAAGTAAGCCTTCCAGCTTTTTTCTTTTGTTGCTAGCTTCAAAGAATACATTTTTTTTCTGCTTATGCGTTGGTTTGTTCCTTGCATTTATTTTTTTAATGTTTATTTTGTTGTATAAACTAAAAAAAAAAAAAAAAAAAAGAAAATGCTTTTCGGTTTAAAAATTATTTTTATTTTTAATTTTTTTATTCAGATAATCTTTTAATTATTATCGGTATAATATAATAAAAATGTTTTTTTTTTTTTTTTCAGGGACCACCCGGTGCTTTTGATGAGGGTGATGACTGCACTGTTCCTAGCACCCCAACTTTGTGTGTCCCTCGTCGGACTGATGGTTTTGCAGAAGCTGTCAAGTAAGTTAAAAGTTCCATTAAAATTTCACCCATGCACGTTGGTTATATTGAAAGTGTGGATGCAAATTAATGTGTACAGAAGTCCACCATTGTTGCTTTAAGATGTCAAGACACAGTCTTAGTGCATACTTTTAACTTCATCAAAAATTCATATTTTAAAAAAATGTTTAATTATACTTATCTATTTCATGTTTGTTCATTTTGCTGAAAGTTAATCTGATCAAAATCGTCTTCCAAATTAAGAGATTAACAGCAAAAGAGTCCAGTAACTTTGATGTTGTGCTTTTGTATAAATTTTGATTGGTTGTTTCGTACTGACTGTTTTGATTGGTTGTTTCGTACTGACTGTTTTGATTGGTTGTTTCGTACTGACTGTTTTGATTGGTTGTTTCGTACTGACTGTTTTGATTGGTTGTTTCGTACTGACTGTTTTGATTGGTTGTTTCGTACTGACTGTTTTGATAGGTTGTTTCGTACTGACTGTTTTGATTGGTTGTTTCGTACTGACTGTTTTGATTGGTTGTTTCGTACTGACTGTTTTGATTGGTTGTTTCGTACTGACTGTTTTGATTGGTTGTTTCGTACTGACTGTTTTGATTGGTTGTTTCGTACTGACTGTTTTGATTGGTTGTTTCGTACTGACTGTTTTGATTGGTTGTTTCGTACTGACTGTTTTGATTGGTTGTTTCGCACTGACTGTTTTGATTGGTTGTTTCGCACTGACTGTTTTGATTGGTTGTTTCGTACTGACTGTTTTGATTGGTTGTTTCGTACTGACTGTTTTGATTGGTTGTTTCGTACTGACTGTTTTTTTTTTTGTTTTTTTAAAAAAAAATTTTTTTTAACATGATTCACCCCAAACAAGGCAGGCCGCCACTGTAAACGTAAGGGGCTACTGAGAAAAAGGAAAAGGGGAGAAGGATTGGTGGTTCAGCTTAAATTGGGATCTGAGCAGCGAGATGTCTGTTTACATTAGTTTTAAATTTCTGCATGTCAGTACTGTCGGGAACAGGGGGCACGGAGGGAGTTCCAGAGACCAGCAGCACGAGGAAAGAAGCTATTTGAGTAGAATGCTCTCCGGCATCTGGGGACCTCCACAGTGAATGAATGAGATTTAGTAGAATGTCGAGTTAGTCTAGTGAATTTACGTCGAGGGGGCACCAGAGTAGCCAACTCATCGGAGCATAATCCATTGAAGTATTTGTAAAACAAACATAAGGATGCTACATTGCGGCGATGGGACAGGGGCTGGAGCTTAGCTGACAGTGAGGGACCTATTAGGTTGACGACTCTTTTTTGGCCTTTGTCAAGGAGGGAGAGACTAGTAGATGATGCACCAGCCCAGATGTGGCAACAATACTCCATGCATAGGCGAATGGTGGCTTTGTAGAGATACAGGATAATGTCAGGTGTAAGGAGTCCACTAGCACGGTAGAGGGAGCCAACCTTCTTTGCGGCAGCCTTGGCAATGTCTTCAATGTATGTGTTTTGATTGGTTGTTTCGTACTAACTGTTTTGATTGGTTGTTTCGTACTGATTATTTTTTTTTTTTTGTTATTCTCAGTTATCCACAAGTACCTCAGCGTTTTGTTTTTGGATCTGGAGATGGAGTTGGTCCCTCAGAGTTAGCATCTCAAGGAGGTAAACATTTAGCTTTTGATAAATTTTAGGGGACTGATTCTGGAAGTTATTTGATTATTGAAGCAAGATTGGGGGGGGGCGTCTAAATCAGATTATACTTTAAATCATTCTGTACTTTTTTTCAATTAAAAAAAAAAAATTATTTTTTCAAAAAAGTTCAATAATTAACATACAACTTAAGGTCAGCTATTAAGAGGATTGACCCTTCCCCCTATTTTCTTATTTTATTTTTAAAAAATTTAAAAATTTGTTTTTAAGAAAATTTAAGAATTATATATTAGATAAGATTTGCATTGTATTAACACTTTAAACAGAAATTAATGGATTTGTATATGCATGTAGAACATTTAAAAAAAAAATGGCCACTATTCATTATTTTATTTTTATATTAATGTAAACTTTCATGGTCACCTTTTGACTAATTAAAGTGCATTAAATAAAAAAAATGTTCTTATTGAGGATATGAATTAGTTTTGATTGTGCATAACTTTTTCTTAAATCCTCTTTTTACTTACATGGTTGATTATACAAAGTCAATTCCTCATTCTTTTTAATAAAGACTTGGGAGGATAGATATGCTATTTTACTTTGTGAGTGATGATAGATTGGGGTACATAATGTCATCTAATTATAATTAGACTCTAAATAAAATAAAATTTTCTTCCCCTGCTTTCTGTAACTGCAAATTGCTAAAGTATTTTTTCTCTCTCTAATATATAAAATTGTTTTTTCACTGAAGATGCACTGGTTTAAAGAACTCATTTAAATTTGCTCTGCTTTTTGTACGATAGCATTGGGAATGGATGACACTCGAATGGATCTTTCACAGTTTGACGATGGTCAGACCCGTAATGTCCCCACCACTCCACATCAAATAACGCCACTTGGTAAGTACTATATGATTTACCAATGGTAATAGAAATAAAAGAATGAGCTGTAAGCATGTACCTCCTTTTTTAAAAGGTACATAAATTGCTTGTAGCACTTAAATCTGATTTATCTATGAGAGCATCAATGGACACATTGGTACAAGTCAGCCATTTACCTCGTCTCATGCTGTATTACTTCTAGCATTTTTCTTTTACTTAGACCCTATAATCTATGTATCAATACTGTTATCAGTATCGACTTTTCTACCTATATGCTGATTTTTCTTGTTGTAAACTAGTGCAAATAAAAATCCTTATCTAATGTTTTTATTTTCTCACCTTTTGAGATTTTAATCCCAATCTAGATCACTGGAACGGGAAGCTAATACAATTACCCTATTACCTTCCACATGAGATGTGCTTTTTTCCCCCATAATAAAGTTTTAAAAAATCTGCGTTATAACAAAAGTATTAGATTTCCAAATTTTTTTTTAGATGAGGGTCAATAATTTGGGTTATTTTGACTACTTTTCTCAACTTGGTTATTATTTTCACATTTCGGCTGATGTAACCTACGTTCTTCAGATGCATCTTTTCGAAGTCTGGAATCTATATGGAATTTTGAACGGAACTCTTTATTTAATGGGGGAGTGGGTAGACTTTTCTTGTTCTGTCAGTTATGACAAGGTAAAAATGTTAACTTTTTTTTATTTTCTTAGTATCACCTGTAGTGAGGATTGAACTTTTAACCTCTAGAGGATTTTCTCTTAGAACTACTTGTTACTCAACATCTCTATCCACTGTGCCATGGGCCCATATATATATATATATATATATATATATATATATATATATATATATATATATATATAATTTCATTAAATACTATAAACAAATTCTGTCTACGTAGTTTTGTTCTGATCCTTTCCAATTTTCTAATGAATTTTCTTGTTTCTGGTAAGAACTGGCTGATATATTCACCGTAATCTCTATTTACCCAAGTATGTTTTGATTGGTCAGGATCCATCATCAGGGGTGATTATCAATAAAGATCAGTAGTGCTAGGATATTTATAGGGATGATTGTGTTTTCATATAGTAAATAACACATGATTCCCTGGAAAAAAAACAAAACAAAAAACTACTGACTACTGTTCCCATCTTGGATGTTATTCTCACAACATTTTAGCCAATGTAACCTTTGACCATCTTCAGGTGTGCTTTGTCTAACTTGGGAAATCTATACGGAATTTTGAACTGAACCCTTTATTTAATCCACGGGGGTAGATTGTTCTTGCTCCATCAACCATGACCGGTCCTAATTAGTATTGCCTGTAAATAGGATTGAACCTTCAACCCACAGACTGGTGCTACCAGATCAGGCTGTCTGAATATTGGCTTCCTGACCCAAAATGCACCTACATCGATGTTTTTATGTTTCTTTTTCTCTTTGCAAAACTCAATCATGTTCTGCAAAACAAAAACAAAAACTACACCCCCCCCCCCCCTGTCATGGGTAAGACACTAAACTGCATCCAGCCCTGTCGGCGGAGCCTCAGAATACACTGACTGCACCTCTGCAGGGGGTAGAAGTCCCCCAAAGAGGCCACCTGTTTGCCGTGAGTGGCGACCCGTGATGTCAGAGGAAGGGATCCTGGTGGCTGAGTGGTTCATGACTCTGCGGGATCATGTATGCTGCAACACTCCACTTCGGCCCGTACCTGGACTAGACGGGCGGTCGGAATGGCCCGATCCGATCAATCGGCTAGTCATGTCAAGCCCTAGCATTCATGAAAACCAGTACCTTCAATCACATACAACAAATGTACTGATCCAAACACTAATGATGAACATTGAATCTCAACAAAGAAGTAAATGCTAGAAGGCGGTGGCAAGGGTCAATCGAGCTGGAAGATCATGGTTACAACATGGCTGTGCGACCCCTGACTTTTCTCTATACTTGGATAGCGAAATCAAAGGAACATGGGTGCTTGTAACTACTATTTAGTTCGAGTATAGCTTCCTTGTATCCCTGTCTTGTCAAGGCGAATGGGTTTCCCCCTTGGCAATTCCCAAAGTGGACTCCGTGGTGGGTGGGGAGCAAGGATGGTGAAAAAAAAAAAAACTCTTTTATGAATCCTAACAAACAAACCAAGCGTCCTCATTTGGACTCAAGCTCAGAGAGCGAAGTAGAAGAACCTACTAATGAATTCCCAAGATTTATAATTTTGGAAGCTACAGATGAAACACCACTATCTACATTATCTCCATTTATTATAGAGAAAGTAATATCTGCAAATATTACACCTATAGCTGTTAAAAACTTAAGAAACGGTAACATACTAATTGAAGTGGATAAAAAGAAATACGCTGATTTTCTATTAAAAATGAAGATTTTCCATACAAAAAAAATAACTTCTTATCCACACCAAACGTTAAACACATCCAAGGGAGTAGTGAGAAGCCCGGAGCTATCCTTATGCACCCTGGAAGAAATACAAAAAGAGTTAAAACCCCAAGGAATAATTGATGTAAAAAGAATATCTATCAGAAGAGATGGAAATATGATTCAAACACATACATACATTATGACATTCAATAAGCCAAAAATACCGGAAAAAATAAAGATCGGATACCACATAGAAAGGGTAGAACAGTTCATACCAAACCCTCTCCGATGTTATAAATGTCAGAGATATGGGCATCACGAAGAGAAATGCAATAACCAAACAATATGTGGGAGATGTGGAGAAAAAGATCCTCACCATACAACAAACCAATGCCAGGAAATATGTAAATGTACAAACTGTGGAGGAGACCATCCAGTATACGCAAGAGTTTGTGAAAAATGGAAAAAAGAAAAAGAAATACTAACTTTAAAACACACCAAAAACATTTCCTTTCTGGAAGCCAGAAAAATTATAGAGGCTTCAAGAAAAGAGAAAACCTATAGCCAAGTGGCACAAACTACGACAAATGACGCACAACAAGAAAATAAATACAAAGAACTCATCCAAAAATTATTACAACTGGGGCCAGAAGACTGGCCAAGGTTTATCGAAGAAATAAAACCAAAGCTGGAATTAAACTCTGGAGATGTAAAGCCCAGTCCGGCCGCGACGGCTTGCCAACCAGAGATTTCCATACAGCCCTCCCAGATACACAAAAAAGATTCCCCCAAGCAGGTACTTAATCAGACTTTTAACCAATCTTCACCATCAACTTCTAAGGAAGGACCTTCACAAATAAAGACCCCAATAAAAAAAAAACCAGGGAAATCAGAATCCCCAAGACCAAAAGCTCGAAGTGGATCAAGCCAACGATCTACCTCCAAATCAAAAGGCCAGGCCAAAGAACAAAAAAAGGATCAAATAGTTTCCAAAAACCGATTTGAAGTCTTCAACACAAGTTCGAACCAAAAAGAACAATCTGAAAAAAGAGATCTTACAAAACAAAAATCCAGGTCAAGATCCAGATCAAGACCCGACCCAAAACCGGATAAAAAAGAATCTCTAGAAGAAATACCAAACAAGCAACCATTGGAAAAAATGGAACAAGACACACAAGAACAAAACCCTCAAGACCCAAAAAAAGAAAAGCAAAAAGAGAAATCCCCTAATAGACAAAACACAAAACTAACAGAGACTCCAAAGAGTCCCCTAGATATGGAGACTGAATAATCATGGCAATAACCAAAAACATACTACAATGGAACATTAGAGGTATGAAAGCAAATTTTAATGAACTACTATTACTAATCATGAACATAACTCCAGCTATAATATGCTTACAAGAAACCTTTCTTAAAGAACACGACCAAATAAATATCAACAATTACTCTACTTACAACACATATTTCAACCAAAATAACAGAGCTTCGGGTGGTACATCAGTGCTTGTAAACAACAGCATACCTCATAAACAAATACAGCTTCAAACCAACTTACAAGCAACTGCAATAACAACAACAATGAATAGAATGATTACAATTTGTTCGCTATACATTCCTCCAAAGGACAAATTATCAGAGATGGAACTAAACAACCTCATACAACAGCTGCCAAGACCCTTTATCTTGATGGGAGATCTGAATAGCCATAGCCACCTATGGGGCAACCAAAAAACAACCCAAAAAGGAAAAATCATTGAAGAATTCATTGATGCAAACAATCTTTACATGTATAATAATGGATCTCATACACACTTTCATCCAGCAACAGGTACATTCACAGCCATAGATATCACACTGTGTGACCCATCCTTAGCACTAGACTACAATTGGCAAGTCTACAAGGATGCTTGTGGCAGCGACCACTTCCCAATAATACTGGAACAAATATCTCCTGATCCTGAAGACAAAGTACCGGGATGGAACCTGCACAAAGCTGACTGGAACAAATACAAAAAGTTATGCCTTGATAAACTTGTTCTCGGTTCAAACATAGAAATAAATACCAGTCAGGGGGATGACATTACCTATTTCACAAGAGCATTGATGGAAATTGCGGAGGAAAGCATACCGAAATACACTATAACGTCAAAACCAAATAAACCTTGGTTTGATGGGAAATGTAGGGAAACTGTCAAAAATCGTCGAAAGCTCTGAAAAGATTCCAAGTGTGTCCGACCAGGGAGAATCTGGATCAATATAAAAATAGTCGAGCCATAGCAAGAAGAACAATAAAAGAAGCTAAAAGATCAACATGGAAAAGCTTTGTGGCAAAACTAAATAATAATTCCAAAATAAAAACAGTTTGGAAGACAATAAAAAAAATATCCGGGAAAAACAATAAGACACAACTTAAATACCTGGCTGAAAACAATAAAGAAGCCACAAATAAAAAAGATATGGCAAATATGTTAGCGGAACATTTTGCCAAAAATTCATCCACAGAAAATTTAAATGAGACATTTCTAACGATCAAGCAAAATGTGGAAAGGAAAAAAATTAATTTTACATCCAATAATGAAGAACATTATAACAAACCAATTTCCCTGGAAGAACTACAGGAAGCATTATCTAAAGCACACAACACAACAGCAGGAAATGATGAAATCCAATACGAGTTTCTAAAGCAACTGCCACAAGCATCCATGAAATATCTCACAAAGATATTTAATGACATATGGATCAATGGTAAGGTCCCATCATCTTGGAAACAAGCCACCATAATACCTATTCCAAAAGGTCATGCAGAACAATCTAATAACCAAAAATCTCAAATTAAACATTCAAAGCCATCAAATTTCAGACCAATAGCACTCACCAGCTGCATTTGCAAAACTCTAGAAAGAATTATTAATAAAAGACTAATCTGGTACTTAGAGGCTAACAATCTAATTACTGAATACCAATCAGGCTTCAGAAATGGAAGAAGCACAATGGATAATATAGTTAAATTAGAAACCTTCATAAGAGAGGCATTTATACAAAAACAACATGTATCTGCAGTCTTTTTTGACATAGAAAAGGCTTACGATACAACATGGAGATATGGCATCATGAGGGACTTAAAAAACCTAGGATTAAAAGGTCGACTACCAATTATAATAGAAAACTTCCTAAAAGAAAGATATTTCACAGTGAAAGTGGGATCCACACTTTCAGATATAAAGGAACAGGAAACGGGAGTTCCACAGGGAAGTATACTTTCAGTCACATTATTTAGCATAAAAATAAATAATATTGCTAAAAACATCAACACAGAAACGGACTGCTCCCTCTTTGTAGATGACTTTTTGATATGTTATAGATCCAAATATATAAATTCCATTGAACGACAACTCCAATTATCTATTAACAAAATAAATAAATGGGCTACAGAGAATGGCTTTAAGTTCTCCAAGGAAAAAACCAAATCCATACATTTCTGTCAGTTACGAAAATTACATAATGACCCAGTACTTAAAATTGGGGACTCTACAATACCTACTGTTGATGAACATAAGTTCCTGGGTATCACTTTTGACAAGAAACTGTCGTTTATACCGCATATAAAGAAACTAAGAGAAAAATGTAACAAAGCCATACAACTGCTGAGAATGGTAGCACATACAGATTGGGGCGCTGACAAAAAGACACTGATAAAATTATATAGAGTATTAGTAAGATCAAAGCTCGACTATGGATGCTTTATATATGGATCTGCTAGAAAAACATACCTCAAAACATTAAATACTATTCATCACCAAGGCCTGAGATTGGCACTTGGGGCCTATAACACCACACCAGTGGAAAGTCTTTATATAGAGGCATATGAAATGCCTCTGGATCTGAGAAGGCAAAAATTAGGTTTACAATACTATCTTAAACTCGTTTCATATCCCTCAAACCCAACACACGATTGTACTTTATATCCTCAATATACAGAACTTTTTAACCGAAAGGAAAGGGCTATAAAACCTTTCAGTCTGCGAATGAAGGAAATCCTTTCAGAAACCCAAATAAACACTAACATCATACACAATTCTATTATTTCAGAAATACCGCCATGGTTAATTGAACAACCAAAGATAATATTAGACTTATCAAGACACCACAAAAATAATACCAACCCAATTTTATATCAAGATGAAATGCTTGACATAATAAACAGCCACCCAGATCACATCCAAATTTATACAGACGGATCAAAAAAAGAAAAAGTTGGATGCGCTGCCATATTTGGCAATAAAAAACTCGCAAAAAGACTACCAAATAATGCCTCAATATACACAGCAGAAATCACAGCCATTAACCTAGCTCTTGATTTAATAAGAGAAAACAAAAATACTAAATTTATTGTCTTCTCAGATTCTATCTCAGCACTCATGGCAATAAAAAATAAAAAAACTACAGACCCGCTCACCACTATAGTAATAAATAGAATACAATACATACAAAAAAAACAAAGCATAATATTATGTTGGATACCTGGCCATATTGGTATCCATGGTAATGAAGCCGCTGACAGGGAAGCAAGGAGGGCACTAGAGATGAATCCATCAAATACAAAAATACCACACACCGATTTCAGACCAACTATTAAAAAATTGATCATGGACAAATGGCAAAAGGAATGGAGCAGGCAGACAAACAATAAACTCCATAATATCCAGCCAGACATCAAAGAATGGCAAAATGGGTACAGAAAAGTGAGGAAAGAGGAATCGGTTCTGGCCCGACTTAGACTTGGCCACACACATATCACACACGGATACATTTTGAAAGGGGAAGACCCACCTATGTGCTGCGCATGTGATACAAGAATTACAGTAGAACATATACTGGTGAAATGTATGGATTTTGACCTAATCCGTAAAAAATACTATCAAATAGACAATGTAAACAAATTATTTAGCAAGATCAATCCAAATAAAATAATTAAATTTCTTAAGGAAATTAAGTTATACACCAAAATATAGTTGGAAAAAACAAAACTTTTGAATAAAATCTCTAACTAAACTTTGTGAAGGCATCTTAAAACCACTGTTCAATCAAAATTGTATTGGCATAAAATGACCTAAGAAGGGTTGACATGCCGTTAAACCAAACAATCAAATCAAATCAAATCAACCCACAGAAGACTCACTTAAAACTGAATATTATTTAGCACTTTATTTGCCATGGATCCAAATAATCCAAATACAAATTAGCAATCTTCATCTAAAAAATTCTGAAACATGATCTTTCTTTGTATATGTAAACAAACAACAGATGACAACTGATTTTTTTTTCATGTTAGTTAAAAACTTTTCTAATTAAATCAGGAAATTTATTAACCAAAATTTGTAGTAGAAAAATGTGTACAAAATAAAGCTAAAATTGAATATTTTACAATAAAATGAAACCATCATCTAAAATTGTAAAATTTCATAGTGATTATTTAGACCTTTCAAAAAATGTAATGTCAATTGTGTCCAGTTATTATTAATCTTGTTAAAAACATAATCAATGAATATGATATGTATGTTTCTGGACAAGAATAATATTCTAACAAACTAGAAATATAGTTAGTATTTCAAGACAAAATGTTTTAACGGGAAATTAAATTGAAACTTTTATTGCTTTAATGAGGTTGACTTGTAGAGAAGAATTAAATTGATAAGAGATTATTGATCCAAATGTAAGCAAACTAATTAAATCCTTTACATCCCTTAATATCTTTGGTGTTTCTACAGCATTTGAACTGAACCAAACCGACTTTTGTTGAACTAAAACTTGAGCTAAGGTTAGGTTAGGTTACGGTTAAGAAAAAAAAAGTTTGGTTCAAATTTTTCAGAAGTGACTGTCTTTTATATAATATACTTTTTACATTTGACTTGGTACACAAGAAACCATTTGATATTATATTTTTGGGGGATTAAAATTGTTATCTTAGATTGAAGATAAAAAAATCTGTTACAGTTAAGAAAATCTTAAGAAATTCAATGGCTCTACTGTTTTTGTTGACTGAGCCAGACATTTTGAAGGGGATTATAGTCACAGGGCAATATTGAGTAAATGCTTAAGAATTTTGTATTATTGTTTGTAGGTGGTCCTACTAGTGTCGGTTTTGGAAGTTTCCAGGTTAGCAATACTCCTCCTCAACAAATCCTTCAAGGTGAATCTGAGAGCAACAAAGAAGGAAGCAACCAGGAAAGTGCCAGGTAAACAATTTTTTTTTCTCTTCTATTATTAGACACTCGGACAAAAGCTTTCTTTGTCTTTTGGCTAAAAGTAAAATGTAGTATGTTTCCTGATACTTCACTTCATCTTTTCTGTCCTCTGTCAGTGGAAGAGAAATCTTTTTAGACTGAAGCAATTTTTATTTTTGTCTCATTTTGTAGCTGAATTTTTCCACCATTAAAAACCGACTTTGTGTGTAATTCTGCCCTTGTAGGGAGGCAAGTGAGTATGAACACTAGGAAAATTAAATTAAAAAAAAATATTATTATACATGCATATGTTGCTCTCTCAGGATCCTGGACAGTAGCTCAAAAGCTGGATCAGACTTTCATATGAAAGAAATTTCAAAAATTAAATCTTAACTATATATATATTTGATTATTTACCTTCGGATTCTGCTTTAACTAAGAGTTGCTTCTGGCTAATATTTTCAGAGAAGCTGACTCTGACTCTATACATTAGTAGTGGGAGAGTCAGATGAAAAAATAAAAATTTGATTCTTTTTTTTTTTCAAAAGCCAAAACTAAACTCTGGATCTCCATCTCTGATTATAAGGAATGTAAATGCTTATCTTCTGAGATTTTTATAAAATGTATAAGTATCTCCTATAAGAGATTCTACCGGGGGTCGTCGGTAAATCAAGTTTGAAGCAAGAATTGTTAGACGTGTCCACGCATCCCTATAAGAGGATCTGTCTGTCTGTTTTGCTTCATAGTATTTGCATCACTAAACAAATTGAATGGATGCATCTTAAGAATGCTACTTTTTATTAGATTAACATTTCTTTGAAGTGATTTTATTATTTTGTCATCTTTTGCAATTCTGAGCTCATTACGTAATTATAAAGATCATCTTAGTGCTGTGATAATAAAACAAAAATAGATAAAGGAAAAAGCTAATAAAAAAAACTTGGACAAATATTTTATTTTAGAAATTCAGGCAAATGTTATCAATTTTAGATATATTAATACTTGGACAGTTAATTTATGCAGAGCTTTTAGATATAATTTATTCAGGATTCATACACAGGGAAATTGCTTGCTATTAGGGAAAGTCTGGGAAAATGTTGGGTGAGGGGTTGCTGAAATAGATTTTTACTAAAAATAATTGAATAATTCACGGCAATATTTTCACCTTTCTAGATTAAACTATTGAATTTTTTTTTCATAGATTCTCGGTATAACTCTTAAAATTATTAATAAAATTTACCATAAAATATAATAAAAGAATTTTAAAAAATTTAAACGGAACTTTTTTGTTTTCAATTTTATTTTCACTTTCAAACAGATGTGTGTAATTAAGTTTGTCATTATTTTATAAATCCAGGTTTTAGTAGAGTTTGTGTAGAACAACTTATGTTGTCATTAAATTTTATTTTTTGTAATCAATTTTTTAGGTGTTCAGCCAGAAACTCTGGAAATTCTGTTTATTAGTATCGGGATAAAGTACAAGACATTTTAGAAATGTTTCCAATCAATATTGTTTCATGTGTTTTTCTAAATAATTTACTAGTGCCACAGTGCCTTCAGAAGTGCCTGGATCTGATGCTGGTGGAGCTGATGAAGGGATTGAAGAAGAAAGATGTAAGTTGATTTTATTCATCCTCATTTGGAAAATTCTCTTTTTTTTTTTTTTTTTTTTTTTTTTTTTTTTACAGAATACGATTGTCAACATCAGTTCTTGGAGATGAAATCACTGCTTATTAAGTTTTCCAAATCATTTTCTATTTTGATTCAAGTATTTATAAATATTTTTTAAGCTTCGCCTTGTTTAAGATAAATATGATCTCCCAAATTCTAATCTCTTAAACTCTCAATCATTCAATAAACTGATTCTACATTGTTTGGAATTTCACAAAAATTTTTTTTTTAAATTCAATTCAAAATGGCTTCAAAACAGTGAACCAGGTTTGAACAGGGATATGACATCAAATCTTTATTGGCTGAGAAGTGCAAACCATGTAAAATTTTCAGAATGTGTGATGTGTACAGAGAAGAATACCTTAGTCACCCCCCAAATCTTTACAAATCATCCAATTTGAAGAACAAAGAGGCCTTCAATCTTCTAGGGGCATCTTTCCCCATGACGATGCAATATCTCATATTCCATAAAGAACTGTGGAAAACAGCTCACACACCAGATCTGTCCTCCTATGATTTTCAGTTGTTTGCAGCACAAAGATTTTACTGAAAAAATATAAAAGTTTTACATCATTTAAAAAAAAATGTAGATTATATTGAAAAATAAAAACTTTTTTTTTCTGATCAAATGGGAGTATTTGTAAAATTTTCACTATTTATTAAATGACCGTTGTATATTTATTGCCTGGCCTACGGATTTTATATGTTTGTTTAGATCTGTAGAATTTGCACAACTAAAAATATATATAATTATACATATAAACTGGTTGCTTTATTGGATCCACTTTAATTCACATTAACAATATCAACTTTACCTTTTTTCTTTAAAATAACAGGCTACTGATTATATTAGTGAAAATCAATTTGTAAAATCTTGATATTTTTAAGCAGCAGCAGCAGAAAGATCAGCAGCTGAAGACGGTAACACATCTGTGTCAGGAGAACAAAGTTTGATGGCTCAGGATGGAGACCGATTAACATTAGATGCACAAGGTAAATAATTTCAGTTTGGGATTTAAAGAAAAAAAGGTGCTTATGCTGATTAGCGGCCATATGAAAAAATTATTTTTATATAAAAACAATAATATATACTTATTAAGCATTATATTCTTACTCACTGTACGAAAAAGTAGAAAAAATTATCCACTAGAACTTTAATTACAAGTATTTTTCCATTCTGCGTATCATAACAGCAATTCGTTCAGTAAGCGTCCATCTTGTTTTTTAAGAAGATTTCAAGGGCAGATAACTGAAATCTCCTTAAAAAAATAAGATGGAGGCTTAGTGAACGAATCGCTGTTATGATACGCAGAATGGAAAAATACTTGTAATTAAAGTTCTAGTGGATAATTTTTTCTACTTTTTCGTACAGTGAGTAAGAATATAATGTTTAATAAGTATATATTATTGTTTTTATATAAAAAATAATTTTTTCATATGGCCGCTAATCAGCATAAGCACCGAAAAAAATCCTGCTATTTACCACAAGGGTTGCTCTGAAAGGAGATAATTACTAATTTTATTACAATGGTCCGTAATGTTTGTAATAAATTTGAATCTTATTTTCTTTGGTGACCAAAGAGAAGAGTCTTATATAAAATGTGTATAGTCTGAGTTGGATATTTTGAACAAAACATGGTATCCTGGAGATTTATAGAGACCAAACTGTGTATGAGGAGCATAAGTGGTGGATCGTTTCTATCTACTTTGGTGGCAGTCATGAAAATGAATAAAATTAGTAAATTAATAAACTTTAATGATTTTCTACAATATAGAAAGTAGAAGAGTTCAAAATGTTTTATGAGCAAACGCTAAGTATAAAGCGTTCTTTTATTCAAATACTTATACATAATTATAGCTCACGGATTACAGAGCATCTCATGTGAACATGTATGCATGTTTGTTCATGCGTTCACTGCACTGACCGTAATCATCTCCACATGTGCCGATCCAAGGTTGTTGTTCGATCTCATCTCGGTGCTGCAACAAAGAACTCACATGCCAAGTAACAACCATGAGTCCAGTTTATCAACAATTAATAAATTTATTTGTTGGATATAAATGATACTCGTGTTCCCCGGTTAGATGCCAGAGTTGCAAAATGAGATCTCTCTATCCTGGCAAAATGGAAACAAGTCCTCCACAGTTCTTTGGCTAAGAGACCCAGCTTCAACTGCTTGCCAGCTCTCTCAAAAAACCGAACTTCCTGTCATTCCCAATGGGCCAGATCTCCCCTCCCATCTCTTCCTTCCTGGCCAGGTCTTTCTCACTGGTCATAAACCACCCAGGCACTGACCTCTTGAGATATCCCCGAAGATAAATGTCAGAGAATTATCATGGCGACAATCCGTGAACATAGAAGCATGGGTCCGCCTTTTACAAGATATTTAATTCATCTCAAAGGGAACCAAACTTCTGGGGTAGCCCAAATAAAACCAAAGATATTTTCACTTTATTTTGTGTGTGTCCCCCCCCCTTCCTCTGGTCGATCATCTAACATTTGCAACAGCTGCCATTCATATACATCACTAAAGAAAATGCAGCCTACTGCATTTTTACACTCAGCTTATTTGTTTTTTTAGGACTGGAAAACTTTGCTTGGGGCTAAATGCTAGTTTCAATGTATTTGGAAATAAAGGGATATTGCAAAGTTTGTGCCATATGAGTTTGATGAACAGAAACACTGGTTTATTTAAGTTCTTTACGATGCTGAATGTGACACTTTTCCTTGACTCTATCATTGCTAGATGATAAAATTGTGGATAATCACTACAAGTTTGAATCAAAACAATTGTCATCGAGTTGTCAATGTACAGATTCTTTATCGTGGACTAAAATGCAAGCTAAAGGAAAAAATTGTTTCTGAAATAAAAACTTATAGTCTACAAACATATGCCAGTCCCCGGTGATCACCAACCCACAAATTTTGTGTGCTGTGGTTTTCTTCTCCTTCATCATATTGATTTAGACATGTCATCTTGCTGATTGCCGAGGGTGCGTGCACTGATTTTCAAGTATACAAAAACAAAAGCAATGCAGACTCACAAGAAAAAACACAAACTCAGATACATTGTGTATAGATCAGTTGTGCTCTGTGTGGGTGTGTGACACCATCTTAGTTGAGTTCCAGTATATCAGCTAGGCTATCATTGTCGTTCGCTCGTCAGCTCATCTCATTGTCTGCTAGACCCGATCTAAACCTCTGCCGAGGTTTTCCTCCTCGTGTCTTCGCCAATCTGCTCAGATCTGCTAATCTCCTCCCATCTACCTATCCCACTCATCTCACTTCCGATAACTTTTGCTTTTCTGGTGAATCATTTCCTCACATTCTCCGAGGTCTTGGCTGGGAGGGTAATCCATAGTATCCCAATAGTCAACAGTATTATTGTGCGTCATCTATTTGAAAGTATTACTTTGGGAGTATCTCTTGTGTTGGTTTTACATAATATTCTAAAAGAAAAAAAAGAAAGATAATCATTGCTGACTCAATTGATTTTAATTAGTGACATCCTTGATTTAAATGTGGAGCTCAATATAAACACTTTCCTTTGCTATGGCAGTATTTCAGTAGATATTTATGTGAGAATTTAAAACTTTATCTGGGCGGAAGTATAGCTGAATACCGAACTCTGTTTGATAGCAAATTCCACAACATCAACAACATGGAAATTCCTTCCAGATGTTTCAGGCAGATTTGTTGTAATGTAAGTGAATTAGTTCAATCATCCCAACTGGAAAGGAAAATCGACAATGTAAGACAGTTTAAAATTTTTTACTGAAAGCGGTGGAATATTGTTTACTGCTTAGTATATTGTGAAAGTTTTCAGAACCCTATAAAGGATGAGAAAGCAATTGAAGAGGAAATGTTTTTCAGCAAGTGCAAGAGTGCATATTCTGAAAAATGAACTCTGACCGTTGAAACCCTAAAAAGAAAAAAATGTTTATTGTGCTTCTTTGGGCATACATTTCTAACTATTTTCTCAAATCAACATTTATAAAACAACAAAAAACAAAACCAATTAAAATAAAGAAAACCCTAAAAATCATCTCGCAGAACATACGACACGCACACACGCAAATTCTTATGGAAGTGACGTGGTGTAATGTGTAAAAGTGCAGACTGTCGGCGCTGACTTCTGTCGGGGCTACTGCATTACTTTCACTAATACTCTTGGGAAAGGTACCCCCCCCCCGGCGCTCTTGTATAAGCAGTGACCGATCTGAGGGGGACAACTCTACCTTACCCAGCCGCCGCCATTCCGAACTCGACAAGGGAGACAACTTTGACACAAAGTTTACAAACCCTACAACAATTAATAAAAAAACACGCCACAATTCTGAAATGCGCCCAAAACAACTCCTAAATGCTCTCAAAACAACCTTCAAACAATTAATTTAAAACCTGTAACATTTTTTTTTTTATTAATTGTTATAAAGTGTATACAATTTGTGACATGTAAATAATAAAAGTGATTAAAAGTGAATTTAAAGCCCGTAACATTTTTTTAAATTAATTGTTACAAAGTGTATACAATTTGCGGCATGTAAATAAAAGTGCATTTAAAACCTGTAACATGTTTTTTTTATTAATTGTTTAAAAGTTACTCTGAACGCATTCAAAAGCTATTTCTAATGCATTAATTGTTATAAAGGGTTTGTAAAAATGTGTGTCAAAGTTGTCTCCCTTGCCGAAGTGTGGGCGAGTTCTGAATGGCGGCGGCTGGGTAAGGTAGAGTTGTCCCCCTCAGATCGGTCACTGCTTATACAAGAGCGCCCCCCCCCCCAAGCTATGGGTTGAATAGTAGGATAGGCTTCGTTGTACAATTAATCTAACAAAAGGAAACTTCTGAAACACCAGTTTTTCTCTGCTTATCCCGGCATTGTTTCCAGTCATCCTGAATTTTTCCTTGCCACTAGACTTTAGCAATACCAGTTCAGAAGAGGTTCCGTAGATGATTGTGCAACCCTTGCTTCACTGTACTCCTCACACAGGTACCCTTACAGGGGAGGGGGAGAGGGTATCCATTGCCCTCATAATTGAAAAGAGGCCTATATATTATTGTATTAAATATTTCATCTGTGTGCAAGAAGTGGAAGACAATGGAGATGGATCAGAACTCTGATGTGGACAAAGTATATCTGGATGAATGAGAACTTCTGTTATCTTGGTGATACCATTGGAGCACAGGGTGGAGCAGGAACTAGTGTGATTGCAAGAGTTTGAAGTTGATGGATGAAATTCAGGGAACTTCTGCCATTACTAACCAGCATATTGTTATCACTGTTGAACATCTTGTCTACTGTAACAGATGCACCCTCTCCCCCAAATTCTGTATCTTCAGTATTAAGGTATTTTTTAATGCTTGTAACTAAACCATTTAATCCATTTGTTTTTCATTCTTTTTTTCTTTTTATCTTTTTGTTTTATTCATTTAGTTTTTCTTTATCTTTTTTCTTTATCTTTCTTTATCTTTTTTTTCTTTATCTTTTTTCTCTTTTTTCTTTTATCTCTTTCATCTTTTATCTTTCTTTTATCTTTTTTCTGTTATCTTTTTTTCTGTTATCTTTTTTTCTTTTTCTCGTTTTTCCTTTTTTCTTTGTTCTCTACCTTTGTTCTCTATCTTCTTTGTTCTCTATCTTCTTTGTTCTCTATCTTCTTTGTTCTCTATCTTCTTTGTTCTCTAATTTATTTTTCTCTATCATTTTTCGTTTCTTTTGTGTTTTTTTCTTAAAAAAAATTCTTTTTAGTGCTTATTTATATTAACTCAAGTGAAATATGGCAATTCAAAATAAAATAACAGGAAAACTTCTGAATATACTAACTTATCAGTAAAAAATATTAGTGTACACCAAAAATTAAAGAAAATTATCAAGTAGAATTTTAATAAAAAAACAACAAAAAAATTGATTTACTATTCTGAGGCCACGAGCTCTGAACGACATTCGAGTAAAGCCAAGTTTTTTGATAGATTATCTCTTTTAATGTAAAGATGACATACTGGCTTGTCGTTCTGAGTTTGTGGATTCCAAATAATTTTATTTTTTTATTAAAATTCTATTCACTTATTTTCCGTAATTTTTGGTGTACACTAATATTTTCAACTGATAAGTGAGTATATCCTGTTATTATTTTCCCTGTTATTTTATTTTGAACTTCCATATTTCACTTGAGTCTCAATATACATAAGCACCATCTTTTTTTTCTCTATCTTTTTGGTTTTGATGTACAAAGATGCCCCATCCCCTTTTATTGTTTCAAAGAATTTCAAACCTTGTTTAACTAACCAAATACTTTGTTTTTTTTGTTGTTTTTTTTAGATCACTAGTGTTTATATTTATTTTATTTTTTTCTCTCTCTATACACTTTAGGTTTACGCAAAACTCGAATCCAGCCAATTGTTTGGGATCAAACTTCTGGACAGCAACAACCACCATTATCACAACAGCAACAGCAGCAGCAGCAGCAGCAGCAACAACCATCATCCAGTACTGCAGCAGGTCCAAGTCCGTCTTCATCTATACAGACCCAGCCTTTCTCAATGGCTGGGTCAACACCAAGCGCAGATGGCAATGCCCCTACATCTCCAGCCAAAGGCCGTGGTGGAGCCAATGTAACAACCCCTCCAGCACGTGGAGGACCAGCTGCAGCTGCTAATGTTCGCAATATACGGGGTGGAGCAAATGCAAGAGGCAGAGGAGCTGTGATGAGGGGACAAATGACCAGGGGACAAATGACCAGAGGTCATGTTGGTAGAGGTCGTAGTTCAGGAGCAAGAGGTCCTGCTGGTAGGGGTCGTGCCAATCTACGGAGACAAACTTAATCCACCCCTCACACCACGGTGCTTCACTCTGTACATTCCCACGTTTTTTATGATAATCATAGACATCATGATTGTATACACATAATGCAAGAAAAAAAAAAAAAAATAACATGTATCGTTCATGTAAAATAAAGATACCTGAAACTTTTCTTTATTTTTTTTTTCCAACTTTTTGTTTTTTATAAAATTAAATCATATAAACTAAAATTGTTTTAATTTTTTTTTTTCTTCTTTGCTTTAAAATATAAAAAAACAAAAACAAACCTTATCTGTATCAGCAAATATATGCTCACCCTGTTGAATATTTTTACTGGCCTGGAAGAATAGTATCATGATGAACGGCCATATATGACACTCTGTCAACAGATTTTTCCAAATCCACAAAAGCAAAATACAGGTTTTTCTTACCAAGATACTACTCTTGCATTTGTTCTGAATAAATATAGCATCAATGATACTTTGCTTAGGCATATAACCAAACTGCATTTCATCTATGCTTTGCTGCTCAATTATTCTCTCAACCACTTTCAGGACCTGATCCATCAACTTTAAGTTCTTCAGAGTTCTTCAGTTAACCTTGTAAGAATTCACAATTGTACTAAGTTCCCAGAGCAACATCTTTTATCAACTGATTTGTCAAGTTTATGATCATCTCAATGCCTGTTTTACCCACAGCCTTCAACATTTCTGCAACAACACACGAGGGTCCTGCAGCTTTACCCTTCTTCATCTTAGCCACAACTTTCTGTACCGTTTCTTTCTCAGCTCTCGGTTCCATAAAAACTCGGTATTCAATCTTTCATAACATTTCCAAGCATCCCTCTTGTTTTGTTCATTTGGTGCTAGCACCCGATTGTCATTTCGAATGCACTTTTCTCCAACAATATCTGTATTTGTCTCTGCCATCTGTTTAGCTACCCTGAATACTTTATTCCTCTGGTCATCTCTTTGTAGTATATCTGGAAATCTTGCTTCCTCAGCTTCCATCTTGGTTTTGTAGATTTCTCTTCTTGCCATCAGATGCACATCCTTAATCACAAAACCTTTTCTCCATTCACTTCATCCTTTCTGCTTTTCTTTAATATATTTCTCGACTTCTGCATTCCACCACTGTTCTGAAGGCACTTCCGTCCACCCACAGGTCTAGTCTGTTACCTCCAACAGTGTATTCTTCAACTTCTTCCAGTGTTATTCCACCTTCCTAAAGTTTTCTGCAACTTAGTCACAAATAACTGGTTTATGTTGTCACAATTTTTTTTACCAGCTATTACTTTCACATCACGCAAGAGCTTTCTGTCCTTTTTCCTTACCAACAGATAATCTACTTGTGTCTTTGCTGTTCCAGGTTCATACATAACGAGATGACCTTCCCTTTTATTTTAAAACCGTATTTGCAGCCAATGTCGTCTATGGCAAGACCAAATTCTAAGATTCTTTCTTCTGTATTTCTATCAACATATCCATTTCCTCTATATCTGCAAATGAACAAAATTTGATTACTTACGAGGACAATTATTTGTTGACCATTTTATAGTTTGCAAGGAAGCAATTCCGTAGTCATGTGTTCTACAGATGGAAGTTCTTGGAATGAAACTTTCATAGAAATTCTGTTTGATGTTACATACATGGAGAAAGAAAAAAACAAACTCTTTACAGTTGTGGTAATAAAACGAGTTCTTGCTGTAAATGTCTTACAAGGAGGAACCAGAGACTGAAGCTAAGTTGAGCACCTGCAATTGAAAATAACAATAGAGTATTGATTTACTCCTCTCCAGGACTTAGACACAAGGCCAGTTTTCATCTTACTCCCACAAGCAAGATGTGACCCAAGGTCGGGAAAGTGGGGTTTAAAAATTGCCTGGGCAGCCCCGTCAGCATTCCCCGGTAGGGGCACCTCAGGCAGTAAGCAATAAACTTACTCCTCCCCAAAGAGGGGAGGCGAAGCCTGGGAGGGTGGACCTCCTAGAACTGCACAGGACAGACCCATAGACCGGCGTAAATCAAACCCCGAAGGCCAAGACAATAGCAGTCTATGGGGTGCAGTATCCATCGGAACAGATACTACACTTTGATCTTAGCCAAAAGGCCAAGAAGGGAGCAATAACAATAGAGTAGATAGAGACTATCAATATCTATTTTGTGAGAAAGTGGCTGTAGGGAGAAGAGATCATCCCTCACTAGATTGCGAAGTCGATTTTGTACTCTGTCAAAGCAAGAAAGAGTGCTCTGAGCAGCACCTCCCCAGATGTGGCAGCAGAACTCCATTTTAGGACATATCTAACTCTTCTATAGGTAAAGGATTGCATCGGGAGGCAGGTACTTTATAGAGCGGTAGAATGATCCAATCATTTTACCAGCAACCTTAACAAGATGTTTACTAAAGAAAGAGTCCTCTGAGCGGTACCACTCCCAGATGTGGCAGCAGTACTCCATCTTGGGCCGAATCTGACTCTTATATAGGTAGAGGATTGCATCAGGAGTCACATACTTTCTGGAGTGTTAGAATTTAGAACTAAAAAATCAATATGGATAAATCAATATTTCACCTACTATTTATTAAAGTTTCTTCAGGAGAAAAAGGCATAAAGTATTTGTACATGTTGAAATGGCTAGAGTAGGAGTTAAATATATGCAGGGAAAATAAAAATTTAAAAAAGGGAAACCATTATATAGGTTCACTCATATTCATATTTGGTTCAATATCTGTTTTACATGCTGGCTTTTAGAAGAAATTGACTTCTGAACTAACTTATCTCTGGCCAGAACTTTTTTATCCCTCTGTTACGTAGAAGCATTTCTACTTAGAAAAATAATGAGACATTCAAAGGGAGATAACTTGTCAGTTACTTCCCTTACATTCAATTTCAGAGTAACTTCTCTAAGCTTCCAACAGAGACGGACATTTTGGAAAGATGTATCAAGCTCCAACATAAATGTTTAAAGTAATTAGTAAATCTTGCTCTTTCAATTATAAAAAGTAAATAAATAATTAATTCTTGGCCATACTAAGTTTTCTCATTCAAAATTCATTCTCATATATTTGTTGATCAACTCACATTCACATATTTAGATTTGCACACGACTCAGCATCACTTCAATGACGATTTTGAGATAAACAAAGAACCAAACAATTTTTTTTTTCCAACTACGAAAATTAATTTAAAAAAAAAAAAATCTATCTCAAGTCCGTTTTTATCACTTCTCATGTTTTTATTGACATTCCCCTGTGGACTAGACCTGCTACCTTAACTGCTACATGTGACAAAACCAATGAAGTCTCCTGTTTTTCACACATCTCCCTATACTGTCCAGATTTAATATTGAAAGCAATCGGTTAATTTTATTCTCTTATTTGCATTTTTTAAAAACATAGTTCACCCCAAACAAGGCAAGCTGCCACTGTAGACGTAAGGGACTACTGAGAATTAGGATGAAAGTTTTTGGGGTCATCGTAAATTGAGAGCTTTGCAGCGAGATTGGTATTCCCATTCCCTCAGATTCAATTGTTAAATATACTTAATTTAACTAAAGATAAAAAAATAATACAATTAAAGTCTTTTTTATTTTATTTTTATTTTAAAATAATTTAAAAAAAATTGCTTTTTAAAAAGTTAGATGTCCAACATTGCCCAGGCCACATGCTTGCTTTTAATGTCTCTGCTTTAGACCAATGTGGCCACATCAAATAAACTTAATCAGTACATTATAAGTTGTCTGAAAGTTTATTTTTAATCTGCTCGCTTAAACTTGAACATATTTAGAAATGGATTGAGAAATCGATAGTCATTTCCACCACTAACACAAAGCAGCTTGCACAACATCACAATATTGTATGGAGTTGATTCTATCTGTAATGGAACCTCGAAGAACGTTCGGGGAAACTCACGCGAAATGATGAAGTTAAAGCCACAAATAACAAGCATCAAACAGCTTGTTTACTGTATACAATTTCAATTCTCTGAATTTGGTCCTAGTGACTTCAATAGAACAAGACAAAGTACACTATATGCTTGTCTGACTACATCCTAGTCACTGCCGATGTCCCCATCTGCATCTTGCCCTGTCGGCCGGGCTATGAATTTGCTGACTGCAACTCCATGAACAGAGGTATCCTCTTCCCTCGGAAAATGGGGCCACCTGTAGACCGTGGGTAGAAACCTGTAATGCCTTAGGACGGAACCCTGTTGGCTGGGTAATCTATGGTTGAGTGACTTGCAACACTCCACTCCAGCCCTTCGGCTAGACAGGAGATTGGAGAGGCCCAATCCGATCAATCGTCTGATCATGTCATGCACTAGTATTTATAAGTTCATCCCCAACCGTATTACACAATTTGATTCTTCTAAAAATCAAAACCTTATTTCTCCTTTTTATTTTCTTCCCAAATAGATATTAGAAGGCGGTAGTTGAAGGTCAATCATGTTGGGAATAAAAAAGATTATCATTACCAAGGAGTAATGTTTTTCTAGGAGCAGTTTTTTCCTGAGAGTAATGATGTTAACCCTCTGTAAAATTTCCTTCTAAGAGTAATGTTTTCTGGGATAAATATTTTCTAAGAGTAATGCAGTGTACTCTAGAAGCAATATATTCTAGGAATATAAAATAATTATCCTACCTATAGAATTCCATTTGAAAATTTTATTCGGCATTAAATACCCCATAGATGATTGATATGCTGTAAAACAAACCAAACCCCACCTGCATCACTGGTCAAAATGTATCTGTAAAATCGAATTTCAACTCAACAGCTGTGAAAGTACTTAGTGTATACAAAACACACAGACAGACAGACAGTTTGAATTACCTACTAGACACCATTCTCGAGTATCTTCAGTCTCTTTGTAGAAGAGTTTGTTAGAATCTGTCATGAGGATACTACCAGTAAACCCTAATCAAATATTCAAAATAACATAGTATTCAACACCAAAATAAGATCTCTGCGACATGGCTATGCACTGGCTCATGTGCACTCTCTCGTAGTGATGGTATCTCAAGTAACAGCACTTAGCTGGATACGCCATCAGACCGGATGAATTCTTGTCTTGGAATCCGGCCAAACCAAGAAAATACCACAAGAAAGATAAACTGTAAAATAGTTATATGGTCAATTGGGGAGAAAGAAAGTAATATTCTCCGCTGCTTCACTAACTCAAGCTTTGAGAGGTAAGGAAAATCTTAAATGAACACTCGGATATTTATGTATCTCATAAAGAAATCAGGTGTTAGCCCCAGGAAGGGGCCCTTTGATTTCTGAGAATTTACTGAAGTAAAATGAAAAAAAAAAAGAGAGAGGCATACAGATGTTGTATTTTATTAATTTTGGTAAGAATAACCAGAATTTTTAGAACAAAATGAATTTCATTTGTAGGTTTAAGATTGATTAGTTTGTAATCTATTCTTTAACTTTCTTTTGAACTTCCCAACGTTCTGTAATTTCTTTTTCAAAGCTTGTCTTGAAACAATGTCTACTGTTTTTGTGAAAATTTAAGCCCAAGGGGAGCTAATCTGTAGTAACAGTAGTAGTAATATGTCTGTACCTTTGATTGTAAGTTATCACCCTCTAAACCCATTTAAAAAACAGATCATCCTATCAACAAAAGTAAAATGCAAAATAGGTCCCACGCTGTCTACCAAGCTCCGGCCCCTGCCCCATCGTCACAATGTTGCATCCCTGTGCTTGTTTTACAAGTACTTCCACTAAATGCACTCCGACAAACTTACTGCATTTGTACCCACCCCTCAACGTAAATACTCCTGACCAACCTGATTATCAACAAAGTCCCACCCCTTCACTTTAGAGGTACCAAGATGCCAAAAAAACAAAACTTTCTATTCAAATACCTCATTTTCTCGGATCACTTGCCTTTGGAATTCCCTTCCTGCTCCATGTTTCCGCGACTGTACCAACATGCAGAAATTTAAATGTAATGTGAACAAACATCTTGCTGCACAACTCCCCCCTTAAGACGGACCCTATAAATCTGGCTCCTAATTACAGTAGCCCTTACGCCTCACTGGTAGTATGTCTTATTTGGGGTGAAATAAAGTTGAATTGTTGAGTATCTGGTGTGGCTGTTGCCAAAAACTTAGATTTTACTCATTTTAAAATTGTTTGAAAATCTATTTACTGTTTAAATTACCCCCCCCCCCCCGATCTGATATCCCTTTGCAAGATTACATGTCCAAACCATCTAAGTCGACATTCCCTCATCTTTTCCTCAATCGGAGCGATGCCATAGCACTTTCAGATGTCGTCATTATAGATGTGTTCAAGCAGTGTAATTTCCAAGATTCAGCAGAGCATTTTGATTTTCATAACAGCGAATCTTCGCTTCGCCTCCCTCATTGTTGGCAAGCACTTGGAGCTGTACAAAGCAACGGGTCTCGCAACAGTCTGGTAGACATTTGACTTTAAATAGTCGCTGATCTAGTGGTCACAGAGGATGCTGGCAGTGGTGCGTCATTTGAGCCACGTTGCATTGATACGCACATCAACTTCACTGAGAATGTTGCCACTATTGCTTAGAGCTGAGATACTTAAAGGCATACGTTCATGCGAGATCCTGTCAGTCGACTTGGATGGTGCAGAGTTCGTCTTTATCGGTGGTTAAATACCATCAATCATATTCCTACAGACAAGGCCTGCTAGGGGTTGAGAAGGCATTCTCCTAGAAGGAGCTGGACGAAACATCTGTCCACTTTGAAGGACTTGATGTTTAGCTGGAGACCAAACTGCACAACCTGTTCTTCCAGTACTGGACTTGTTGTTGCAGGCTAGATTTACTCTTGGAGGCGAGCAGGATATCATCCACGTACTAAAGCGAATTAGTGAAATCTACTGGTTTTCCATAATACCACTGTGGAGTTATCTTGCTTTTTTTTAACATAGTTCATTTTTTTTTAACATAGTTCACCCCAAACAAGGCGGACCGCCACTGTAGACGTAAGGGGCTACTGAGAAAAAGGGTGAGAGTTTTTTTTTTAGGAGGGGGGAGGGGTCAACCTAAATTGGGAGCTGTGCAGCGAGATGTCTGTTTACATTAGTTTTAAATTTCTGCATGTCAGTACCGTTAGGAAAACAGGGGCATGGAGGGAGTTCCAGAATCCCGCTTTTGGAGTAGAAAGCTCTTCGGCATCTGGGGACATCGACAGTGAATAGATGGGATTTGGCAGATTGTCGGGTTGATTTAGTGAATTTGCATCGTTGGGGCACCAGAGCAGCAAGTTCATCAGAGCACAGTCCATTGAAATACTTGTAAAACAGGCACAAGGAAGCAACATTGCGGCGGTGGGATAGGGGCTGGAGCTTGGTGGATAGTGAGGAACCTATTAAGTTGGCGACTCTTTTTTGGACCTTGTCTAAGAGGGAGAGTCTAGTGGATGATGCCCCAGCCCAGATGTGGCAACAATACTCCATGCATGGGCGGATGGTGGCTTTGTAGAGATATAGAAGGAGCCCACCTTCTTTGCAGCAGTCCTGGCAATGTCTTCAATGTATTTGTTCCAATTCATGTTATCTGTGAAGCTTAGGCTGAGGAGTGTCATTTGCCATGACAATCGGTGGTTGAAGAGGTTTCTTGTAGTTATTGAAGGAAAGTAGCTTTGTCTTTGCGGCATTAAAAGTTACCATCCATCTTTGACCCCAATCCACTACAGATTGGAAGTCATTTTCTAAGGATTCAGCCATTGTCTCAGATATGTGTGCGTCGGTTTTACCGACATGACAAGAGTAGAGCGTAGTGTCGTCAGCAAATATTCCTATCTCAGTCTCAATGACATCAGGGAGGTTATTTATGAAAATCAGGAACAGTAGAGGTCCAAAGATGGATCCCTGGGGCACACCAGCATTTATGTCATGACCTTGTCAAAGGCTTTGGATATATCAGCCCTAGCTTCACCTGCCTTGTCCAGTGTATGATGTATGCGTTCAGAGATGACCGTTAGGATATTTGCAGTAGATCGTGCTTGTCTAAATCCGTATTGATGATCAATTTCTGTGACTGAATGCGTTTTTTGGTTATCTCTGTATACCTTCTCTTTGCTTCATCTCTCACTATTTTGCAATCATTTCTTACTTCTACAAATTTCTGTCTATTCGCATTTGACTTATGGCGGCCGAATTTTCAGAATGCCTTCTGTCTCTCAGCAATAGCAGATGCACATTCTGAGGTGAACCATTGAGGAGAGTGGGGTGTGCTGAAGAATTTTCATGTGAGGACATAAGCATCAATGCCTGTTTTGCCCAATTCCGTTAGCTCATTTGCACACTGATCAGCAGTGAGTGAGAAGGTTTCACTCCATGGGACGTCACTGATGTGATCCCTGAGGGATTCAAAATCAGCCTTCTCATAGTTCCACTCGTTTTGAGCAATGGTTCTTCAGCTTTTGGATGAGTTTTTAAAGCGATAAGTATCATTACCACAACGTGATCAGAGTTTCCGAGCAGGCTATGGGCATTCGCCACACAAGCCTCAGGTAGTGAGGTCAAGAACAGGTCGAGAAGGGAGGTGTGCTGGTCCGCATGATCAGGAAGGCGGATCGGAAAAGTGACAGTCTGTGAGAGGTTGTGAGCTGAGAAGAAATTAAAGGTAGAGTTCCCAGCTGCATCAGTAACGCTTGCAAATCCCAACCAGTCACGGTGGTATGCATTAAAATCCCCAAATACATGTATTTGGGCATTCGAGTCAAGTGAGAGTGCTCTATCTAAGCTTTCAGAGACAGAGTCAAACAGGGTACAGTTCTGGGTCAAAGGAGAACAGTATAAGTAACTAACGCTGTGATGTGGGGTCAATCTAAAGCACATGTAGGCTTGGTCATCTGATTCTAACCTATGCTCTCTAGTCAAGTAGAGGGTGTTCCGAACATAAACTCCTAGCCCATGCATATGTTTGTCAGAGTCCTTACGGTAGAGTGGGAGGTAGTCAGTAATGTCAAAGTGGTGAGAGGGAATTGAGGATTGAAGGTTCGTTTCACTTAGAGCTAGGATATCCGGGGAGTTTGTCAAGAAAAAAGTTTCTACGTCGTTTATTTTGGTTCTAAGTCCCCGGATATTTGTGAATGCAAGCCTCAAGGGCGGAGGTGAAGATGTTTTTGGGTGTCTGGTTTAGGTTTTTTAATTTTTATTTTGTAAATTCATGTTTGTTTTGAATTAGAGTGGGGAGGGCAAAGTGGGTGCTTGTTTGGTGCCAATAAGCTCACACAACCAGTCTATTAGTCGTGACTTGGTCCATGGGGGTTGTGACCTCGGGAAAGCTGACCGGGGATAATTGTAGGGTCCCTTTCCATGCGTGACATGGCACATACAGTTATCTACAATATTATGCAACTGTTGACGGAGCAGCCGTTCTTAGCGCTACCTAAGAGTTAGGGCTCCTAACTACCAGTCAGAAACAGCAGCCAGACAAGCTGTCTAACCTGTACCTGTCAGAACAAGAGCGACCCAGACTAGTCATGTAGGACTTAGTGACAAAAACTTTCCCCAAGTTGCCCAGATAGAGAGGAAGAGAGATGGCGTTCATTGCCCTAGTCAGGAAACAAGGCCAAGCACTAGGTGTCTTTAGAGGCGTTCCAATGCTTGTACCTCTTAACTGGCTAATAGACAGAGAAGGAGAGCGAAAGCCGGTGATAGGCAGAGCCCATCTACTCCTTAAGCAATTATAGGTTTGCAAACCAGATACTTTATTCAAGATTCCAGTTCTAGGAAGGTTGTCGATCAAGACTACGGAGGCCTCCCTCCTCAACGGTTTGCTGCCAAGACGTAAGTAGTTAGTAGCAAGGTTTTTTATCAGAGTTTTCCTTCTCTTAGATGGATGACCTGACAAGGTCTGCGGATCCAACACTCTGAGAGAGGATAGCCTGTGCCCATGTACTAGTCGGGTATTTCCGAGCCCTCGCAGGTTGAAAAAAAAAAATTCATCCACACACACACACACACACACACACACACACACACACACACACACACACACACATATATATATATATATATATATATATATATTTGGATTTTTCACTTAGAGAAAACGATTATTCAGTGAAGACCAGGATTATTCCAATAAAAAAGCTCGATGATACTCGATTACAGGGTACAGAGCATTTATATGTGATTTTTTGAAAGCTTGCCAAAGCATTCCGTTCAAGAGCCCAAACAACACCACAGAAGATATTTTCATTCAGAAATCATTTATTTATCATTTTTCAAATTAAAGTGTTTATTACCTACACGTGTTTCACTACCAAGCAGGTACTTGCTTGGCAGATCATCAGGGAAAATTAAGCACCTTGAATAAGATTAACAACACCCGGCAATGCACAATGTGGCGTTGATTTTCTTGAGGTCACTTAAGAAGGGAAGAAAAAAATAAAGTAAGATAGAGAATAAAAAATATAAAATATAAAGTAAGAAAGAGAATAAAAAACTATATATAAAAAATATATATACTAAAATATATATTAAAAAATATATATAAAGATATATATAAAAATATATATAAAAAATATATATAAAAAATAATAATAAAAACAAAAATATATAATTTGCCTTAAATGCACTCCAGTGATGACAAATATCACCCCCCCCCCCACAAAGAAATATAAAGACCAAACAACAGTCAAAACTCCGTTCCTAAATTACTATTCCAAGCCACTGATCTTATTGGCATTCCAGATCTATTCCACCCGAAGGAAGAAACGATACAGCTGTCCTTCTCAATGCATGCAGTCGTGTTGTCCCTATTTCCAGGTCCAATTAATTCCTTTTCAAGATGGACTCACAACGTGGCGAATCAATGACGATTTCGCAGAGACTCCCCTCCTAAGAAAACACTCCCAAAATAGTAGACATAAAATATTTATCCATAATACATATCCTAAAATTCTAGTTTCTATTTTAAAAATTATTCTCTATAAAAACTAATTATCCAACGTCAGTTACATCTTTTATCATTCCAGAAAAATATCCTTTATTTAATTTACTGCCGATCATTACCTTGTTTATATTTATCGTAGAGGACAATCTTCATCCTGCAGTAATTATTTATGTACATATATAGATATAAGTTCACTGTACACTTAACAGAGGGAAGAGAAATTTCAAGATATGTTTCCCTGTTACAAGTTAGTACAGAAAAGTAAGAGAAAGCCAGTAGGGTAGCAACTGAGATAAAACTAGTTAACTATTTATACAATGAAGGCTGCGGAGAAAAAGGGTTAAAATTGAAACTAAAAATTAAATTTAAAAAACAAGGTAAATAAAAGTAAATTTGATAGCATGATTAGAAATTAGTAAAAATGCCAAATACATTTAAGATAGTTAAAAGAACAGAAAACTCAACTGAAAACTTTTGGAAGTCTTTCATTCTGGCAGCCATGTGGTTGGCATTAATTGAAGTCGGGCTACTTTGCAAATGACCCCTTCAAGAAAATCATACAGTGTAAATCTCAGAGGAGAGTGAAGGGTGGTTAGAAAGTGGTGTTGTATTGATTTACTCCTCTCCAGGAGTTAGGCACAAGGCCAGTTTTTATCTTACTCCCACAAGTAAGATGTGACCCAAGGTCGGGTCGGGAAAGTGGGGTTTAAAAATTGCCTGGGCAGCCCCGTCGGCATTCCCCGGTAGAGGCGCCTCAGACAGTAAGCAATAAACTTACTCCTCCCCAAAGAGGGGAGGCAAAGCCTGGGAAGGTGGACCTCCCAGAACTGCACAGGACAGTCCCATTGACCGGCGTAAATCAAGACCCGAAGGCCAAGACAACACCAGTATGGGGTGCAGTATCCATCGGAACAGATACTACACTTTGATAAAGTGGTGTTGTATATCGAGGGTTGTTTGAACTTTTTTTTTAACATGTTTGGCTATCCATTTTTCCATATGTTTTTAACATTTAGCTAGAAGAACATCGAAATTTACAGCCAGTAGAGGGATACTAGTTTACTATTTATAAGATTAAATGCTAGTGAGAAGATAAAGTTAGTTGAAGCTCAAAATTAAAAAAGAAAAAGAAAAAAAGGTTTAAGAAAACACAGGGTAAATACAAGTAAATTTTGTAGCATGATAATAAATTAGTAAAAAATGCCAAATACATTTAAGATAGTAAAAAGAACAGAAAACTCAACTGACAACTTTGGGGAGTCTTTTTCATTTCGGCAACCATGTGGCTGGCATTAATTGAAGTCGGGCTACTTTGCAAATGTTTTGATTTATATCCGAGTTATCTCCCTTGGATTTATTCTGCCCAATGTTAGAAAATGCGTTTTTCTATATGAGAGTCTAAAATCTCGTTCTACCCACGTGTGGAATTTATAACGAGATCTTTTTGGCTCATCCTTCAAAGTGGACAGATGTTTCGTCCAGCTCCTTCTAGGAGCATGCCTTCTCAACGCCGAGCAGGCCTTGTCTGTAGGAATATGATTGATGGCAAATTACAAAAATAGATTCTAATCTTGTCTGGTCTCTAGAACCCAGTTTTGCATGGAATTGGTTAGACTATTTTGATATAGAAAGCTGATAGTTTTTCATGATGGTAATATTATTTTGTTTCATGAAGTTACAGCTGAAATTAGAGAATGCAGAAGTAAATTTTTTGTCTACAAACTTTTAAACACTCTTTTTTGCGATGGAGGATTGATAATTTGGATCATTTTTGGACTACTATTCTCATCTCCCAAACTTCATACAGGAATTGTTCACATGGACGTGTGGCGCAACAGTTAAATACATTGATTAATCAATCAATTCTTAATGACAGTCTTCTGGAGGTTGAACGTTCAACCATATTTATTTACTCCTCTGCAGGAGTTAGGCACAAGGCCAGTTTTATCTTACTCCCACAAGTAAGATGTGACCACAGCTTGGGTCGAGTAAGTGGGGTTTGAAAAGCCAGCGCCCGAGAAAGTGAGCACTCTGGCCATTAAAAATTGCCTGGGCAGCCCCGTCGGCATTCCCCGGTAGGGGCGCCTCAAGCAGTAAGCAATAAACTTACTCCTCCCCAAAGAGGGGAGGCGAAGCCTGGGAGGGTGGACCTCCTAGAACTGCACAGGACAAACTCACAGACAGGTGGAATCAAGCCCCGAAGGACAAGACGACATCCGTCTATAGGGTGCAGTATCCATCAAAACAGATACTACACTTACTTCCTAGCGTGCCAGGTTCAACCATACTACAGCTGGTGATACCTATGGATAACATAATAATTGACACTTCTACCCGTTGATGGCTGATGGGACGAGAACAATCTACTCCTGTGAATTAAATAAAGTGTTCCGTTCGTAATTCCATATAGTTTCTTGAATCTGACATAAAGATTCTCAAGTTTGAAAAGATGCACCTGAAAAAAGGTCTGAGATTACATCGGCCGAAAAGTTGAAAATAATATCCAAGAATAGTAATCCAAATAATCCAAATAATCTTTTTTGATTGAAATCAATGATCTAAAATTCTTATAGTTATGTTTTTTGTTTTTTTGGCATAAGTTTGTATTTAAGTGTCATCGCTTAACCAGACAATTTTTATTCTTATAATATATTTACTAGCAGGACCCGTGTAAATTACACAAAATAATGTTTTCAATACTAATTATCTTGTTCCTAACCTATACATTACTTTGTAAATGCTTTAGATTAAATTAAATTTGGCTCCAATTCATGAGTAGCATACAAAGATTCGGAAGGTCGTTGCTTTTGATGTAAACGTGACACACAAAATAACACACACACTATCGTATTAATATGTGTCTTCCTACCTCCCTTCCTCTCCCCCTTCGATGTAGGAAAGAAAATCTTAGAGATTGGTTGGGATCGAACTATAAACCAGTCGGGCCGATGTAAAAACCGATGTCAAAATCCTACATCGCTAACCGTTGCACCAAAGGGAAGTACTTGAAACATTATTAAAATTAGGTGCCTTGAATGCTTTTCCAGAGCTTTTGATGTAAGTGTGACACACAAACACACACGCTATCGTATTAATATATAGATTATGGCTCTTTGGAACTTGCTCCTATCTTTACAAACAGACAAACCAAAATTATAATTAATCATTAGTAATCCAATCTATATAATACTAAATGAATTTCATACTAAAACCAGAACCATTTATTCTGTTGCCAACTTGAGCTCTTATTTGCTATTTTAGTTTTTAAACTCTTTTATTTATTTGTATTTCTTTTATCCTTTCTTTTTTGAAACAATCAATAAAATAAGAAAACATGTCTTTGAACATTCTTAAGTTTGCAAACTAAAAGTAAAGATGCCATTTTTTAAATTAATTTTTGACGAGTTGTCAAAAAAAACGATATAAAAGAAGACTAATGGCCAGCTCCCTAAAAAAAAACTGGGCAAAATAAGGACAAAGAATTAAACATAATGGGATCTGTCTGAATTCACAGAGAGCAAACCGCAAGCCCAGGTGTCCAAAGAAGAGGCCTTTCTTTCGCTCTCTTTCTTCTACCATGATTTTTTGCTGGTTTCAACTTTCTCACAAATTACCAAGCTTTAATCACTTGTATCGTGTTTGTTATGGTGAAGGGCAAATCTCATTTGAGGTCAGAAAAAAAAGTTGTCTCCCTTTTTTTCTCTTCTCTTCTTGTCATTTAATTTTCCATTTACCACTTTGTTTTTTCTTCTTTGTTTCTTTTTATTCTTTCATAGCTTCTTTGTTTCTTTTGTTTCTTAATTCTTTTACTTCTACTTTTTTGGTTTTTCATCTTTCTGGCCAGTTTGTTTTGATTCATTTTCTGAAAATAAACAAACTAATAGAAAGCACTTGTCCTTCAAGTTGTGTTCTTTATTTTAACCCTTGTTAAAACTGAAAGAAATCTACAAATGTTTCACGTTCTCAATTCTTTACTGACCAGTCATCTACTCTCTTACTCCCACCCTTCCTCACACCTCACTGATCCCTTTTGGCCTGGGCCCTGACAGGCCGAGACCATTCCTCTCATCCTTGAAGAAACACTTCAGAAAATCAACACACACAAAACAAAGACAATAAACAAAACAAATCTCTCTCGCTTTACAGTATAGAGCTGATTTAAAATTTAATTCAGAACAATAGAAACTTAAGACAACGAGTTTCCCCTATATATATGTTACTTGCCAAAAAAGGTTTCTATATACATATATCCCTACTTTATAATAAAGACCAATGTACATATATACATATATGTATATACAGGGCTTTACGCGCTCCACTACTTTTGGAGCTGCTCCAGCTCCTGCTCCAACGCCCAAAATTGGAGCTGGCTCCTCTCACGCTCCCCATTTTCAAAAAGGAGCTGCTCCTGCTCCAAATCCTATAAAAAAGGAGCGGCTCTTTTCAGCGCTCCATAATAAAAATGTACCTTCTTTCATAAACGTTCTATTCTGCCAATGAGTAGTCGAAGGATAGGGGTGGGCATCAAAGGATCTTGTCAATATGGGTTGAGATGTCACTTTAAGTGTAAGACCGTAAGATAATATTTGACAAAATCTCGCTAATATTTTGAGAGCTATAGGAGAACATGTCGGACAAAGTATAGGATTATACGAAAATTTTCGTTTCCTGAAGTATAAAATAGAAATAGAAAAATCCCTGAAGTATTTTAAAACAATTTTAATATTCATTACATTAACAACCTATTTTTTCAGGAAAGGAAAATTTGACCCGATATATTTAGATTTGTTTTAAGTAAATAATATTTTACTTTTAAACATTATTAGTGATTATTTTCTTTTTAAAGAAAACATTTCTCTGGGAGAGGAGAGACAGCCAGGGCAACATTAATCGTCGTACTGTTGTTTAATATTTGTTTGTTTTACGAACGTAACTATATTGTATAATGTATATTATTATTTACAACAGAGAAACGTGCAAGTACTTTCAAACAAATCGATTTATCAATTTTCTTTTCGATAGTACAATTTGAAATGAAAAAAACCCAATGAAGTTTATTTTTTAAAGATTGAATAAAAAAAAAATTTCTCATAAGTTGGCCAAAAAATATCAATAAATTGTCAATAAATAATTCAGAGATCCATTTAATGTCTTAAAATTTCATACAAAATATCTGGCCTAGACCTTAGGAGTTGAAAAAAATATCGGGTCAAATTTTCCTCCACCAAAAAATTAACTGGAGTAAGTTTTCCTAGGTCGGGCAAAAACATTTATTAAAATTAAAAAATTGAATAAAAAAGGTGAAAACGTCTATATTTGAAATCTCTAACAAAAACAAACTGTTTACAATTTTAATATTCGATAATAGATTTTTTAAGATAAAGAAAGATATCTATGCTACTTTCGGTTCTAAAGACAACAAATTAGTCAGAAAGTCTAATTATTTGCTTTTTTAAATTAAAATGTAAGATATTTTCTTTAATTTAATTAAGTTTAAACATCGGTTTAATTGTAGAATAGGGACAGCTGTTTTCTTTCGCTCATTTCGCTTGGTATTCGCCCAAATTTTGGATAAAACTGATTGTTGGTCTTAATTATATTTTTGGTCCTGAAATAAAATTCTCATTTACTTTTTAAAGTGTTGAGAATCTAACTTAAATTCCAGGTTTTAATCGCTGGCGGCCATGTTGGTTTTTATTGGTTTTTCCTTGGACTAAAGATATTTTTTCCTTGGACTAAATATATTTTTTCCTTGGACTAAAGATATTTTTTACTGTTTTAACATTTTATTACACACAAAAAACAAACTTTGAACATTCTATGTACAAAAGCAAGTTTTAACGGAATTTAACGAATTTAAAAGCAAACATGAACAGGTTAAAAGATACTAGTCATGAATTTAAGAATAACAAAATGTTGCCGAAAAGACGACGGGTATAAATGTGGCATAACAGTTCAATTTGATATATGCTAAAAAATAAATTAGAATTTTTTGTCAGGACAAAATGTACCATTTCACCCCAAAATCGATTTTATCGAACATTTGGGTGAATACCGAGCGAAATGGCTGAGAAAATCCAACCGCCCCTATAGTATAATTGAACCTAAAATTCTTTATTTAAAAATTAAATGAAAAATTGGCTTATTTATTAAATCAACAATATACATCCTTGTCATAAATAAAAAAAATTCAAATCTATAAGAAAATAACTTCAAAGACATCTATAGACTCACTGGAGCATTTAAAGACATTTTGTGCCAAATTTTCTGTCTTCTGCCTTAAGAAAACTGTCCCATCAAAAATTTAACACATAGATGTAAAAATCTGAGAACTTCAAATGTTTAAAGACATTTGACGCCAAATTGTCTCTTGCCTTAAGAACACTGTCCTATCAAAAATGTAACACATAGATGTGAAAAAACCCGGAAAAGTTCAGTTTCTGTTTCCATGTGTAATTTTCTCGTTCTTTCTCGCTCTCTCTCCCTTCCTCCCCCTTTTCCTCTCTCTCTCTTCCTCTCTCTCTCTCTTCCTCTCTCTCTCTCTCTCTCTCTCTCTCTCTCTCTCTCTCTCTCTCTCTCATATACGTTTACCAGAGATATAATTTTAAAAAATAATTCAGAGTAAACTCTGAGACTTTCTTTACTTTTCCTTTATATTGCTGAATAAAAAACTAATGTTTAAAAAAAAAAATCAAATAATTTTGGCGCGTGGAGCATGGAGCGTGGAGCGTGGAGCGTGGAGCGATAAAACCACCGCTCTTTAGTCCCAAATGGAGTTGCTCCCGCTCAACTCCCGCTGAATATAAAATGAGCTCTCCTCTCCAGCTAAAAGGAGCGCTCCGTAAAGCCCTGTATATATATATATATATATATGTACATTGGTCTTATATATATATATATATATATATATATATATATATATATATATATATATATATATATATATATATATATATATGTGAAAGGAAGGATGAAAGTAATCCGACGTAATGGGAAATGAAAAAGGAAAAACCAAGAGATATTTTTTTTATATATTCATCAACGTTTCGTCTTTATTTGTAAGACTTCCTCAGGATGATAATTTTAAGAAAAATGTCATGCAAATACATCGAAATCTTTTTCTAAAACTATGATACTACCTACATACCAAAGACTCCTTTTTCCCCAGCCCCTCAAAATCCATGCTACCCCTCACCACGACAAAAACCTCAGCACCCCCTCCCCTCTCTCCCACCCTAAGACAAATTTACTAACACTCTCACTCCTCCCCTTTTTCACTCACAGCTATCCACATTGATTTCACTCTCTGCCACTGACTTCTCTCAGCCCGGACCTTGGTCCAGCGCTCTTAGCAGCCACGGCTTCTCATCAACCCATCATGTCAACCCAATATTTCGATGTACTTGCATGACATTTTTCTTAAAATTATCATCATGAGGAAGTCTTACAAATAAAGACGAAACGTTGATGAATATATATAAAAAAAAATATCTCTTGTTTTTTTTCTTTTCATTTCCCATATATATATATATATATATATATATATATATATATATATATATATATATATATATATATATTAAGTTATGAAAATATATTTATGGCAATTAAGCTATCCCACAAAATTTAGTGAGCAAAATATGTGCCTTGTTAGCTAGAAAGCAATTAGCAAGTCAGACAACCACCTTAGACTTATCCCGCCGCCTGAAATGGATTCGAAAAGAAATCCTCTAATCTATAATAAAAAAGTCAACAGCGGATGATTTCTTTCTTTAGGTAATCAGAAATGATAATAGTTTTTATATGAAAAATTACTTATATGAAATTTTTAGTAATATATCTAGATAAATAGTGAGTACGAATACTGGTAAAGCATACATTTTTTCTGTCATTTTAACCGAGGGTGTATACTAGAATATATATATATATATATATATATATATATATATATATATATATATATATATATCTATAAAGATACATGAAAGAAGAGAGATAAATATGTACGAATGACAAATCTATTTCAACTTCGATTGTTCAATGCACGGTGTACTCGGTAAAAACATGTTTATTTTTCTGGCTTTTCAAAGATAAAAATCTTATCATCAGAGGAATTACATAGATGGATAAGTTGACAGTGGAAAAGCCAAAATTCTAAATTTGAAAAAGTATAAAGTAATGGTTAGTAAGAGTTTGTGCAGGTTGTGTGTGGGGTGAAGTGTTTGTCGAGTAAGTTGAGGAAAAGATGGCCTACCCTTGTCTTGGTATTGGTGGAAAAGGGTGGGAAAAACCAGATCACTGACCTCCTTCTATTGCGGCTCCCCCGTGATTGGTTTTGGGTGGGGATGTATGAGATCTTTTCTCTGAACCCGCTGTCATGGAGTGCTATATTGTAATAGGGTGCTGCCTGGTTAAAAATTTCGGGACTGGATAAAAGGTTTGAGATTCTTTGGCTAATATTATTGACTAAATTTTTAAAAACGGTGGGTGGGGGGTGACAGGATCCGTTGTGTATGTATTGGAGTGTCTCATTGGGTTTGTAGAAAGGTTTGTGTGTGTTGTTTGTAAGATTCAGTGTGGTGTCTAGGAAATCTACTTGGTCTAAATTTGTTTTAATGGTGATTTTGAATCCAAGTTTTTGAAAGGTGTTTGTTAAATCTTTTCTAAATCTATATAGTGTCTTCCCATTGTGGTTGTGTGACAGATGTTGCAATGGGGCCTATGACAGTGCAGACATCTGCGACTTAGTCGACTTGCTCATATTGGATATGCTCCAAAATAAATTTCCGGACCATTTCTGAATGGTTGAGGATGAGGTTGGGAAGGCGCTACTGACCGTGGGGTTCCACGCAGATTATTCTGTCAATATTCTACTCAAGAAAGCCAGTCCCTCGGCGTCTGATGACACGTCGTCAGGTATTCCAAAGCCTTATTCACACAGACGTTGAATACAGACCTGTCTGTGAACCCAGTGCCTCTTCCGGTCCTAGAGAAGCAATGACAGTAGGTGCTGGAGGACCTTCAAGCGGTTCACAGGCAGGAAAAGTACGGCCAATCAGTAAAGGATGAGAGAAAAGTACTATCCTTTAAGTAGAGTTTCATTCGAAGCCAATTATTAACCGATGCATTAGAGTTCACGGCTTCATTGGAAACATTTCTTTAGCCTAGTCCTAACTACTTTGCTTTCGTAACACTCGCTACCCTTCGTCATTGGTCCTGCTTAGCTAGTTCTATGTTTACAGTATCCTCCAAGCCACCACCTGAGTTAGATTCTTTTCTAAATACTTCTTCGCCTTGGCCCTATCTAATATGAGATGCTGAGCGTATTTGATGGAGAAGTTACTGATCTTGGTTTTCCATCAAACCCACAACTTACCCCCAGTAAAGCCTGCTGGATAAGTAAGTGTAACTGTTCCCGGAAATCTCGTATCTCCAGCATGGAGGTATTCAACTACCAGTACCCGGCTAGTTTAGGACTATTTCCTAACTTGAACTAGGCCATAATTAGTTATTGGTACAATTGGCCTAGCCACTTGAACAGAGGACATGATATAAAGTCTACCTCGCCTCTTCTAACTAACATCCTATCATAATATGTATTCGGGTAAGAAAGCATGCCATTTGTCCCTGCCCACGTCTTCCATGTCGAACAGATCACATCTAGTGATCAGGTGAGCCAGGCTGGTGTCACATTTCTCCATCCCTCGATCTCCTCCAATACCTTGTCTATCTTGGACTCAAGGATGGCATTCCAATCTCCCATTAAAACTACATGCTCTGGACACGTGACGAACGTATTCAGATCCCGAAAAAAGGAGACCCTCTCTTGAGCGATGCTGGGTGCATGAACCGCAACAACCCAAAACATGAAATCTTTTATGGCAATATCGACCACGACCAACCTTCCCCCTGCATCCCTATGGACCATGTCGACTGTCGCAGACAGAGTGCGTTTCACAAACAAGGAGACACCCTTCCATCCCCGGAGATTCCCATATGCTGAAACGACGTTGAAGTCTCTGGTCAGCACCTGACAACCCCTAAATGAAATGAAGTGCGTCTCTTGGATTGCAACAACATCCCAGGGACAAGACATCCCTCCGAACACGAACCACCTGGTTTGAAGACCTCAAGCCTCTCGCATTCAAATTAGTCAAGCACAGTCATGGACTTACCTTAAGCAGTGTCGCACCTGGTTCCAAAATATGCCAACAAGACGCCATGCTCAATGTGGCTAGTGTGAGAAAATTTAGTTTTAGTGCCCTATATAAAGATGGATGTACCAAAATTGGAACCTTTCCTTTGCTTCTGATAAAAGTTCCTCCAGGGAAGGGTCTTTGTCCTTGGTTCCCGGTATGGCTCTCTCCGTGGCCTCCAGCATTTGCCAGATAGAGTTTTTACGACCAGCTAAATGTCGTCATGAGAGGGTCATCTGGAAAATTGGTCTTAAATATCTTTTTCCCCTATTTGACGGAGTTTCGAGAGGAGTTTCAAATTCATCCTCTGACGAAAGGACAAGTTTGTGCCTACAGACAAGGGGTCAATTTTTCCAAATGTCCTTCCACAATTTAAAGGGGTGGGGTTTTCTTTCTTTCACCCTCGAGAAGGAAGGATTGATTGGCTCCTTTTCGTCCCTGGCTCAACTTGATCTCTTCTAGCGGATTTGGAGCAGGGTGGTGTGTATGCGTGCAGATGTCTGTTTTGGTAAATGCAGTGTGGGGGCAGGTGTTGTTGCAGGTGTTGGTGTGGGGGCCAATGTTTGCAGATTGGGGGCAGGTGTTTTTCCGAAATTGTAGTTCTGGGGATGGGAGTTGGCTGTGTGGGTTTAGATTTTGGTGGTGTCGGGGATGGTGTATGCTCCATGGGGGACTGAGCAATCTTTTCCTCTCTGTTACTCCTTATCCTCGTTTTTCTTTTCTTTTTCTGAACCAGG
>OY744521.1:89194697-89302197 GCA_963556195.1 Sepiola atlantica | reverse complement strand
TGTCTGTACTGTCGAGGAAACAGGGGACAGGGAGGGTGTCCCAGAGGCCAGCAGCACGAAGAAAGAAGCTATTATAGTAGAAAGCTCTCCGGCATCTGGGAACCTTCACAGTGAATGGATCGGATTTAGTTGATTTTCGAGTTGGTCTAGTGAATTTACGTCGAGGAGGCACTTATAGATGTTAGCAACCTTCAAACCTGAAAGAATTGAGTAAACCAATACCAACAACAGAGTCAAGCTGCTCAAAAGAATTATACCATGTTGATTTATATATAAATCATATTCGTTATCTTCTAACTGTAAATCTATCCATCCCAGTAACCATTATCCTAGAACGGCTTTTAGTCTTGATAAGTAGTGACTCATTAGTAAGAAAAAAAAGCTTACACCTTGAGTAAGTTAATTAGTCATAAGGTTTGTTTTCAGCTTGCCTCCATTTTGTTAAGATAGTTAAGGGGCTCTGATTGGCCAAACAGGATCACGTGTTAGGAGAGGGGAACATTTTGAAATAGTAAGCATTTAAGTATTCACAGAATATTTAGCAGCAGCAGCCTGCAGAAGTTTGTTTAAGGTTTCTGTCCTGAATGATTCCTAGAAAAGGTAGTAATAATAATAATAATAATAATAATAATAATAATAATAATAATAATAATAATAATAATAAGTTCTTAGGAGTCTACAACGCAACTAACCTCCCTGGCCGGAAAGATCAATATACAAAATTAAATAAATTGATGTTGTGAATATTCAGCATACTCGTGTTCATCCAGTCATTCTGAGCCAGCTTCCAGCTACAAAGAATGTAATTCAAGAGAGCGACAGTTCACAATGTGCAGAATCCAAATATGACATGATCACTGGGAAAGAATATCTAACAATATTTGCATTATAGTTCTTTGCACTTTTGTCCTCACTGTTGTTATTTATTTTTCAATTATGCTTAAGCCGATGTGGTCTCCAGCCTTCTTTAGATATATTCTTCATTCAAGGCGCTGTTTTTTCCTCATATTCAAATATGACTTGTTGATTATGTGTGCATTGTGTATGTTGATGTTTCCGATGTATTTAAATCAAAAAGTAAAACGTAGTAGATAAATAAATAGCAAGGGTGAGAGCAATAGTCCGAACAAAAACAATGCAAATAATAACTCCTCATCCAAAGAATTTTGACCCTAATATTTGGTACTTTTTTTACAATCGCACCACCATTATTATTGTTTAAATTGTTTTAACCCTTATCCCTGAGTAGCTCTTGGCCTTGATAAGTGGTGATCCAATTTTGGGGTTAGGGTTACTCTAATAGTCCCTATTTACTTGCCTCCCCACAAGGGCAGAGTTATAAACAAGGCTGTTTTTTTTTAATGTGACGGTGGAGGTGATATCCAGCTCCCAAAAAGTGGGAACTCAGGATTGAGACTAAAATAAAAATTGCCCCAGTCAGGAAGGATTTCTCCTACTCTGACCGATGAACGAATATATACTACACTGTGACCCCAGCCTGAAGACTAGGAAGTTCCTATTTACTTGACTCCTTACGAGACAAGAGTTAGACACAAGGTCAGTTTTTAATCTGGGAAAATCCAGCTCCCTATAAAAGGAGCACTTTTGACTGAGATAAAAATTAAAATTGCCTCAGTCTAGAAGGATATCTCCTTCACTGACCGAGGATAGAAAAGATGAAGTGTAGTATCAGAACAGATACTACACTTTGCTCCTCCAATAGTCAGAAACATTTAGATTCTCATTGCATTTTGAGAACAAAAAAGTAGTTATTCAGGTTTTTTGAAATCTTAAATTTGACTTTGAGGATTATGGGTGAGTCGGTGTTGCCATGTTGTATTAAACTGTGGTGACAATGCGGAGAGACAGAGGAATAAACGGCCACGACTAGCTGCAAGGAAACAGTGGCCGCATGCGGTTGCGAACCTAGAACCGTTTATGTGAAGAGAAGAAAAACAAGGACTACTGCTACTGCTGATGTTGGATGCGAGAGTCTCATGTTGTCGGGGAAAGATGAAAACTGCTGAGATTGGCAGGCAACATGGCGACTGTGTTTGGATAAAGGAGGGAAAAATTATCCTGACTTTGTTTTGAATACTGAGGGCTAGCATTTTTGTGTGTTCTGTCACCTCTAGATGAGTTACATGACTAAAATGGAATTAATTAACCAAACTCATCTTGCAAGCTATTTTGGTCGTTACTATGGTGAAGGCACACATAAACAGTGATATGATAAAGCCATTGACGTGGTGGCGTGGCTGGAAAAAATGAGATTGGTGGCGAGACTTTAGAAGGTGCATGATGTGGCGAGCCTGCTCCCATTGTATCTGGAGGGAGATGCATTGGTTCTCTACCTGGAGATGAATGAGCATGACCAACGGGACATGTGCAGATAGAGGCCCGGTTAAAAGAGGCATTTATGGATAGTGTGTTCACAGCCTATAGGAAGTTAACCGTGATTAGATGGGTTGTTGAGCAGGTGGACATTTATGCGAACAACATCAGACAGTTAGTCGGATTGGCAGGGTTCGAGGTAGTTGGGCTGGAAAGGCTTGCCAAACTTGCGTTTGTTACGGGATTCCCTGATGCCATCTCCAAAAATTGAAACCCTGACTATGGGAGACCTAATAGCGAGAGCAAGGATGCTGACAACAACTAGAGACCAAAGACACCATGTGGTTGCAGTCGTACGTCCACTCTGAGGTAAAGCTGCAGCTTCTACCAAGAGCAGCCCTGGCACCAGTGTAACCTGCTACAGATGTGGCAGCAAAAGTCACATAGCGAGAGACTGCTGAAAACGTGGAACATATTGCTACCAATGCGGCAAGGTTGGACACTGGGCACAGGGAAATGAGCTAGGGGATGAGGCTTCAGCGCCAGCCTTCCCGGTGCTCCCGGAGATTATCGTCCATGTTGATGGAATGTGGTGTTCGGCGTTAACAGACAATAGTAGATTCGAGTCAATACCGATCCTGGAAGACAAGAAGGGTAGACTTCATGACTGTTTGAGGCGTGTTCTATGCATGCTGCGGCAGTTGAGTGGTCACTATTGTTAGAGACGAAAACAATCCTATCAGATCTTTCATCTCTAAAATTCCCTTGCATTCCATTTTCAAAAGAAAATGTGTTCTTTGATTGGTTAATCGTTGGTATTGAGAGTTTTATACCCTATAGAAAATTTCAACAGAGACCAAACAGAAATCACTTCTTCAATCATTACCAATAGAATAACGTTCAAATCCGAATTCTTGCGAGTTTGAGCTTGCATTCGGGTTATACAGACGTGTAGGATAATAGAATAGAAATACACTTCTGACGATCGGATCTACTGTGAAGCTGCAGTGGGGTTTTGTCATTTGTTACTTTTGAGTATTTATTATTGTTATACATATACGAGTATATTATAAGGTATAATAAAAAAAATAAAGCAAACAAAAAAGAGAGTCACTCTAGTTTAAAATATATATGGGTATGTAAATACTTCAGGGAGCTGACCCCCTCTCCTGTCTTTCATAGTTCCTGGTCACTTTTGATCCTGAGACTCTTAAAATGACAGGCTGGTGTCTTACCTCTTGTGGAGAAGGCCATCTTTAGCCTTTGTTCGTGTGTGATGGTGTCACGATAAAAACACCGGTTTTTGGTTAGCCATATAACAATTTTTGGGGTAGACTTTTTTTGTCAGCTTAGTAACCCCTTTCGTCCCTATTGGGCTTTTGAAGGGTTTAGTTTTTTAGCTAGCCTGTTTGAAGTCCAGGGGATTGAATGCTGGTGGTGGGGTCTCCTCCATGCGTGGTTTGTCTTGAAGTGATTCTACCTTTCTCTCCCTTTTTATTATTATGCCTTCTACAAATCTGCTATTCCCTCTCTTCTTAATTGTCTTCAGGTTAATTTATCTTCTAAGGGCAAGGCTGATCTCTTTGCTTGTCTTTTTGCTGACAATTCTTCTCTTGATGATTCTGGTGCTGTTCTTCCTGATTTTTCCTTTGAAAACTGATCAGTCTCTTGATTCTGTTATTATCACTCCTAAGATGGTTTCTAGGGTTCATTCTGATCTTGACCAGTCTAAGGTTTCCGGTCCTGATTCAATTCCTGTTTTCGTTCTCAGGCGTTGTGCTCCTGAACTTTCTTCTATCCTCTCTGAATTATTCAATCTCTGTTTGTCTCAGTCCTGTTTCCCTTTTTGTTGGAAGGAGTCCTCTGTTGTCCCTATCTTTAAAAATGCTGGTGATCGGTCTGACCAAACTAAGTATCGTCCTGTTAGTCTCCTCTTTGTTATTAGCAAAGTTTTTGAAAGGTTGATCAACAGCAAGCTTGTTCATTTTCTGGAAAGTCTGGACCTCTTTAATGATGTTCAGTATGGCTTTCGTGGTTTTCGTTCAACTACTGATCTTCTAACTGTTGTAACTGAGCGGACCTGTCGGTTTATGTATAATTCAGGAGACGGTAGGGCCATTGCACTTGACATTTCGAAGGCGTTCGACAGAGTGTGGCATTCTGGTCTCCTACACAAACTTCAGGGTATTGGTCGTGAGGATTCTTGACATTATTATTTTTTTTCTTTATGATCAAAGCTTGCGGGTAACTTTGGACGACGTCTCTTCATTCTCTTTTCCTATCAATGCTGGTGTTTCTCAGGCCTTTATTCTAGACCCAACACTGTTTCTTCTCTATATAAATGATCTCCCAGAGAATATTGTTCAGAAAATTAACATCTATGCTGATGATACCACTCTCTATTCTAGTTTTGCTTCTCGCCTATCTCCCTCGGATCAGTTGAAATATGCAGCTGATCTTGAAATTGACCTGGGTTCAGTTGTGGATTAGGGTACAAAATAGCTTGTTCCGTTTAATCCAGTTAAGACTCAGCTCGTTCCTTTCAATTGTAGGCGTGGTTCTTTTCTTCCTGAGATTCTCATGGATGGTTCTGCTCTTGAGGAGAAATCGACTCTGAAACTCTTGGTCTTTCATTCTCATCAAATCTTTCTTGGAGTTCATACATTAGATCTATTGCTCTTTCTGCTTCTCTATCACTCCAAACACTTTCTCACACCTGAGACTATTCTCTATCTCTACAAATCTACTATCAGACCATGTGTGGAGTACTGTTGTCATATTTGGGCTGGTGAATCTCTATCTCATTTGAAGGTTCTTGATAAGGTGCACAAACGTATTTGTAATTTGATTGGCTCTACCCTTTCTTCTTCTCAGTTATTTCTATAAATACTATTATGGCATGTGTTCTTCAGAATTGTGTGATCTATTCCCTGCTTCCTTTGTTCCAGCTCATTTGACTCGTTGGTCTAGTGGTCTCCATCAATTCGCTGTTTTGATACCTCATTGTAATACAGCTTCCTATTCCAGTAGCTTCTTTCCAAGAACTGCAGGCTTCCTGCTTATTATTTTCCTTCTATCTTTTCAAGACTAAGGCCAATAGGCATCGCCTGTCGATAATCATATTTCGTTCTTGTTAGGTCCTTACATCAAGTGGCTTCATGCCTTGTCTGGAGCGATTTCCATTAAAAAAAAATACATGTTCACAAACAAAAGCTGCCTTTAAAAATGCCTGCAACCGGATTATAGAAAATGCGAAACAGTCCTCTGTCCAATCTGCTAAATCCGGAGTTGCTGAGCAGAGGATTGGTTTTTGACAGTTTAAGAAAATAACAAACAGGAATTTCCCCCTATGACTGAAAATACTTTAAGTGATATACATATATCTGTCCAGGATGTTGCCAAACTCATCAGAAACCTTGATGTCAGCAAGACAACTGGTCATGATAACATTCCAGTCATTGTCCTTAAGAATCTGCAAGCATAACTTATCCCTATCCTTCCAAAATTATTCAACCGTTGCTTGGAAAACTTTGTTGGTCTGCCCAGTACAGACTCATCACTCTCCTGTGTGTCATAAGTAAGTTGTTTGAATTGGTGATAAATCAAGAAGTTTCCAACCACCTCAGCAAATGTAATCTATTTAGTGACAAGCAATATAGATTTCGTCTTGCAAGATCAACAGCTGATGTACTAACTGTAATATCATATAGGATCACTGATGGGATTTTGTTTCTAGAGCAGTATCCCTTGACATATCAAAGGCTTTCAATAGAGTCTGCCACAAAGGATCGCTTCACAAACTTGCTAGCTATGAAATATCTGGTAATGCATTTGCAACTATTGAGACTTTCTCTCTAATAGGTCTATAAAAGTAGTTGGTGATGGGCAGAGATCCGTAGCATATAGTATCAATACTGGTGTGCCTCAAAGATCTATTCTGAGGGCCAACACTTTTCCTGATTTTCATTAATGATCTACCAAATCATATTCAGTGTATAGCAGCACCTCGAAGAGCATTGGTAATCAAGATCTTGCTGTTTCTCTCTCTTCGGATCTGGAGCATGTGGTGCAATGAGGAAAAAGTGGCTTGTCACGTTTAACACTTCTAAAACCAAGCTTCTCTTCTTTCACCACCAATGCTCGAATCCTTGTTTTGCCCTAGTAGAAAATAATAGCTCTCTCATTGAGGAAGTTCTTTGTCTTGATAAGCTCCTAGAACTGACTTTCACTCCAGATCTAAAATGGAATACAGATAAGGTTGCTGACAAAATAGTTGGATCATTCTACTGCTCTCCAAAAGTACCTGACTCCTGATTCAATTCTCTACCTATATAAGAGCCAGATACATCCTTAGATTGAGTACTGCTGTCATATCTGGGGAGATGCTACTTAAAGCGCTCTTTCCTGCCAATACAGTGTTTAATATCGACTTCACAATCTAGTGGGGGATTATTTCATTCTGTTCTTCACATCCCCTTTCTCACAGAAGAGACGTTACGAGTCTCTCTTTACTCTATCATTATTTCGATGGAAGGCGCTCGACTGAGCTCCAATGTTTGGTTCCTTTCTTGAAAGACATTCACAGCAAGAACTCATTTTCTACCAGAATGGAAAAAAAATCCTTTATTCCTCCATGTGCTTAGCATCAGACGGAATTTCCATGGACAGAGATTCTTTGTAAAAGCTTCCTGTCTGTCGAACACATTAAAGCAGGATTGCTTCCCTGCTGATTACAACATGGTCGTCTTCAAATCCAATGTCAACAAATACTTGTCCTAAACTATCCTCATAAGTAATCAAACTTAGTTCATTCCATTAATCATTTTCAATCCTCTCATAATATTCTTCATCTTTCAACTGACAATCATTCCGTCTCATTAATCCTTATCTTTAGTGGCTTTTGTTCTTGATAAATGGTGACTCATTAGTAAAAGAAATATTTTAAAAATCTCCCAAATTGTTATTGAAATGATTCTAAGAGTTTATAAGTATTGAATATTTGTATTAGGTGCATCTTGTCGAACTCTGGAATTTTTATGTCGAACTAAAGAATTTGTAAGAATTTCGAATAGGACCCGTTATGTAATCCATGGGGGTAGCTTGCTCTCGTTCCATCAGCCTTCACCGGGTAGAAGTCTTCAGTAATTTGTAATTGTATTCTTAGTATCGCCCACACTGAAGATTGAACCTTCAACCTCCAGAAGACTGTCACTTAGAACTGATTATTACTTAGCACTTATATCCATTACACCACAGAGCTTTGTGGACATAAAGATTCCAGAGTTCGACAAGATGCACCTGAAGAAGGTCGGAGGTTACATCGGCCGAAATGTTGTGAGAATAACATCCAAGATGAGAACAGTAGTCCGAATAATACAAATAATACAAATTATCAATCCTCATGTAAAAAAAATTCTGAGACATAAGTATTTAACACTTATGTTTCAGAATTTCGCTACAAAAATTGGACTATTTAAAAAGACAAAGAAATAAAAAGTCAATAATTTTTCCCCCTAGTCTGTGTGATTGTAAAGAACCACAAAATATTCTAATTTGTTACTGTGACCTCGTGACCTTGTGACCTCGTGACCAGCATAGTACTCAACTAAGTTCTTAATTTTTTTTTATTTCTGAACTGTCTCTGTATTAAATAATCCATGTATTAACGTTGCGATAACTACTTAATTAAACAATTTTTTTTCAGGTTTTTGCTTCCTTTGCCTGTGCACAAATCTGTATTTGTCTGTCTTTTTTTTTCTTGCTAATATTCTGCAAGGTTTTAGAGGAGTCAACGCGTTCGAGGTTGAAAGAGAACATTTTTTTTTTTTAATTAAAATTTTTTCTTTTTTTTTACCTGTGGGGGCTCGGAAATACCCGACTAGTACACGGGCGCAGGCTATCCTCTCTTGGAGTGTTGGACCCATAGACCTTTTCAGGTCATCCATCTAAGAGAAGAAAAACTCTGATAATAAAACCTTGCTACTAACCACTTACGTCTTGGCAACAAACCGTTGGGGAGGGAGACCTTCTTAGTCTTGATCGACAACCTTCCTAGAACTGGAATCTCGAACAAAGTATCCAGTTTGCAAACCTATAATTGCTTAAGGAGTAGATGGGCTCTGCCTACAGCCCGGCCTTCACACTCCTTCTCTGTCTATTAGCCAGGCGTAGAGGTACAAGAACTGGAACGCCTCTAAAGACACCTAGTGCTTGGCCTTGTTTCCTGACTAGGGCAATGAATGCCGTCTCTCTTTCTCTCTATCTGGGAAACTTGAGGAAAGTTTTTTATCACTAAGTCCTACATGACTAGTCTGGCCGCTCTTGTTCTGTTCTTGAGGGTACAGGTTAGACAGCTTGTCTGGCTGCTGTTTCCGACTGGTAGTTAGACCTCCTAACTCTTAGGTAGTGCTAAGAACGGCTGCTCCATCAACAGTTGCATAATATCGTGGATAAATGTACGTGCCATGTCGCGTATGGAAAGGGACCCTACAATTATCTCGAAGCCACAACCTCCATGGACCAAGTCACGACTAATAGACTGGTTGTGTGAGCTTATTGGCACCAAGCAAGCACCCACTTTGCCCTCCCCACTCTATCTCAAAACAAACATGAATTTACAAAAAAACAAAACAAATCTAAACCAGACACTCAACAAAAAACATCTTCGCCTTCGCCCTTGAGGCTCGCATTCACAAATATCCGGGGACTTAGAACCAACATAAACGACGTAGAAACTTTTCTCCTGACAAACTCCCCGGATATCCTAGCACTAAGTGAAACAAACCTTCAATCCTCAATCTCCTCTAACCACTTTGACATGACTGATTACCTTCCACTCTACCGTAAGGACTCTGTCAAACATATGCATGGGCTAGGAGTTTATGTTCGGAACACCCTCTACTTGACTAGAGAGCATAGGTTAGAATCAGATGACCAAGCCTACATGTGCTTTAGATTGACCCTACATCACAGCGTTAGTTACTTATACTGTTCTCCTTTGACCCAGGACTGTACCCTGTTTGACTCTGTCTCTGAAAGCTTAGATAGAGCACTCTCACTCGACTCGAATGCCCAAATACATGTATTTGGGGATTTTAATGCACACCACCGTGACTGGTTGGGATTTGCAAGCGTTACTGATGCAGCTGGGAACTCTACCTTTAATTTCTTCTCAGCTCATGACCTCTCACAGACTGTCACTTTTCGCGCGGACCAGCAAGCCTCACTTCTCGACCTGTTCTTGATCTCACTACCTGAGGCTTGTGTGGCGAATGCCCATAGCCCACTCGGAAACTCTGATCACATGGTAATGATACTTATTATCTTAAAAACTCGTCCAAAAGCTGAAAAGCCGCTGCTCAAAATGACGAGGAACTATGAGCAGGCTGATTTTGAATCCCTCAGGGATTACATCAGCGACGCCCCATGGGGTGTAATCTTCTCACTCCTTGCTGATCAGTGTCCAAATGAGCTAACCGAATTGGTCAAAACAGGCATTGATGCTTATGTCCCCATGCGAAAATTCTTGAGCAAACCCCACTCTCCTCAATGGTTCACCTCAGACAAAAATTTGTAGAGGCAAGAAATGATTGCAAAGTAGTGATAGATGAAGCAAAGAGAAGGTATACAGAGATAACCAAAATACGCATTCAGTCACACAAACTAGGTACTCGTGCGACAATTCCCACGCTATCAAATCACAACAATTTTGTTTGCATGGCAACTGATAAGGCTGAACTACTTGCCCAGCGTTTTGCCGTAAACCCCACTTTGGACTCAGCAAACTACCCCTCCCTAAATTCCCAATGCAGACTGGAGCCACACTTGAGAATCAGGTCATCACCCCATCTCAAGTCAGAGACATCATAAAAACCTTGACACCTCCAAAGCCTGTGGGCCTGAACTTATACCGTTAATAGTAATAAAGAAATGCTCTGCTGAGCTGGCCCCTGTCCTCTCCAAACTATACAACAAATGCTTTGCTGAATCTTGTTTCCCTGATAGTTGGAAAATTGCCTCTGTGGTAGCAGTCTTCAAGAATTCTGGAGATAGAACTAATCCTCTAAACTACCGCCCAATCAGTCTACTCCCGATCTTTGCTAAAATCTTTGAATCATTAATCAATCTAGCTATATTCCGGCACCTAGTTAATGCTAAACTTTTTTCTGATCATCAATACGGATTTAGACTGCAAATATCCTAACGGTCATCTCTGAACGCATATATCACACACTGGACAAGGCAGGTGAAGCTATGGCGGTAGCGCTTGATATATCCAAGGCCTTTGACATGAAGAGCTTCTTTTAAAACTGTACTCATATGGACAAATATTTAATATAATTAAATCCTTCCTAACAAAAAGAAAGATCCAGGTTGTCCTCGATGGTTGTTCATCTAAGCAACATGACATAAATGCTGGTTTACCCCAGGGATCCATCCTTGAACATCTACTGTTCCTAATTTTCATAAATGACCTTACTGATGTCATTGAGACTGAGATAGGTATATTTGCTGACAACACCACGCTCTACTCTCGTCATGTGGGGAAAATCGATGCGCACATATCTGAGGCAATGGCTGAATCCTTAGAAAATGACCTCCAGTCTGTAGTGGATTTGTGTAAAAAATGGATGGTAACTTTTAATGCCGCAAAGACAAAGCTACTTTCCTTCAATAACTACAAGTAAACCTCTTCAACCACCGGTTGTCATGGCAAATAACACTCTACCTGAGAGTTCATCATTCAAACTCCTTGGCCTAACTTTCACAGATAACATGAATTGGAATAAATACATTGAAGACATTACCAAGGCTGCAGCAAAGAAGGTGGGCTCCCTCTACCGTGCTAGTAAACTTCTCACACCTGACATTATCCTATATCTCTACAAAGCCACCATCTGCCCATGCATGGAGTATTGTTGCCACATCTGGGCTGGTGTATCATTCATTAGTCTCTCCCTCTTAGACAAGGTCCAAAAAAGAGTCTCCAACTTAATAGGTTCCTCACTATCCACCAAGCTCCAGTCTCTGTCCCATCGCTGCAATGTTGCGTCCTTGTGTCTGTTTTACAAGTACTTCACTGGAATGTGCTCTGATGAACTTGCTGCTCTGGTGCTCCCTCGATGTAAATTCACTACACCAACTTGAAAATCTGCCAAATCCCATCCATTCACTGTGGAGGTGTCCAGATACCAGAGAGCTTTGTACTCCAATAGCTTCTTTCCTCGTACTGCCGGTTTCTGGAACTCTCTCCCTGCTCTCTGTTTCCCTGACGGTACTGACATGCAGAAATTTAAAACTAATGTAAACAGACATCTCGCTGCACAGCTCCCAATTTAGGTTGACCCCCCAAACCTTCTCCCTTTTTTCTCAGTAGCTCCTTATGTCTACAGTGACGGCCTGCCTTGTTTGGGGTGAACTATGTTAAAAAAATAAATAAATGAATAAATGATATCAATGATTAAGAAAGAGATAACACCGAGGCAACATTTGGATATTACATTTTTAATCTATAGTCCAACATGTTGTATTAAGATTCCAGTTAGTTTTTTTTTTGTGTAGCAAACATACACAAAAATGAAAAAAAAAATAGCAGATAATGCAAAGTGAAAATCAAAAAGTGGACGTTAACACTGTTGTGGACTTGTACAATGCTCACAAATAGAGGAGCAGGTTAACCGAATACAAAATTAGACACAAACGCTTTATTTTCCTAACTATCATCTTATTTATTTTTAAAAAAAGGAGTACTTTTCTCTTTTCTGAAGTCTTAAATACCTCTTTATTCATCTTAACTATCAGAAACTGCTGTTTTTCTTTTTTTCAATTTTAATAGTGCAGAATCGACTTTTCAAGTATTTAGAGTAAAATTTTGTTTGCTAGTTTTTCAAATATCATGCAGATAAGCATAACAACGGACTAGTTGAAATAAGAACACAGACACATCTATAAAGCAGAACCGATATTTCGGTCTATTCAGACGACCTTAATCTTTTGTGTAAAAAAAAGAAGGGGTGTAGTAATTAAGTTCAGAGGAACGAGTAGATCTCCTTTAACTCTTCATATCTATTCGTTCTTCTGGACTTAATATTACTCTTCCTCCGTGGATTACCTTTTACGCTTTACATAGGCTCCTTTTCTTTTCAATAAAGCTTTTCTCTATCAAAGATTAAGGTCGTCTGAATTGACCGAAATATCGGTTCTGCTTTATAGATGTGTCTCTGTTCTTATTCTGCTAGTCTGTTTTTATGCTTATTCACTATTAGATATACTAAACATTCCATTTTGCTTGGAATTTCATTTTATGTTTTAAAACTCTCTCATATCATGAAGAGAATTCGACTTGTGATTTCTGATATATTCCGATGACAAAATCCTAAGAAATTCCGCCCAAAATATTAATTGGATTTTATTTTCATATTAAAAATATTAAAATCGATAGGAAATGCAATTTTTATTTTTGTTTAAACACAGACCAATATTTGCTTAATATGACTCACGAAACAGATTAAAGTTTATATCTTGTATTTAAAAAAGATATTTAAATCAAAGAAACGGGGAAATGTCTGGCTCTGCTTTATATAATAAGATGATTAAATAAGTGTATTAAAATATAAATACTTAAAAAAATACTTAGACAAACTAAAAATAATGTTATTCTTCTTCTGTTATGGATTAATGTTTTGGGATGAATGTGTTTTTTTTATGTGATTATTGTAAATATTTTAGTAAATTAAAAATAATAGTCTAAAATTCAATAACTATCTATATTATGTATAAGTGTAATAAGGCTTGTTTGTTTCTACATGCAATGAAGAGAATTTTAATTGTGATTCATTATGAAATATTCCAATGAAAAGATCATAGGAAATTCACAAAAAGTAGAAAGAAAAAAGAATTAGTATATAATTGGATTTTTCTTTTCACCTGTTTGCTTTTTGAAGATGACTTTTAAAAGAATCGACAAATGAGTAAATAATTGTATAAAAATACAAAACTAAAAAAAAAAATACTATTCTAATTTAATAAAATTCTAACTTTTCAAAATTAAAACTAAAAAACTAAAATATGAATAGACTCTTATTCTTTTTTGCTGGGAATTGGTATTTTGGAATGTATACAGTAAATCTCGTTTATTAAAATTATTTTATATTTAAAAGATAATTATTAAAAGTTTAATTATTAATAATATTATGTATTAAGACGTAAAAGCTAAAAAAATAAATACTATTTCAACTTAGTTAAACTAAAAGAAAATAGATGAACTCGCGTTCTGTAATTTTGTTTATTGTAAATATTTTAAAATAATAATCACACACTTCGTTATTATTCATATTATGTGTAAACTAAATACCTCTAGATATTAAAAATTATGTTACCACTTCTCGTATATCTGTGTATGTGTGTGTTTTTCGCCTTGCCTTACCTCTGATTTACAATTTTTTTTTATTAATCGATTATTTATTGAAATAAAAATGAAATAACATAAAGTACTAAGCGGATTCAAAAAAAAAAATTTAATTCCGAAATTAAACCCACTAAAATGCATTTCCGTTTCTTACCAAAAATAAGTCAACCATTTTAATATTAATAGTTAAAAAAAAAAATTACTCAGTAATTTTTCGGAAATTGTAAAAGGAGATTTTTGGTTTAAAATTCTTAGGAAATTCTCAAGTATTAAAAGATTGAAAGTTTGGAAGCCATTTACATCCAATAATTTTACTGAGATTAAAACATTACTATAACAAAATTAGTTATAGTTTTATAACAATTTAGCTCAATTAATAATTTAATGACCACGAAAGATACTGTAAAAATTAAATTTAACTTTGAAAATTCTTTTTTTTTTAATAATTTGTCAAAAAAGAAAAGGAGGTGAAAGAAAAATGAAAGTAAACGTACTTCCGGACAACGCCCGGTAGGGTCAGTTAGTTGTTTAAAAATTGCTTATTCTTAGTGTTGAAATGTATTTGTTTCAATGGAGATGAGCAAAATGGCATGAAATATTATTAATAATAATAATCATATAATCACATGACCAACTGGACTGTCCCCGTGCCATGCCCATCTCTATTTCCTTTGAACTTTTTGAAAGAAGCCCAGAGAATAAAAAGAGCATAAGAATAATAATAGAAAAAAAAAAAGGATATATCTTTATTCTTTTTCTCAAATTGGGTTTTTATTTTTCGTAGGGGGGGGGGGGGCAAAGGGGATAGAAAATTGGTAACAGTGTTGTTTCCATATGTCGCATAATAAAATAGACTAGAATGGATATAACATTGTAATGTTAATATAAATGAACAGGAGTTTCACTCGTTGAAGTTATGTATGGAAAACGCTATACAGTTTTTTTTACTGATAAAAATTTTGGGTATTTTTACAATCACACCATCATAAAAAAAGCACTTTATTATTATTATTATTTTTTTTAAATAAAACAATTTTGGAGGTGGTCAGTCTAGTAGTCATAAACTTATAGGATCTCTGTGTATTTCGATAAAAATAGTAGTTTAGGGGTATTTTATAATTTTTTTAAATTTTGATAATTACATGATGCTACTATGAGTGTCAGCATCTTGCTTTTCTTGTAATTACACTATTGTAACACAAAAAGCTCACCATTTTAACGTTTGACTACCGGAAACATCGAAAATAAAATTCATGCAGTAACCAAACGTCAAAATAGGGTTAGGGTTTTGTGCTTCAGTAATCTGGTACAAAGGCAAGCAAATAAATAACGTTTTAAATTATTATTAGGTTGAGGAAAAAGTTTGTGCGTCGTGTTAAAATAATAATATATTATGCATGAATTTATTTAAAAAAAAACCCTAACTATTCTTCAAAATAAAGATTATTATTGTCCAAGACGTTCTGTCAAAGATCTGCAAACTTTCAGATTTGATGAAAGTACCAATACTTTGAATCAAAAATTTCTTGACAAGTTTCTTCAACTTCATCAAAACACTCAAATCAGGGACCCTTCTTAAACGGCTGCATTGATCGGAATAGACTGTAGTCGAATGGAGCAACATCTGGACTTCTATTTTAACACGGCACATATACTTTTCCCTAAACCTTGTAAAAACATAAAACTACTTGTTATTGAAATGCATTAAGATTCTAAGACATCTATGGGAGTATCTCCCCTCCAAAAAAAAAGACGGCCCTATTTAAAAAAAAAAAATTTTGTTTTCATGATGTGATTGTAAAAATACACCCAACATTGGTTTGAAATAAACAATCATAAATGACTGTGTTCTATTTTGTATTCACACAGTGAATAATAAAATAAAAGATGGCTGCCATACGACAACAGTAAATGAACACAGGCTTTTATCAAAATGCAACTGCATTAAAATTATGCAGTTATTGGTGGAATGTAAATGGTGGTGGTGGGGGGCATGTGGAACAGTTTAATGTCCATTATTTGGCACTCTTGCACAGTCTGCTTGGGCCAAGTGTTCCTCATAGGCATCCAGTGCCAAATTTTTTCCAGAAAGCATTAAATATATTTTCTGAATATATCTTATTGGCAAGCCTGTTACACAATAAACATTTTACTAGTGAATACGTTTCACTTTATACTTGCTCTCGTAAATTGGAATTATAGCACATGGCCTAGTTTGTTTGTTGCAGGGTTTTTATTCGTGGGTTACTCATTGATAAGAATGCGTTGTTTGCTCAATTACTCCAGTTCTCCATACACTAATACTGATTGTTACCTCAACAGATGCACATAGTGAAGCTATACATATCTCAAACATGTTTGTTTTTATATGTACATCAACTAGTTTAATAACCACTTTTGAATTGTGAGTCAACTAGTTTAATAGCACTTTATGATCTGTGAATCAACTAGTTTAATTGCTATGTTTGATCTGTGAATTAACTAGTTTAATTGCCACACTTGATCTGTGAATCATAACCACTTTTGAACTGTGAGTCAACTTATTTAATTGCTACGTTTGATCTGTGTATCAAGTAGGTTAATTGCCACGTTTAGTTTGTGAGTCAACTAGTTTAATTACCATGTTTGATCTGTTAATGGATTAATTTAATTGCCACGTTTGATCTGTGAATCAACTAGTTTAATAAGCACTTTTGAACTGTGAGTCAACTAGTTTAATAGCACCTTATGATCTGTGAATCAACTAGTTTAATTATCAAGTTTGATCTGTGAATAAGCTAGTTTAATTGCCACGTTTGATCTGTGAATCAACTAGTTTAATAACCATTTTCGAACTGAGTGAACTAGTTTAATAGCCACTTCTGCTATGTGAAACAACTAGTTCAATTACCATGTTTGATCTGTGAATCAACTAGTTTAATAAGCACTTTTGAACTGTGAGTCAACTAGTTTAATAGCCACTTTTGATCTGTGAATCAACTAATTTTATTGCCACGTTTGATCTGTGAATCAATTAGTTTAATAGCCACTTTTGAACTGTGAGGCAAATTGTTAAATAATCACTTAGTAACGGTTTACATCTTATTGTAAATTATCTTGTTTTGATGACTTCTTAAGGTTTTTTGTTTTTAAGAAAATGCATTTGAGTATGAAATATGGCAAATGTTTTGAACTTTTTTTTTTTACATTTAATGAATTATATTTTGAAAAATAAAACAGCATTTGTTCTAATTGAAAGTGAATATTAGGTATTTCAGAACCTGAGATTAAAAAAAATTATGCACACAAAAATAGTTCCCCATCTCCAGTTTTGCAGCATAGGCAACTCCAAAATAGCAAAAATGTTATCTGGGGTTGTGTCTAAATTGGTTTTTGACTTCCACTGATTCATTTTCAAATCTAGTGAATTTTAATGCAAAGTCGGTTTCTTTTTATCTTATTTTATTAGTAAAATTCTCAGATTTAAAACAACAGAAAAAACAAACGAATGAATGAACAAATATTTTCTGAGATGTGTCCCTCATCGTTTTAATATTTACAAACTCACCTTAAGTAAATATTTTCTTCAGTCTGCCTATTTAAACATCAGTAACATTTAGATATTTAATATTTAATAAAATCACATTTTAATTTTCTCAATCAATGTTTTAATACTAATATAGTCATTAAAATAAATTATATAAAAAAAGAACTTTTAAAATTTACAAATCAAGTATCATAAATCTTGTTTTTTTAGTTTTTTTCTTAAAGATATTTAAGTAATATATATATATGTGTGTGTGTTTTAAAAAGAAATGGATCAAAGATCCGACAATGTGAAAATTAAAACAAGCAAAAATATAATGGAATTATGTGGCTGTCACTTTTTACTAACCCTTCACTATATTATGTATTTATTTTTTGTGCAGAAACCTAAAAATCTCTGACTTAGTGTTCAGGCATACAATTAGTCTTCTGGGACAGATGAATCTCCTGAACTTTTGTTTTCACACCTGCCTCAGTATGAATCTGGATCTCGCATTTGCTTGTCACTGGGGTTTTAAGTAGTGACGCGAGAATCGCTGCAGTGTTGTGCAAGCTGTATATTCTTATAATATTAGCATGGGCATTGCTGGCTTTTTATGAGTGAAACTATGGGTTGAACTTGTCAGCAATGATTATTCTCATTTAAATTGACAGCCATCATGTGTGTATATTAATCTGAACAAGGAGATAATACAGTTAGTTAGTCAAGAGTGACATCCACATATAAGAATGCCATTATATTCTTTTTGTTTAAACTCACACATACACATATACACACAGACTCACACACACACATATATATCATAAACTTTTTTTTTCATTTTTACAAAAATCCATACTGTATTGCTATCTGACCAGAATTTCAAACAATTTTAACATAACAATATATATAGATATATATTTACATGTAAAGATTTGTCTTTGATTTTTAAGCTTCATAAAAGGCAGAGGACAATTTCTTGGTAAGACCAATTTTTTCTTTTTTTTTCTACTTACAAAATACAGCATATACCAAATACAATAAATTTTTATTAGATTTTTTTAAGCCAAAAAAAAAAAAAAATACCAGTCTGCCAAATTTATAGCACTAGAATCATAATCATCATAAATCGTAACCAAGTTACCAACAAGCGATAAAGATGAGAATTCAAATATCGACACAACACATGTATGTAAAATGTAGACATACACTTGCATCTATATTTGTGGTACTATCGTGTCGTATCCTGGTCACGGCACCAAATGTGGTACTATCATGCCGTGGAGATGTTATCTTATTGTCCTGGCACAGCGCCACATATTTATACTCAAAATGTGATCTCAAAAAAGTGTCATAAACCAATAAAACATGTAAATTATCTTAAATTTAAAACCAAATTGTTGTCATACTTAAAAATGCTTGAACAATTCCACAAGGAATATATGAGAATATCATCTTGCAGATACAACTTACTAATCATCATCATCATCATCATCATCATCATCATCATCATCATCATCATCATCATCATCATCATCATCATCATCATCATCATGCAGTCATATCACTTCTTACACACTTCTTTGCTCTACCACACTCCGTAGTGCCTGGGATACGCCAGGCGTGTTATGGTTATAGAGTTGTTATAAGAGGTAGCACGCTGCATTCATAAAGCATCTATAATCCCACTAATATCAAGTCTCTGATGAACTACGGTTGAAGAGATTCTTTTCCTCCAGTTTGCAGCCATACATCCACTTGATCATGGCACGATTATTGCGCCGAATCCATTACAGATCAGAAGTGTTTGGGGCCAATCATAGTGAACATTTGAATAGTTTTCTTCTTTTTCATTAAATTAATGTCTCATCATCTCGTTCTCTCTCCAAAGTAGATCTCTTTCAAGTCACAATGAAAGAGAAAGTTTTGTAACATTCATCATTTGGAATTCCATCAATTTAAAAAGGAATGCTGTTGAACGAGTATCAACAACCCTAGAAGTCTTAGCTGCTACTGGATTAAAAGTAAATCTGTCCAAAATAGAAGACTATTTACTTAAAAAAACGGTCTTGAATGATTGTGCAGCAGAATGACTGGCGCAGGTGCAAAGTGAGATTGACCCTTAAAACAGGATACAGACGTGCAGATCTCGAAATGCAGAATGTATACCCATACTAGAGGTTTTTTCCCAATTTGGGTACTTTTCTGAGTATGAAGTCACCCCTAAGTTGCCATTATTATCAGATTCACTCTGATCCGGGTTGGTAGGAATTGCCAGGATCCCATCTAAAATCCCTCGATATGATACAAAACTGCATCCAGAGGTGAGGCCCCAATTTGGGAACTTTGGGGTGTGTTGAGTCACCCTATTGTTGTCATTATTCTCAGGTCCATTCTTGACCTGGAGTGATCGTATATGTTAGGATGCCATCTATAGATTAAATATTATTTGTAGTTTACAGTCTACTTATTTATAAAATATTAATCTATAAACCATTTATATGCAAAGCGTATTTGAGCTTTCAGCATAAAATGACACAACAAAGGGTTGACATACCATAAAAGTCAACAACCAATTTTACTCTATGTAGAGAGCAACTATTCAACAAAAGAACCTGGTTAAATTGCGGACTTGACTAACATTTGATCTTAGGTTATTAAAAAAAAAATCCATCAAGATAGTCGATTATTATTTATTTATTTTTATATTTTTTTTCACAGTAACTGATAATTTGTATGGAATATCGAATATGAAATTTAAAAGAAAAGCACAACCAGAAAAAAATCATTTAATTGCAAGAAAATTCATGATTCAATGAGTCTTCGGTAATAAAACGCATGGCAGAATGAAGATATCCATCAAATAGTAAACATTTATGACTCGACGATGTTTGAACTCAGAAAGTTATAAGGATGATTGTTCAGATTATTAATGACACCTGGTTACTATGTATAAAAACTGTTTTTATACGGATTATTTGGATTATTCGTACTAGATGACAAGATGAGAACAGTACTTCGCTTAATCAAAGTAATACAAATTATAAACTATCATCTAAAAATTTCTACTTAGATGGCTACTTTTAATACAAAAAAAGGAGTTCTCACATTACCAGTGATTGTTCACTGAAAAGACAGGTGGTGTTCCCGGGAGTCTGAGTGACAACAAGTCTCCCCAGATTTCCAATACTCTCCACTTCTTTTTATCACCGTTGTAAATCACTTCAATCAATCTGCTACCTTTGAGTTCTCACTAGTAATAGCCAATGACTTTCTCTGGAACTTGAATGACAATAAGTCTATTCAGGATTCCAATACTCTTTGTGCCTTTCCAGTAGAGGTCTGGATGGTATTCTCCATCCTCAGACTTTTCATCCTCCTAGACTCTTCATGACTATTATTATTATTATTATTATTATTATTACTCCTCCTCCTCCTCCTCCTCCTCCTCCTCCTCCTACTACTACTACTACTACTACTACTACTACTACATATGTTACATAATGAAAGTCGCAGTTTGGGTCGAAAGAATGATTGACGAATTAGGGTTCAAGGGATTGACCATGACAAGTGAACGGAAGTGACGATATCACATGAGTTCCAGAGAAAGGGAATTATGTCTCTTTCCAGCCAGACACTTGAACATATCAAAAAGTCGTCATCTTCAGAAACCAATGTTGTTAACTAAATAGAGTGCGACCAAGCATTCTCTCTTTCTCTCTCTCTCTCTCTCTCTCTCTCTCTCTCTCTGATGATGCAGTAACCCACATCTAAAAGTATATCTCTCTCTGGTTCCCTATAATTGCCACTCTGTCTAATAAATCTTCTATTTGAAATTGCATTGGCGTTCATGTGAAGCTGATGAGATGATGATGATGACTGGGGTATCGACTGGTGTGTATAACAATTTATACACGCCTCAGACAGCCGCTATGTAACACACCTTTTACTACTGAATATGAAGTAAAGTTTTAGCTAAAATTTACTTGCTCTTTATATTTTTATCACATATGGTCACCTTCAATTTTAAATGGTTTGGGAACTATTTTGGATCACACCTTGTACATATTTCAATTTTACGATTGCATCTTAAGTTATGCAATATTAGGATGAGTTATTGACCAGATAAGAGAAAGAATCTGAAGAATTGGCTGCAGGCACCGAATGAGAGACCTGCACACCATAAAGTCTTCAAATGTATATAAACAGGTAGAGAAGGGGGGTATAAACAATGTGTCTAAGGCCTTTGTAAAAAAATAGCATTAAAATGGAATGTTGATAATTGGTAGTCAAAAACATCTACCAAATATTTTTAAATTTGGAAAAAAGAAAAAAAAGAAAAGCCAATGAATTTAGATTAAGTATTTTGAGCAATGAAGCAAAACAAAAATAACAAACAAAAAAAAAAAACGAACGTTTTTCAAAGTTAAAAAAAAATCAAACAAACACAAACAAAATAGAAAAAGTGGAATGGGGCGTGGTAAGAATTAATCAAGTATCAGTGAGTTTAAAAAAGAAATTTCGTTCCAAATGAAATACGAAAAATAATGACTGAATGAATTGATTTAATTCTTAAAAAGTGGTTATCATCGTTTGATGTTGCTTTGAAGCTTAACGAATCTTCTCGATTGGTGATTAAAACTTTTCCTGATGATACAGATATCATTCACTCTTGATTTGGGTCTAAATGATTAATTGACAATAGGATTCATAAGGTTCTAATGCTGGCACTCACGCATCAGTTTCAACGTGAATGCCAGAGCATTTACTTCGTAAAATTAGTATTGAACATTTGAATCGGTTTAAAACCAGATCATCTGTCCCTTCTTTATCTTGCATTGGTTTAAAACTAGATCATCTTTACCTTGAATCGGTTTCAAACCGGATGATTTGAACCTCCTCTATCTTGGATTGATTTAAAACTGGATCATCTGGCCCTTTATCTTAAATCGGTTTTAAACCGGATCATCTGGACCTTCTTTAACTTGAATCGGTTTAAAACCGGATCATTTGGATCCTTTTTTTTATATCTTAAAGCGGGTTTGAACCGGATAATCTGCCTCTTCTTTATCCTGTCTTCACCAAGTTCAAAGTGTTTATTATGCCTTAATGGGTAACTTTTTTTCGAACTTATATTCCATTTAGAGGACAATATTCTTTGTTGACTTTGCCGTTTTATGGAAAGTAGACTTCACCTGACCACTATATCATCTTAGTTTATGATCATGACGTTACTGGCAACAGAGAGGCGTTGCTTGCTTTGTACGGTAAGACTTTGTGAAAAGTTTATACTCGGCATTTCTTAACCACACAGTAATTTCTGAAAGTTTTCGGTATGTTAATCATTTTGTTTGCTTTATAAAAAGCATAATTGATCTTTGTTAATGGAAAATACAATGTCACCAATGGAAGACTTAGCAATGAAGAGGAAGATGTTTTCTTCCTTTCTAAAAATCTACAGTTTAATTAAATTATGATAGTACTGCAGATATTACAGAAGAAAGTGGCATCACATCAACGACCTCTAGATGGATAAAGTGTCATCATATTGCTTTTCCATCTGCATATGTGTTTGATAGAACAAATGCGGGCTTTTGAAGGTTTTACCTTTTGGCTAGCCTGTTTGGAGTCCAGGGGATTGAATGCTGGTGGTGGGGTCTATTTCAGGCTTGGTTTGTCTGATAACTGACAGATAACGAAGGTAGTTAAGTATCCTTTGCAGAGGGCGAGGTCATAGTGCTTTTCTGGTCGGCATTTTCCCAGGAGACCAAACTCAGAGGTAGCTCCTTGAGAGATTTCTTCATCAGTACTCGCTAAATGTCAGAGTATTTTCAAGTGCCATGTTGTACATGGATGTGTGTCTCTTCCGGTATTTACGGCGTGGATGACTGGGTCCGTCACTACCATGCTAATGTTTTAGCTTTAGGTTCGATTATTTTGCCTTTGAAATTATCACCGTCAGTTAAAAGACTACCTTGTTTTGAAGTGGTTCTACCTTCCTCTCCTTTTTTCTTAGTTAATCATCTTTCATTCTCTTTAGTTTCTTACATCAAGTGGCTTCATGCCTTGTCTGAAGCGACTTCCATAAAAAAGCAAAAAGGTAAATATCATTTTTTATAGGTTTGTTATGCGCCCATGTATCTTTATAAGAGGCTCTGTCTGTCCGTCGGTTCGTCACACTTAAGTTTGAAATGCCATGTTCATTTTTATGAAAGCAGGTATTAGCTAAAACTTTAGAATTTTCGTGAGAAAATAATGACCGAATAAAATCTAGACCCCATTTGCCTGAAATTGTATTTTGGATATAACGGTATTGAGAAAAAAATACGAGAGATTAATTATAAATAATCTCAAAACCAAAAGGGAATTTTTGTTTTGTTCGGAATATGAGAGGAATGACCGTTCACCTTTTTTTGCCAATCAAAAATACCCTGGGAAATTCTGAGCTATTGAAGACCCCTATAAATATCACTGTTTGAGGACGCAAAAGGACATTAAAACGCCAAAAGAGAAGGCGGACATATTGGAAAAGTCTGTTCAGCACACACACAATTCGCACCAGCCCCACGTTAACTCTATTTAATTCGCTGAAGGAAGTTGAGAATACAAACTTTTGTTCCAGGTCGCTGCTAACCCCCTCATAGGAGATATTAAGCCCTATTGAATTTTTTTAATTCTTCTAATGTTATTTGCTGGTAATAAACCCAGCATTTTAGATCAGACAAGGCTTTCGTTTTTCTTTTGATATGCAAAGCAGCTTTCTAATCTTCAACTCAATCGACAAAGATTTAGAACGGCTTACTGACTGTCAGTAAAATTTAATATCAGATGTAGCTTGCACAACGATCTCCATCACAATTAGATTTCTCTGCCTAATAATAAGAGGTAGGATTGCAGATGTTTGGTCGGTGGTTTCCTTCTTCCAGACGAGTTGGAGAGACTTGCACTTGACTAACCGTTTCCTTTTGGCTAGGATTAAAGTGTAGTATCTGTTCTGATACTACACTTAATCTTTTCTGTTCTCGGTCAGTGAAGGACTGAGACAATTTTAATTTTTGTCCCAATCCAGAATGTCCCTTTTGGGGGATCTGGATTTTTCACACATTAACAAGCGACCTTGTATCTAATTCTGCCCTCGTGTGGAGGCACGTTAATAGGGACTAACCGTTTTCATTTGGATATCTACTGATTAAGTCACATTTTATATATACGGCAAGGTTGTTAAAAGCATGGGTGAACTTAAATGTTATCTAAAAATTCACGGCATAATCCCTCAACCACTTTATTATTCTCACCCCCCCCGTTGTTCTTGTCTTCCATGTTTTATCTGTGAGTTTTCACGTCCCCTTCGTAGTCATACCAGGCATGCACATGATCAGATTTAGTAGTGAAAGCAATAGGGAAGAGTTGTGGTTAAAAATGAATGACTGTTACCACATATATAATTTATTTTGACTGACACCCATTTATATATATAGTTAGTCCGTTTTTCTGTAAATCTGAAGATTCATTTGTCTATAAGATTCGGACTTTGTTATTAGTAATGCTCCGTTTGTATGGCTATGATGAAACAGGTGTTATTTTTGAAAATAAAAACCAATTTCGCTGGACACAAGACCTTTGTTTTTGCTTGAAAATATCTCAATTTATATATGTATATATATATTCTTTGAGTATTTTTTGCATGAAACTTTTGGGAGTCAATTGAATCTACCTTATTTGTGGTTTACTTTTGATTACCTATGCTTTTAATTTAATCTACTTTGAAAACTCCTGCCCTATGGACTGCTGTATTATTTGTTTATTTATAAATTATAATATATATAATTTTGAACATAGAAGAATTTTCATTATAGTAAGTATCTCTGCATCTTATAGAATTTAAAATTTCCCCATCTCTTGATAAGAAATATAATATTTAAACCTTTTTTTGGCTATGGGGGCCCAGATTATAAAATTTTGATCTTGTCGGCTTTTACTGGCATTTATCCCACAACCAAAAACATCAACACAAATAGTATGAACTAAAATGACCATGTGTAAAAATATGTTTGATTAAAATGTGTCTCAATTCAGTCTATATTTGAAAAAACGCAAAAAACGCAAAAAACAAAACAAAAAAAACAAAACAAAACAAAGAAATAACGAAAACAAAAAACACTTTGTTAGGAAAAATTAAGAAAAGAAAATTAACCAGACAAAAAGTAAGCCCTAAACTTACCTCAAACCTGCAAACGAAAAACAATACTCAATACCTTCTGAACAGGAATATCTAAAGAACACATCTAGTCTTGCAATAGAGCCAAGTAAAGACCCTACAAACAAGAAAATAAGGGACTAATTCTATCCGTAACTAAAAGTTCCACAAAATATTTACATGTAATTGTTTGTTATGAATAGCGATAGTCTATTTTTACTTGTTTGTAGGTTATATATATATATATATATATATATATATATATATATATATATATATATATATATATATATATATATATGATCATTATAGAAATAATATTGCAACGTGATGGAAAATGAAAAGGGAAAAAACAAAATTATTTATATATTCATCAACGTTTCGTCCTTATTTCAAAACTTTCTCAAGATGACAGATTTTAAGAAATCAGTCATCTTGAGAAAGTCTTGAAATAACGACGAAACGTTGATGAATATATAAATAATTTTGTTTTTTCCTTTTTCATTTACCATATATATATATATATATATATATATATATATAAATATATATATATATATATATATATATATATATATATATATATATATATATATATATATATATACAGACATTGCCTTATATATATATATATATATATATATATATATATATATATATATATAAATAAGGCAATGTCTGTATTCCGATGTGCTGATATATTCCTTAGATCACTCTCGAATAACGTTTCATAAACGAATTTCAATGTAGATTTAGAAGAAATAAAGTAAATAGTACTATTAGATGAAGAAGAAATGGTAAAATATAAAATATATAGTTTTTAATATTTGAATTATGATTTGAGGTGTAGCAAGTAGTTAGGGTTGTGTGGGGTGGGGTGGGTGTTGTAGTCGGCCCTGGCTGCAAGGGTTGAAAGAGTGCACATTTAGTCTGGTATAAAATGATCATGATGATCCAAGTGGGATGGGGGGGGGGGCAAAAGTATTATTATCTGTTTATGTTGAAGCACTTGCTTGAGCTTTGTTGTATTATTTTGTTTTCTTTGTCTTTATATATATATATATATATATATATATATATATATATATATATATATATATATATATATATAGTAAAAAAGGGATTTTTGTTGTTGTAAGAACATTTTAGCAATAACATTTTCTCAATTTGTCTTTGGATGACGTTCCATAGATATGAAACATGTTTGCAGTAAAAATGTTCTTTTTTTGTCCTTTTTTTACCATATTTTGTCTTATATATATATATATATATATATATATATATATATATATATATATATATATATATATATATATACATGCATATATATATATATATATATACATACATATATATATATACATGCACATATATATATATATATATATATATATATATATATATATATATATATATATATATATATATATATATATATATATATATATATATGAAAACCAGAAAATATTTTTATAGTTTTTTTAATAGTTTTTTGAGCCAAATTCAATTAAATTTTAAGAAAAGGGCACGGGAACAGTATGCTCACATTTTTTAAAACTTTTTTTTTTAAAAGAAATTTTTTTAAATGCAAAAACAAAAATAAACATTTTTTGTTTAATTTTAGAGTTTATCAATAGTTTTTTTTATGCTTTGACGTAAAAGACACTTGATTTAAAAAAAAAGAAATTATCATATAATTATAATTTTACTTCTTTGATTGTTAGCAAAAGCACACGGATACCAATTTGTTCGTCTTACGCAATAAAAAAAAAACACAAAAAAGGCAGTAAAAGAATAATAAGAGGAATAGGAAGAGGGAAAAGGGGGAAGAGGGGGAGTAGAAGTGGAGAACAATTTTACTGTAGAAATAGTCACGTTTTTTGTTTACTTTCAGACTTATTTTTCGTAGTCTCTTTGCAATTTTTTTCTGCCTGCTTAAGCCTTGTAAACAGAGATGGGTGTATCAGAAGCTCGGCATCAAATTTAAAAGTCAGAAATCAAAATCTAACTTCTTTGCCAAAATAGTGATGACAATCATAATAATTAATTTGATAATAATAATAATAATAATAATAATAATAATAATAATAATAATAATAATCATAAAAAAGCAGAAAAAAGTCAGGCTGATCTATCCATTTGCAGTTGTCCCATGCAATGTCGAACTTTATCTCAGACAGTTTTATTTGTTAACAGATATTAATAATAACAGTTAAAGCTCTCTGAATAATACAATTAGTTAACTGGGAATTCAAACCAGTGACGTCAAACAGCAAAAAAATAAATAAATCAACACTTCGTATATTAACAAATATTTTCTTAATAGATCAGTTCTTTATATATATATATATATATATATATATATATATATATATATATATATATATATATATATATATATATATATATATATATATTATTCGTATATGGAATAGTGGAATAGTGGATAAGCATAACAACAGACTAGTAAAAATAAGGACACAAACATATCACTAAAACAGAACCAAGATATTCAGGTCGATTCATACGACCGTAATCACTTGGTGTGAATCGACCGAAATATTTTGGTTCTGCTTAGTGATGTGTTTGTGTCCCTATTTTTACTAATCTGTTGCCATTCTTATCTACTATTCCATATGCTTATATTCCATTTTGTCTGAAATTTTCATTTCATGTTTTAAACTCCCTCCCTCATTTCTTTTTTCATATTGATATTTTTCCTCGGATTATTTTATTTTTTTGTATTTTTTGTATATTTTTTCTCTATCATTCTCTTCTTGCTTCCTTTACTGATATGCTGCTGTGGAAGAACCATAGCACCATGTCATTCACTCTCTCTTTTTTTATTTTCTGCTCCTTTCTCTCTCGCTTTTGTGCTCTATCACGCTCTCTCTCTCTTTCTCTCCGTCAATCAATCTTTCCTTTATGGTCTCAGGTTGGTGGTGATTCATTGACTACCTTTGATTCCTCTTCACATTTGATGATGCAGACCTCGTCTTCTGTTTTCTTTTCTCTCCATCCAGTGGCGGCTCGTCCATAGGTCATGTTGTGGAACTGCAGTACTCCTTATTTATTTTTCAGCGATTAAGTGGGGGAAATAACCTCAACAGAAAAGAGCTTACTACGTACGACGCTCATTTCATTCTTACCTAAAGAAGGTGACAGGTTTTCTGAAAATTTTCAACCCCAATAAAATAAAATAGAATATACTTATACTTGCTTCTAGATGTTCAACCCAGAACCGGACCGAGAGAAATCAACAAAATAGTGAGTCACAGATTTCTGTGTTCTATTGTTTTGATTTTCTCATAGGTCGATTCCACACACACACATACATACATACATACATACATACATACATACATACATACATACATACATACATACACACACACACACACACATACACACACATATATATATATATATATATATATATATATATATATATATATATATATATATACATATATATTATACTATAATCAATAATTCTTAAATATAAACTTCCCATTTCAACAATTAAAACACATTTTTATAAACAGTAATATAAAATTCAATTAATTTAGAAAACGTTTTTAATACTTTTATAGAGCTTGAAATATATTAACATTGTAAAAACTTTAATATTTAATTAAAATGAAATATTTTCTTAAATGTTTTTCGTAAATACGATTTTAGAAAAAAAGTAAAAATATTAAAGCCAAATAAAATTTTAAACATATTCGAAAAAAAAACAAAAAACAAAAAAAAAACGATTACTTTTCTGTTTTCACTTAAAACTCTGAATAGACTGGGAAACAAAAAACGAGTTTTGAAAGTTACATTTTTTTAAAGTTTAAAATTCTACGATTTTCTGAGATGGCAACTTCCCTCCCCCAAAACCCTTAAAATCACGAGCTATCAGTTTCCCACCCCATTAATTAATAACAAAGCCCTTAATTTTTTTTATTTTGATACTTGAATGATTTAAGGGTTTTATTTCTATTCCACCTTCTTCATAAAAAAACTGAAATTTTTACCAACAATTCTTTCTTTTGTTTTCTTCATAGAATGAGTACCGCTAGCACAGCATCCACAACCAACCATCAGCCTTAACTGATTGTTAAGGCGAGACATTGAAACAATCTGGCACAAAAAAATAAAAACGCTTCAATGTTTTTGTTTAAAAAAAAAAAAAAAAAAAATCAAACAATACAGACAAAAAAAAAAAAAAAAAAAAAATGAACATTCAAGTCTTGCTACCAGAAGGACCATTTTGCTAAAAACAGTTTGTTCAAATTTATAAGACAATGTCTTTTTTTTTTAAATTTTAAATTTTTGTTTGTTTCATTTTCTGGTCTGTTCCTTTTTCTTTCTTTTTTTTGTTCTTGTTTTTGTTTTGGTCAGTGTTGAGGCAACAAAAGCAGGTAACAATTCCATCAACATGAACCCATGGAATCCATGTCCTCAACAAACGAAGCGGAGAGTTGTCTCCCTTTGCAATTTAGCTCAGACATCTTCACAGTTAACAATCAGTGATAAAAAATGAATGAGTTTGCGGCTAGTTGCGCTTCCTTGTGTCCTTGGTCGGAGCAATATACATCTGAAATGAAATAAGCATGTCAATAAGGTTAGTAGACTAGCAAGACAGAGAAACAAAATATAGTGTGTGTAACTATGAAACATTATGGAATAGTGGATAAGCATGTCAACAGACTAGTAGAAGTAAGACAGAACCAATATATTTCGGTCGATTCGGTCGACCATATTGATTTTGTAAAAATAAGTTCCATTAAGCAGAACTCAATATTTTATTCTGTTTAATTAATAAAGCTTATTTTTACCAAATAATTATGATCGAACGAATCGACCGAAATATCCTGATTCAGCTTTAATGATACGTCTGTCTCCTTATTTCTACTATTATGTTGCCATGCTTATCCACTATTCTATAAACTAATTTTCCATTTTGTCTGAAATTTTCATTTCCTATTTACTCCCTCATATATATATATATATATATATATATATATATATATATATATATATATATATATATATATATATATATATATTTAAAAACTAAGAAAGGAGACAGTTCGAAAAACTGTCTTCTTTTCTTTGAGATGCTGATGATTTGAGCCGTTTCTAGACAGTAAAGGCCTACTGATGTCAATGAAACCATGGTATATCTCTGGAATCTGTAATGTATAGTTTTTAAATAAATACTTTGTATATATATATATATATATATATATATATATATATATATATATATATGTAAGGTTAGTGGGAGAGAACCCCAGCATAGTGCTCGATTATTAAGAAAACTTAAAAAATAAGAGCATTATATTTATATGCTGACCTCAAGTAGGCGGGACTAGGATCACTACGTACAGCGAAGCAACTTCATTGCCTACGACAACTTGCGCTGACAAGGCCAGATGGCCTGGGACATGCATGGAGGACTGATTGCAACTATAGGATGTCCTTTGACTACCGTAGCCGCAGAACACAGTTTTAATAAAATAAAATAATAATAATTATATTTATTTATATATGTATTACAGAAGATCAGAACAACATCGGTATCGTCGGTTTAAAATCCAAACAAAGGGGAGCTATAGTTGGTCTCCTATGCCGGATTCTCTTCAGCCTCTGCTTATGTCTGTCTCCCCAGAAAATTCACATGACACAGTAACAAGGACATTTTCCAGGGCGACAGACATAAACAGGCTGAAGAAGGTCCGGCATAGGAGATCAACTATAGGTCCCCATTGTTTGGATTTGAAACCGACGGTACCGATGTTCTTCTGATTTTCTGTAATACTCTCTCACACACACACACACACACACACACATATATATATATATATATATATATATATATATATATATATATATATATATATATATATATATATCAAAGTATATTTATGTTTCGTTACATAAGATCGACAAGCAACGTTTAGTCTTTTAATGCATTGAATTGTTCTTACTGATAAAATAAAGAATCTCCAATTGATGTTTCGATGTTTTTATTTCAATTTGTCTTTGTGCTAATTTCATGAAAACATTGTGATGACTATTTTTATTATCATTTATATTGTTATTGCTATTATTCAAACGCACATCAGGGGAAGCTCAACGTCTTTGAAATGAAATGTTTAAGAATTATCCTTGGAGTAACTTTGCAAGATAGATGAAGACATCTTGATATCAGACAAAAGTTTAATATTAACAGATCCATCAACGACGTTATTCAGACATGTTTTCCGGCTGCCAGACTCCAGCTATGTAAAGAAATCATATACAACAGATTTCATTGAAGAAAGATCCAGAGGACGACCACCAAAGAGATGGGCCGACTCAATAAAGGTTGAGACTGGTATGCTGCTCCTGAGCCGAAAGACTGATCCAATATCGTGATATGTGCAGCATTTTGTTCTCAAGCCTGTGGCGAAACTCTCTGAAGTATGCACATGTCAAGTAAGCCAAATCAAGTATTGAAACTTACAATTGGTGCATCATCTACTAGTCTCTCCCTCCTTGACAAGGTCCAAAAAAGAGTCGCCAACCTAATAGGCCCCTCACTGTCAACCAAGCTCCAGGCCCTGTCCCATCGCCGCAATGTAGCTTCCTTGTGCTTGTTTTACAAATACTTCAATGGATTATGCTCCGATGAATTGGCTACTCTGTAAGTTCACTAAACCAACTCGACAATCAATTAAACTCCATCCATTCACTGTGGAGGTCTTCAGATGCCGGAGAGCGTTCTACTCAAATAGCTTCTTTCCTCGTGCTGCTGGCCTCTGGAACTCCTTCTCTGCCCCCTGTTCCCCCGACGGTACTGACATGCAGAAATTTAAAACTAATGTAAACAGACATCTCGCTGCGCAGATCCCAATTTAGGTTGACCCCCCACCTTCTCCCTTTTCTTTCTTCTCAGTAGGCCCTTACGTCTACAGTGGCGGCCTGCCTTGTCTGGGGTGAACTATGTTAAAAAAAACCCCAGAAAAATACAGAAAAAAAACGAGAAGTGAAATGACAAGGACAGATGGAAATAAAAGATTGAAACATAAGTTGGAGATTTTCTTCGTTTCACCAATAAGAAAAAAAAAATCAGTACTCATGAAAACACATGAAAAGCTACTGAGAAAAAAACTAAAACGATCCTTTTTTGGTCTTATGCAACGAAATGATAAAATGTATAATATATATGATAAAATATATATATGATAAAATATATATATGATAAAATATATATATGATAAAATATATATATGATAAAATAAATCAAATTGTTTCTCTTTCTTTAAAGCATCTGTAGGTGTTAGTTGAAAATTAAGGAAAAAATAACACAAAAAACAAACTGAAAATGAAATCATCTGACTAAGTTTTACTTTGAAAATTCAATAAATAAAAATGATAAAAAGAATTAAGTGTAGTTTTTGACGTACCTGTCAACACTGGATGATAAGTTACAACTAATAATTTTAAACATTACATTTGTTTATGTTTCTTTACGTTTAGTAAAACTGAGTATTACGCATAATTATTACTAGCGGAACCCATTGATAATTCTTTGGTTAATTAAGTAATTTCATCATTTTATCTACTTCTTTCTATATAAAGTAAATGTTTGGTTGTTTGTGTGTTAAGAAATCGATATGTTAACAGTACATTCAAATAAATTTCAATAAGGGTTTAATTTTTTTACAGAATTTAAAGACACCATTGAAATTTTCATTCGATGACATCTGGGGTCGCTAGAGGCAATTATCGGTTAGATCCATAAAATAAATGAAATATATTAGAGCGTAAAGAAACGATTTTTCATTTTTTTAAATTGATATTTTTTTATTTCATAAAACAAAAATAGAATTAAATAAAGAATATTTCCTTGAAGAATGTATTAAAAAAGAGGTTTGAACATTTAAATAATTTAAAGATTGTTTTTTTTTTATATGATATTTAAAATGAGAAAAAAATCTGTCTTGATTTTTATTTTATTATTGTATTCTGAATCCTCTGTGCTTTTAGGCGTATGCCTATGCTATTTAAATAATTATTTTATTGGTATTTTTTAATCAGAATTTGTTTAGATTCGTTAAGCCGTTTAGCGTTTTACAGCTGTTTGTAAGAACAAATAGTTAAAAAAACAAACAAACAAAAAAAACACCACCGTGATAAGATAACATTTTTTTTTAATTACTTGACCTCATATTAAAAATGTTATTTAAACTTTCTTTCAAGGCAAAAATTGACTCTATTTGAAATCATTTCCGCCCAGCAACAAATCTCCACACGGGCAACGCCGGGTGAAAACTGCTCGCAGTTTTATTTATTTAATGTGAATAGATGGATGAATTTATCTCGTTTTTTAAACATCAAGTGTACACACAAATAATGAACATGGAGAATTGAGGCATCACATCTAAATGTTTCATTCTTAAAATCATTTAAATAGGAAAAGTGAACATTATCGATTATTTCTAATAAGCTAATCTTTTAAATTGAAGTTACTTTTAGTTCTAAAGAACACATAAAAATTCCATGGTTTGATAAGAAATAACAGCACTTCTTTAGTTTAGCTGTGAATCAGAATTTATTTGTTTTCAATTTTGAAAACAGAGGCAGACAATCAACCGGAAGTAATATAGAATTAGATGCTTTTTGTCCAAAACAATCAATAAAGCGAACAACAATAACAGCAAACAGTGTTTTTTATTTAATAATGTAAAATGTTATAAAACGAATAGTCAGTGATTTTATTTTGTATAATTTAAAACTTTATTGTCTGATTTTTTGTTATCAAACAAACAGTCAACATTAATTTTTTAAAACTTTATAAAACAAAAAGTTATCATTTAAAAATAATGGTAAAATACTTTTTACTTCCGGTTGATTGGATTAAGAATGAATGTAACTCTTCAAAATTGATTTCTGATTCACAGCTAAACTAAAGAAGTTCGGAAATAACTGCCAAGCCTAAAATTTAAGTTTTAGTTGAAAAACGAAATATGAGGTGGATAGAAAAAGAGATCGCAGACACCTTCAGTGGAGAGAGGGAAAGGAAGAGAGGGCACATGATGCGGATAAGGGAGAATGACCTATGTCATGCTTATTAGATGTATAGAAAAGGTTGCGATTATCACTTTTCATATATAGATTATTATTATTAGTAGTATAGTTGTATCCATGGAAATTCCAGACAGGATATAATGAGTAACACTTACAGGCATATATATATATATATATATATATATATATATATATATATATATATATATATATATATATATTAATATGTTAAGGAAATTTACATATGTATATATATATATATCAATGTATGTATATATACATATTAATGTATATATATATATTAATGTATATATATTAATGTATATAATATATATATAATGTACATATGTATATATATATATATATATATATATATATATATATATATATATATATATATATATATATATATATATATATATATAATTATGTATATATATATTAATGTACATATGTATATATCAAGGGAGGCGCGAGAGCGCTCTATCCCTTAATAGACTTCAAAAACGGCCTATTCTAGAAATCTCATTTCTTTGATCAATCATAACTCAAAAACCAATAAATCAAATTAGTTAAAACTTTGCACAAAATTTTTTTTGATAGGTTCTATAAGTGTGTAGAATTTCAGCATCATTAGTCAAGGCAACCCATAGATCCAGAAAGGTCAAGCATAATTTTGTGTTATCCGTGTGTATGTACTTACGTACGTATGTGCCCCACTGTATCTCATCAACTATTTGATGGATTCAGCTGATTTTTTGCAGAGATAGAGCTTCTAGGGTCTAGTTGATGGCATTTTAATTTCAGTTTACCATATACCTTAGTTTTCCAGAAATTTCCAAAATAACTTTAAAATGACCATTGTATTGAGGCATAGCCTTTACAAAAGTAGTGACATTCCATGATAAATGCCAGTATACTGAAATCATATGCCCTTAATAGGGTTAAGATGAAAATTCATATACACTAAATGTGCAAAAGCAAAGAAATTCTCAAATTTTTACACTTTTATTGTCATTAAGGGTATGCGAGAACAACAGGGCTATGTATTTTACTGGTAGGAATTTTTCTTCAGCGCACTTCACAAACTTCATCCACTCATCCATAGAGATTTATACTGTAGTGATGTGATAATGAAATGGTTTGGTTGATATGTAGTCATACCCTTAATTAATGCCAATAAAAGTGTAAAAATTTGGGAATTTCCTTGCTTTTGTACATTTAGTGTATATGAATTTTCATCTTAACCCTATTAAGGGCATATGATTTCAGTATACTGGCATTTATCATGGAATCTCTCTCTCTCTCTCTCTCTCTCTCTCTCTATATATATATATATATATAGTTTTTGTCTTTATGATGTATGCCAGTTACAAACACACTTCTGATGATCGATAATACCGTGAAACTGCAGTAAAGCATTTTATTTACATTTACTATTGATCTATATGTTCGGAGATATATAATATATATACAAAATTGGGAAAAGTCGATTAAAAAGAAAAGTTTTTATAAACGCAAAATCTGGTGCTATGATCGGTAATTGATATAAATTTTAAAAGTAAAAAAAAAATTAATTACATAAATTTTAGAGGTTGCATAGATGTATTGTATATGCACCCTCTAAAATTTCAATTTATCTATTTATTAATTTATTTTTTATTCACCCCAAATAAGGCACATTGTCACTGAGATGTAATTACTGTGATTAGATGCCAGATTTATAGGGTGTATTCTAAGTGAGAAGTTGAGCAACAAGATGTTTATTGACATTACATTTAAATTTCTGCATCCTAGTACAGTCAGGGAAACAGGAAGGAGAGTGAGATCTCCAAAGGCAAACGATACGAGGAAAGAAGCTATTAGAGTAGAAAAGTTTCCGGCATCTAGGGATCTCTACAGTGAAGGGGTGGGATTTTGCTGCTAGTCGTGTTTTTTGGGGCGTATTTTCGTCGAAGGGGTACAAGTACAGTAATTTCGTCAGAGCACATTTCGTGGAAGTTCTTGTAAAACAAGCACAGGGACACAACATTGCAGCGATGGAGCTTGGTAGACAGTGCAGGATCTATTAGATTTGCGACTCTTTTTTGGACCTTTCTAAGAGGGAAAGACTAGTGGTTGGTGCACCAGTCCAGATGTGGCAACAATGCTCCATACATATGCGAATGGTGGCTTTATAGAGATATAGGATACTGTCAGCTTTGAGAAGTTTACTAACCCGGTAGAGGGAGCCCACATTCTTTGCAGCAGACTTGGTAGTATCTGTTATGTATTTATTCCAATTCATGTTGCCGGTGAATGTTAGACAGATGAGTTTGAATGTTGGACTCTCGGATAGGGTGCTATCAGCCATGGCAATTGGTGGTTAGAAAGGTTTCTTACAATTGTTAAAGGAAAGGAGCTTTGTCTTAGTAGTAATAAATATAACCATCCATTTATGCCCCCATTCTAGAAAAGCTTATGTCTCGAATTAATTTCCTTTGTGCACTAGTTGTAACATGTACATACATATGCCCGTGCATCATTTAGAGGGTAACACTGACATTAGTGGAAATTTCTATGTATAAAGCTGAAATTCATAACTGTTTGTCTGTTTCTTTGTTTATTCACGTATTACTCTTAGGGTTTTGAAGATAAACCCCCGTTCCCTTCCGTAACCATATATATATTCTGAAAATATATTATCCAAAGTACTTGGATGAATATATATCATTTTGATCACAGGGGGACACAATATTATCGTGGGCTCTGTATTTCTTTTCACATCCTTAACAAAGAAATATAACGTTTTACTTTATTTTATTTATAATCTGAAAATTATAGAAATTAAAAAATAAGAATATAATTGTTGATAAGAAATGTTAATAAGGAGCTAAGGGCAAGGAGCAGAAGTGCACAGAAGTCCTCATTGATTCCAGAGAAACGCCATATGTTACTTGAGGGGCGGGGTTTAAAGACTATAAATTTACCGAAATTCATTTCAATTAATGTCATCTTACTTATCTCACCTTTTCATCCAATCAGTGCTGAGGACATCTTTTGGTCCCATCCCCCAAAAGTTAATTTATAAAATGTAATAAATAAAAATAAGAAAAAGGTAATACGATATTATGGATTGAGCACAAAAGAACATAGGGTTCATCATTCAATCCCGAGTAACACCGGATATCCCTGCTAGTATAAAATATAACCGTTTTGTAGCATAGGTCACTTTTTGATAAATATTCGTTAATGTTTTCAAAAACACTTGGATCAAATAAGGACGTACGTGAACAAAAATCCAGATCCTTGGTTAGTTTTATTTCATTGAATAAAACTTCCGGTTTTATTTCATTGAATAAAACTTCCGGTTTTGTTTCACTGAATCCAACTTCCAATTTTGTTTCATTGAATCCAACTTCCGGTTTTGTTTCACTGAATACAACTTCCGGTTTTGTTTCACTGAATACAACTTCCGGTTTTGTTTCATTGAATACAACTTTCAGTTTTGTTTCATTGAATACAACTTCCGGTTTTGCTTCACTGAATACAACTTCCGGTTTTGTTTCATTGAATACAACTTCCGGTTTTGTTTCATTGAATACAACTTCCGGTTTTGTTTCATTGAATACAACTTCCGGTTTTGTTTCATTCAATGCATCTTCCGGTTTTATTTGCGCTTATGATTATATACTTTGTAGTACTTACGTGTGCATCAATAACGTTTTTGTTTGAAAATCTATATGAATTAAAGTTTAATAAAAAATAAATAAATTTGACACTCTCAAATTATCGCATGCATGTCATTAAAAAAATAATTTTCAAGAATAGGGTCCTAAATCATTTTTATGAGAAAACAAAGGAGGTAACTGTAAACTTTGAAATTCGTTTTTTAGCACATAAGAAAATGCTTGTTGTTCACGAACACATAAAAGTGTCACAGAGAAGTGATCTTCATGCTGCTTCCTCCACACAAACTCAATAACTTCTCTTCTTCTTCAATTAAAATAATTTAGGACCCTATTATTAAAAATTACTCATTAAAATATAATTACGAACTTGAAAAATCAAAATCAAACTGTATGTTTTTTTAAATTAAATTTTGAAAAATAAATAATTGCAAAGGTAAACAACTTAATTTTAATCAATTTGTAATTGAAATAAAAAAAAGAAAAAAATTGACATATTTGGACTGTTTTCCGTATCACTTGTTTTAATTTTCACATTTTGGGCTGTTGCACTCTCCGCTTTCTTTAGTATTTGGTAACCTTCTGAGAATTTCGAATTACCTCTTTTATTTAACTTTTAACGTCTTATACCGCCCAAAATTGCATTGACCGGAAGTGATGTTTGTATTCCCAATCTGCCTGACAATGCTTAAATTATAACAGTTTGTTTAAATCTATTTTTTATTTTTTTACACATATTTTAAAAATGACTCTGTAAGCTTAACTTTTTATTGTATATCAAACATATGACATTTGTAGCATATAAGTAGGACTATCAAAATAAATTGTAACATTTGACTAACTTGCATATTGTGATGGCGGACATCTTGAATTTATGATAAGGTCGACCATCCGCTCATGGAAAATTGTAATTTTCTTATGTACATATTAGTCAATTGCTAAATTTATTGTGTATATTTGTGCTTTGTGTCTTATATTGCAAATAAAACCAGTTTTGCATGTAGTATCGTCTGCTATTAGAGGTGGTAGACATGTCACAATTTTGCGAAAGCCGTGCTAAGACGGTTAAAAGTTCCGAACGGAACGGAAATAACTCTTACTAGTCCTTGAGACTTACATCCGGGTAGCCAACCTTCTTTGCGGCAGCCTTGGCAATGTCTTCAATGTATTTGTTCCAATTCATGTTACCTGTGAAGGTTAGGCCGAGGAGTTTGAATGATGAACTCTCAGGTAGGGTGTTATTTGCCGTGACAATCGGTGGTTGAATAGGTTCCTTGTAGTTATTGAAGGAAAGAAGCTTTGTCTTAGCGGCATTAAAAGTTACCAACCATTAATGACCCCAATCCACTACAGCCTGGAGGTCATTTTCTAAGGATTCAGCCATTGCCTTTGATATGATCGCGTCTGTTTTACCAACATGGCGAGAGTAAAGTGTGGTGTCGTCAGCAAATAAACCAATCTCAGACTCTACGTCATCAGGGAGATCGTTTATGAAGATCAGGAACAGTAAAGGTCCAAGGATAGATCCCTAGGGTACACCAGCATTTATGTCATGTTGCTTAGATGAACGGCTATCGAGGACAACCTGGATTTTTCTTTTGTCTAGGAAGGATCTAATTATATTTAGTAATTGCCCAGTAATACAGTATGAGCGTATTTTCAGGAGAAGCCCTTTATGCCATACCTTGTCAAAGGCCTTGGATATATCAAGCGCTACTGCCCTAGCTTCACCTGCCTTGTCGAGTGTATGATACATGCGTTCAGAGATGACCGTTAGGATGTCTGCAGTAGATCGTGCTTGTCTAAATCCATACTGGCGGTCAGAAAGAAGTTTAGCATTAACTAAGTGCCGTACTATCGCTGTATGTCAGTTTTAAATAAATGGTCGTAGAGCAGTTTACATAAATACACAAAAAAGAAATTGACCTATCCCTGGTCGGAGTGAAGGATGGAATGCATTAGTAATCTACCAAAAGGTTGCCTTGCAATAAATATTGGAATGCGGAATGTTGAAAGACATAATAAGGAAAGCTGGAAGATCTCATAATGAAACCATAACCCTGACCCTAACCTTAACGAGCTAACCCTAACCCTAACGAGCTAACCCTAATCCTAACGAGCTAACCGTAACCTAAATCCTAACCCTAACCTTAACCCTAATGAGCTAACCCAAACCCTAACCAAAACCCTAACCTTAACCCAAACCCAAATCCTAGCTCTAACCCTAACGAGCTAACCCTAACCCTAACCTGACACAATCTTCTATCTGTATAAAAGTCAGATACGTCTTAACATCGAGTACTGCTACCACATCTGGGGAGGTCCAACAGATAGCACCCTTGACAGAGTAGAAAATCTTCTTTGCAATCTAATGGGGGATGATCTATTCTCTTCCCTATAGCCCCTTCCTCACAGAAGAGACGTTGCCTGTCTTCTCTGCTCAATCATTATTTTCATGGAAGGTGTTCGACTGAGTTCCAATCTCTGATCTCCCCTCCTCCGGTAAAACATTCACAGCAAGAACTCATCTAGCTACAAACACGGCAAAGAACTTTCCGTTCTTCGTCTGTGTACATAAAACCAAACAAAGTTTCTTCCCAAGAACTTCTCATTTGTGGAACACAATACCACAGGGCTGCTTCCCAGCATGGTCGTTTTCAAGTCCAATGTTAACAAATACTTGCCAAGCCGTCCTCTTAAGTAATCAAATTCTACCCATTGTTTTTAATCCTCTTATAGTTTTGTTCATCATCCAACTGACAATATAATTAATCCTTATCCCCGAGTGGCTTTTGGCATTGGTAGATGGTGACTCATTAGTATAATATATATATATACAGTAAACCACAGACAGCTGCTTCACTGTATCACCGCTTTTCAGTGTGGCTAGAGGTGGCAGGATTCGAAACCTGATCGCCAGACCACAAGCAGCTGCGATCAGCAGTCGAGAAGTCTTACTCCTACATTAATAAGTGGTGACACATTAGTATAAAAAACAACAACTCTTTGGACAGATGAGGATGAAAAGTTCGTGGGAATATAAAGTGTGTAAACATTAGAAGTGTGCTTGTAACTTATCATACGAGAAAATGTAACGACAAAAATATGAACAATGGCCGTCCCTCCAGTAATGGGCAACTTCGGGATATTATTTATCTTCCTCCCACAAGGTAAGATGTGACACAAGGTCGAGGAAAATGGGATTTGAAAAGCCAGCGCCCGAGATTGCCTGGGCAGCCTCGTCGGCATTCCCTGGTAGGGGCGCCTCAGGCAGTAAGCGATAAACTTACTCCACCCCAAAGAGGAGAGGCAAAGCCTGGGAGGGTGGACATCCTAGAACTACACAGGACAGACCCATACACCGGCGTAAATCAAGCCCCGAAGGCCAAGACAATACCAGTCTATAGGGTGCAGTATCCATCGGAACAGATACTACACTTTGATCTCGACCAAAAGGCCGAGATTCGGGATAAATTATTTGCATTTTAATTTATTATTTAATTATATTTTAATATATTTTAAATGTATTACATTAAAAATAGCATCGGCAATATGCAAATTCAGATTGAAGACCTGTAAAATATTTTCTTTTTTGTCTACTGTAAATGTTGAAACGATCTTTCCGTATCATTTTGTTTATTTCTAATCTTATTATTGTACATTTTTTTTAATTTGCAAAGGTCTTTGCCCATATAAGTTTTGGGAATACCAGATGCTGTATGTAACAAAAAAAACCTTCAAATTAATCTACGATCTTATGTACGGTTTTGGCAAAAACATGACTCAACAATGCTTGACGTGCCATAAAACTAAACAACAACAACAACATATAAATATTACAGATATAATTTTTTTAGACAAAATCTTGCTACAGAGATGCTAAATATAATGTTTTTGTTTTGTCTAAATATTCCTTTATTTATATATAGATGATTATATTTATAATAGTATAATTTTTTTATAAATTTTTATTAAATTTTTAAAATTTTTTATAAATATTTTTATATATTTTTTAATAATTTTTTAAATAATTTTTTTAATAATTTTAATTTTTTAATAATTTTTTAATAATTTTAATTCTAATATAAATTTTAATAATAATTTTTAATAATAATTTTTAATAATAATTTTTAATAATTTCAATATAATTTAATTTAAATTTTTTAATAATTTTATTTTTTTAAATAATTTTTTGATAACTTTTTAATAATTTTTTAATAAATTTTTTATAAAATTTCATTATTTTTTATAAATTTTTATTAAAATTTTTAATAAATTTTTAATAAATTTATAATATAAATTTTCCTATATTTATATATAGATAATTATAGTTTTCTATTTTAATTAATTTTTTTTTATAAATAGTTATTATATCCTATTTATATAAATAATATGTATTACAACCAAAGATTAGACAAGTTTAAAATATATAAAAATTGGATAATTTACTTTTATGTTTTAAAATCGATATTTTATAGTAAATTACCTTAAGTAATTTATCAAAAAGGATTACATTTTGAATATTCCAAGCCTAAATTGAATTAAGGATTCGTCTTCACAATTCAAATGGGAAAATAAAGTTAATGTGAAAATAGCATCTAGTATTGATATATTTGTTTTGTCATTGTCATTTGTGCTAAAATAATACTATGTTTCAGACTACTATTCTCATCTTGGATGTCATTTTCACAACGTTTCGGTCGATGTAACTTCTGACCATCTTCAGGTTCATCTTTTTTTTAATTATTTTTTTTATTCACCCCAAACAAAGTATATTGCTACTGAAGCGTACTATGGTAGGGGCTAGAAGATTTATAGGGCGAAACCTGGGTGGGGAGTTGGGCAGCAAGATGTTTGTTCACCTTGAACTTGTGAATCTTTCAGTCGAACTCGGGAATCTTTATGGAATTCCAAACTATATAGCTTCCCAGAGTCCAACAGAAAGATTCCTAAGCTCGAAAAGATGTATCTGAAGAAGGTAGGAGGTTATATCGGCTAAAACGTTGTAAAAATAACAACCAAGAATAGTAGTCTAAATAATCCAAATAATACATTATTATAATAAGGAGAATATTTTTAAACCATATTTTGAAAACCTGGACAACGCAATTTATTTATGTTTTTTTAAAATAAATTATTTATTTACTTTAACAACTTGAGTACTTTCGGTGATATACACCCTTGTCAGAAGTATAAGCATATTTTTTTCTCTTCCCTTTTCGTTTAATCCTCCTTGATTGAGACATATTTATCGCAGTCAAGTTGAAATTCGTCTTGATGTTATCGACGATTAATGTTGATATGCCGCTGTGTAGCACGCGGTTACATGAATAATACATTATTATGTTTAGGAAATACGATCACAGTATTTAGCTTACTTTAATAAAAAAGCCTTCTGTGCCATTTCATGGATGAGAAAGTGTGATAAATATTCGATAAGTTTGTTTTGTCTGATGAGTTTGTAGATTTGGTAAAAGTATATTTTGTAGATTTAGAAAATCCGTTAAGCACAATAGTCGGCTTGCCGTTTCCCATTTTTCATTTTGTTTTTAAATCAAAACATATATTTAAACTTACATATTGCTGGAAATATTGCACAAACAGCCACATTAATCTCTGCTGAGGGATATTGCGTCCGGCAATCTCTGAAGACTAGTTTATTTAACTTAAATCTTTATGTTAAGAACTAAGGAATTCTATACAAGTTAACATTTTACAAATTCCTAAATTGATTAAAAAGAATCAACACAAAAAGACAAAAAAACAAAACAACAACAATCAAAAACATAATAGATCCAGCAGTTGTAGATGATCCATTTCATCACAAATTAAAACATGGATTACAATTATAATTTAACTGTATAAAAATAATACATTCAAGTCAGTGGTGGGATCCAAATGGTTTGAACGGCTTCCTGAATTTTTCAAAATCAAAAATCAAAGTGTTTACTTAGACAACATGCTATTTAAAGAAGGAGAGATGCAAATAAACGTTGGTAATGTTTAACCAGTCAGATAAACTTTACCGAATTATTTTACTGCCAATTTATCCATTAAAAGAATGTATAAATTGGCGGTAAAAAATAAATCAATCTGACCTGAAAGTCATATTAAAATTATTGAAAGAAACAAGTTTTCATATATGTTTACTTAAAACCACAAACCTTGATCAAAATAGATGCTTACAAGAATTTGAAAGTATCAAAATAGCACTCTTTTTTCTTGTGTCGTTTAAAATTATTAACTGAAGAGTTCGAACGCAAAACGCGATAAATCCAATTCGTTTAAACAATAAAAAACACGAATATATTAAATCTAGACTTCAAATGAAAGTTGATTTAAATTAAAATCGAAAAGAAATTATTTCGGTATCATATTACATAACAAATAGTATTCGGGTGTCGTCGAGTGTTGAAATGCAACACTTTTTGTAGGGACAGTTTCGTGATTTTGAAAATGGCGCTTATCGCGTTTTGCATTCGAACTCTTCACTGCATTATATCATCATACAGGATGTCCCACTTAAAAGTAGCCCTATCTCTCAGCCACACGATATTTTGTGTGTCATATGCTGAATATGTTGCTTTCCGATCCAATTTTTTGGGGTTGTTGTTTGTCTCATCCATGAAAAATAAAACAAACTTTGAAGAATAGAAAACAAGTTGACAATGAAAGACTTATTTCCACTGTCTCATTATTACTTATATTCGATTAGTATCCGGGTTACTTTTAAGTGGGCAGCCCTATATTTATCGTAGTGCTAGCATAGTTAGACGTAAAATATATAAGAAAACCAGTTTTTAAGAAAAATAAAAAAAATGGACAAACATTTGAATCCCATCATTGATTCAAGTGTGCTTCATGAACAATAGTTTACACAAATGCAACACACATGTGCATCGATAACGCAGACTTGTTACTTCTATGCACACCTCTCTAAAAAACTCTCTTTGTTGTAAGCATTCAACCTAAGAACTCCAAAATATGATGCAACAATGCATCAAATGCTACAATGAAATCTTTTGTGCATATCATTAACCAGAAATATTTCTTTTTATTATCATTTTTGTTTAAAGCTTTTTTTTTTTTCCAAATTTATTTTTTTTAAGGCTTGATATGAAAATTACTTTTTCTTTCATTTTTTAAAATTATTATTATTATTATTATTTTTTTTTAATGAAATAAGGTGACGCACCTTAAAAATTCACTCGGAATGAAATTGGAATGTTAGTGTTTGGTGCGGGATCTCATGCGTTTCCTTGCTGATTTGCAGTCCATAAGTATTTATGATTGTAGATAATCTTTGTCCATCTTTGTTTCACCGGTTTTGAAGAACCATTACTCTTTAAAATACAAATAAGTTATTATTTGGAACAGCTCATTTACACAGACAATTTAACACAGGGGCTCAGAGAAAATAAGTGATCACTGTGAATCTAATCTAGTAAGTCCTTTTGCGTCCAAAAGTTCAATACTTACTTTGAGAGTATATCAGAGAGAAGGACATGTCTGAAACTATCAAGTACGATTTGTTTCTGTTTTCTGTATTTTTAAAAATAAAACCTAGCACTTTGTAAGACAGTGTCATACGTAAACATTTTTTTTATGTAAGTTAAAAAAAATAGATCTAAAAAATTGAAGCCTTCATTATCACTACTGAGTAAGCATCTAAATTTGAGAACTAAGAAGCAAAAATCTCTATATTTTTTTTGCAATTCTACAGAAATAAATTCATCTAGAGAGTATGAAACTAGAAGCAACAACATGCAAAAGTATTTAAGTGTACAGGGCAGCCCATTGAAAAGTACACAATTAATTAAAAAAAAAATACCATTAAATTAAAAAGTATACCATTAAATAAAAAATATATACCATTTAATTAAAAAGATCTTATACCATCAAAGTAAAAAAGTATACCATTAATAAGAAAGTATACCATTAAATTAAAAAAGCATACCATTAAATTAAAAACGTTTACCTTTAAATAAAAAATATACCATTAAATTAAAAAAAGTATACCATTAATTTAAAAATAAGTATACCATTAATTTTTTTAAAGTACACCATTAAAAAATAAATCGTTTAAAAAACATATCAAGCATCCAAATTTATTAACATTTTTTGCATAATAAAGATACATTTCTATTATTTACATTTTTCTTTGGATTATTGTCGTCATCAACTTTGGTATTTTTATTTCTACTATGTTTCAGCCGACATGGCCTCCATCCTTCTTCATGTATATTTTTCATTTACATAATATTTGGTGCTTGTATAATAAAAAGCCGGAAAAAGGTTTTTTTGTCTTTTAGTGTTGGAGAGGTAAATAAGGGGCAGGTAACTCTTACATCGAATTTTAAACACGATTTTCCAGTAATAAAAACTGATGGCTTTAATTGGCGTTGCACATGTGGCTACTGTGCAAGAAGAACGTCGATTAGACATAAAAGGGTTAGAGTTAGGGCTAGGGTTGGGTTTAGGGTTAGGGTTGGATTTAGGATTAGGGTTTAGGGTTTAGGGTTTAGGTTAGGGTTAGGGTTAGGTTTAGGGTTTAGGGTTTAGGGTTAGGGTTAGGGTTAGGGTTTAGGGTTAGGGTTAGGGTAAGAAAAATATTGTTCGAAAGCTAGAGCTGTTGTGAAGAGTTACCTGCCCCTTATTTACCTTTCCAACATTAAAAGACAAAAAAAACTATTTTTCGGCTTTTTATTATACAAGCACCTAATATTTTGTCTGTACTTGAATATGATGTCCGTTGATTATTTGTGTATGTACATATTTCTTACACACTTAAATATGATAAGCTGATGGTTTTGGCGTTTGTTTTAAAATTAAAGAAAACTCATGCATAGATCTGCGATCCATACAACATTAGGGCAGTATGCAGAAAACAGTTGAAAGCGAAACTTTTTCCAAGTCAAATCGAGGGAAACGTGAGCAAAACTGCATTTATTCTATCCTGTGCAGTTGAGGCAAGGAATACAAAGGAGAAAATAAGTCTGGAAAAACATAAAGCCATAATAGAGATTATTTGGAGGTGGGGTATCACTTCTGCATGGAAGGAGGAGGTGCTCACCAGTCCATGTCGAGTAAAACATCAATAACTGATAGAGAGTTACACTGGAGAAAAAGACGTTTCAAAGAGTTTGCCATATGTTAGGTTGTTCCAACATTATCAGTCAATCTATTGTATATCTATTGTATATCGGTCTACGCTAGGATTCCACCTGTCTGTGGGTTTGTCCTGTGCAGTTCTAGGAGGTCCACCCTCCCAGGCTTCGCCTCCCCTCTTTGGGGAGGAGTAAGTTTATTGCTTACTGCTTGAGGCGCCCCTACCGGGGAATGCCGACGTGGCTGCCCAGGCAATTTTTAATGGCCAGAGTGCTCACTTTCTCGGGCGCTGACTTTTCAAACCCCACTTACTTGACCCAAGCTGTGGTCACATCTTACTTGTGGGAGTAAGATAAAACTGGCCTTGTGCCTAACTCCTGCAGAGGAGTAAATAAATATATCGGTCTATCTATCTATATACTATATACTGCTAAAACTCTATGGATCTTGCTGGCTTGCTTGTTATCTTGCTTGTCCACATGAACAAGTGTTGTAAGAGAAAAGCAATGACGTCATCATGGGGAATAACTGGGCACAGTGAATGATATCACTTCTATACAATGCATACACATGCCTAATAGACGTTTCCAACGGTCGACAATAGTAACACTCTGCTGATTAGTAGTAGACAATAAGTTTATTCTGTCATTAAAAAATATCTATCTATTTACCTTCACAATCAATTTAAGTGCAAATGCACATACTAATGCACAATATACCAACGTTGACCCAACAGGTCATGGATCGTCTAGTATATAATAACTACCTCCCTCAGTTTTTAAAATTTTTTCATAGGCCGATTCTACACACATTTATATATATATGAATTCCATGTAGGAATGTTGATTAAAAAATAACATCAAAGGATAAAAATAAAATCTAAATAAAAATGAGAACAGTTATTAACTCTTCGCAGGAGTGTTCATTAATTTAAAAATAAACATCAAAATCATTAATTAATTGGATTTAAGTATGTAAGAAACATCGCAGTACACAAATAATCGACAATAATCATTTTTAATTACCGAAAGAAAAAATATCGCCGTACATTAACGAACCATACACTTGAAGAAGGCTGGAGGACACGTCGATTGAAACGTAGTAGAAATATAAATATCAACGTTAGTCAGAACAATAGTTTGAAGAAAATCAATGCAAATAATGATAAATCCTCATCTCAAAAACTACATTTTTTTTCGTATTTTCATTACTTTTTTTATCAATTTTATTTATTTTTATCAGCTTTATTTATTTTTTTTATCAGTTTTATTTATGTTTTAGTAGTTTTTTTTATCAGTTTGATTTATTTTTTATCAGTTTTTTTAATCAGTTTGATTTATTTTATCATTTTTAACATTTTTTTCAGTTTTATTTTTCATTAGTTTTATTTATTTTATTTAGCAATTTTTAATAAGTTTGATTTATTTTTATCAGTTTTATTTATTTTTTACCAGTTTTATTAATTTTTAGCAGATTTTTATAGCAGTTATTCTTTAGCAATTTTATTTATTTTCAGGTAGTTTTATTTATTTTTTAGAAGTTTTATTTATTCTTAACAGTTATATTTATTTTTTTAGCAGTTTTATTTATTTTTAGCAGTTTTATTGATTTTTGAATCAACTTTTTAGCAGTTGTATTCTTTTTTTTTAAAGTTTTATTTTATTTATCTTTTTTTAGTTTTATTAATTTTAGTCCATTTCAAGCTTAGAAATGAACTTCAGCCAAATTGCCATGATTTTCAATAAAAAAGTTTAGCTTTTCCTTTTATTCTAAAGCCAGTTTTTATTTGACAATATTTCTGAGATGAGGTTAAAAACGCCTATGAAATCAGCAAGTTTTGATATTTTGAATTGCTTCATTCAGCTATTGACATTCGTGTTTTAGAATCATGGACTCACAGGAGTGACCACGCGAAGGTCACTTATGAATATCTCCTAGTGAAAGTGGTGCAATATCTCCAACAGAACTGAAACATAGCATGCTGAGCCCACAGTGCACACAGGTAATCACTACGCCACTGCACCACAACCTCTTCCAATAGATGAGATGTTTTTATTTACATGTTCCAAATGGTGCCCTCAACTTGGTTGTTATTTTCATAATATTTCCTTCAATTCAAAATCACCAGAAAATTAGCGAATGTGTATAATTAGCCGAATGGATACCGTCACGGATAATGGAATCGACTATGCCGATTTTTGTTTCTACGAATGAGTCACCACTTATCAAGTTCAAAAAAACATTCGAGGAAAATGGTCAATGAGAATGATAGATTGATAGTTGAATGACGATGAATACTATGAGACGGTTGAAAATTTCATACCAGCAACTAAAAAGAACAACCGACTCAGAAAACAGCAATTCTTCCCCCTTTGTCAGAAACACCGGTCATAGAATGTGAGGACTAAAGGACTAAATAGAAGGGAAACTGTCGAAAGTAAACTCAAGGTCTACATTCTACTCTCCAGTTTCAATCCTATTGAATCTATTGTGTTCGAGTATACACTTTGGGAAAGGTATGAACCCACAACCCATCTAGCTATGGGTAAAATAGTGACTTTTGTTCAATTAAATATATATACAAGTAATCATTAGCTATAGGTATTATGTTTTCGCATTAAATGACACCCAAAAGGGGTTAATATGCCATAAATAGACAAACCAATTACAGTGGAGAATATGAGCAATGAATTTCTCGCTGCCACCGGTGATAATGGCCAACCATGCCAGTTGAAGTGCTGCCGACTTGTGTGCTGTGTCTGTGGTGGAAGAGGACAGTGATTATCCCAAACAAGCAGTTGTTGACAGACATCTGGGACAATGAAGTGAGTCATGCAAATGATTCGTTTTGCTGACCAACCAATTGTTAATATGTCAGATGACAGATGAGTTACTGCCCTTGAATGGAGACAGAAAGTTTGGAGACTTTTTAAACGAGATGTGTTTACTACGTAGGGTGTGAAATATATGGACCAGTAAATATCTGTGGAGGCAGTAGGATTTATTGACATTTGGAGCCGGGTTTTGTAGTGGAAGCATGCTGGGTCCATAACCCAAAGGTCTGTAGATCGTAACTATGCTCTGCTACCAAATTTTAATAAATCCCACTGCCTTCACAGACATTTACTGATCCATTTATTTCACACCCTAAGCAGGAAGCATGCCGCTTTTAAACAGTCTCCACTTCCTGTCTCCATTCAAGGGAAGTAACTCATATGTCATCTGACATATTAACATCAATGACATTTTCTGCTGTTCACTTGTAAGTTCACACTCCGTTGCGATAACCGGTGTTTGTTGAAGATGGTGTTTATTGAAGACTTGTAGCCATTGGGCCGTTCGTCCATCAAAGTTCAAATCAGTTTGATTTTGGTTGACCTTTGGCTTTCTGTAGGTACAGTTCACTGTTCCATTGGAGTCATAATAATTTATTTTCACCATTTAAAAAAAATTTATTAAACATAAGAAAATCAAACTGTTTTTTATAATGGGAAATTTTAATTTGATTTTTATTAGAAATAATCAAATCAATTTTATTTTATAATTAGAATGTGTTTTTTTATTACAAATAATCAAATAAAACATTTTGTTGGTGGGAGGCGCTTTCTACTTTTTTAGACGATTACGTGTGGTTTTACAACCTTTAAACTCGGACTTAGGGTTAGTGGTAAAAGAAATTTGGTTGACTCCTTTAACGAAATGTTTACAAACTAGTGAAATTAAAAACTCTGCCCAAATCTAAGCGGTATAGAATTATGAGGGACTGTTTTTTGATAAATACCGCTTGTCAATTTCCGATTTCAAAACCAGAAGCCATCATCAAGTAGACTTTTTCACTTTAACCAAGTTTTCTTTACTACACCAATCAAACCAGAAGGTTGCTGACTATAAAAAAAGACACTTATAAAAGCCGGAAACGTTGTGAAAATAACAATAATGAGGACAACTGTTTGACACATGTAAACAATATAAATAAGTATTTTTTTTTTAAAGATCATTTGTAACTTCGTTGAATGCCGTTTGAATCTGTCCATTCATATTTGTAGTTAGTGAACACAGCCTCTTGATTTGATAAACCTCCAGAGGGACGTTGGGTAAAATTTAACATGAAGTTGTGGTCAGGATTTGTGTTGAACTTTTATAGCATATTTTACCTACTCCTCCCAAACATCACATTTTTTCATTGTCTTAAGTAAAATAAATAATAATAGATATTTAAAAAATATTCTGAAAAAATATATATATTAAAAAAAATGTTCACCAAGAAAATAATTTAAAAAATAGAATAATTTATAAAAATTTAGAATATTTCTGAAAATATATTTTAAAAATAGTTATCTCCTCTTTATAAAAAAATTAAATGTATTTTTGTTTACTTTGTAAAAATTCTAGATTTGGATTCATCATAAAATAATTACTTTTACTGATGCATACTTAAATGAGCCACCCTGTATTATGTTTGCAGGTGATGGGGAATATAAACTGATATTTATATTGATTTCAAGTGAGATGATAAGAAAAAAAGTGCTTATGGAGAATAAAAAGCTTTTTTGGTTTTTTTTTTGTATGTTGTGTGAAGAAAAAAGACAAAAGAAAATTCAGTTTGAGCAAAATAAAATCAGGTATTTAAATGAGAAATAACTATAGAATAAAAAAATGACAAGAAAAAAGACAAAAAATTAAACAAATAAAGTGAGGAAATAAAAAAAGAATACATCCAAGTTGAATTTTATCTTGGAATCATAAAAGAGAAGAATGGTGAAGAATTGGTGACCAGAATATAGAAGACAAATAAAAATTGATAGTGATTTTAATAAGTAATCACATAAATTAAACCCGTTCTTGGAGAAGATTATCTACCTTGAATAAGAACTCTTTTGATAACTATAAATAGTAAGCTGTGTTTATATGAAAAGGTTCTAAGCTCAAGACAGCTTTGTAAGTTATGCTCTTGTTTATATCACATTGACCTTTTATTACAAGATTTTAAGCAGATGTGTATGTTTATTATTCGGACTACTCTTCTCATCTGGGATGTTATTCTAACAACGTTTCGGCCGATATAACATCCAACCGTCTTCAGATGTGTCTTTTCGAACTTGGTAATCTTTATGTTGAACTTGGGAACTTATATGGACTTTTGAACTGAATCCTTTATTTAATCAATGTGGGTAGATTGTTTTCGTTCCGTCAGCCAATACCAGGTAGAAACCGTGTGGATTATATAAAGAGTTCAGTTCGAAATTCCGTTTAGATTCCCGAGTTCGACAACACACACCTAAAGAAGGTCGGAGGTTAAATCGGGTGAAACATTGTGAGAATAACATCCAAGATGAGAACAGTAGTCTGATAATCCAAATTATCGATCCTCATCACAAAATTCCCAAACAGCTGTGTATGTGTCTTGCAAAATTTTAAAGAAATACTTGCATGAAACAAGGTAAAAGTATCCCGAAAAGAAATGAAATAAGAAAATAAACGTGGTCAAAAAATAAATAGTTTGATCATTTTTAGATGCTTCTAAAGAGCTCTATTGGTCAGTCGGTCATGATTAACTTTGAAATAGCATTTTCGTTGGTTTGTCATGATTAACTTTGAAATAGAATTTTCGTTGGTCTGTCATGATTAACTTTGAAATAGTATTTTCGTTGGTCTGTCATGGTTAACTTTGAAATAGTATTTTCGTTGGTCTGTCATGCTTAACTTTGAAATAGCATTTTCGTTGGTCTGTCATGGTTAACTTTGAAATAGCATTTTCGTTGGTCTGTCATTTTTAACTTTGAAATAGTATTTTCGTTGGTCTGTCATGCTTAACTTTGAAATAGTATTTTCGTTGGTCTGTCATGCTTCACTTTGAAATAGCATTTTCGTTTGTCTGTCATACTTAACTTTGAAATAGCATTTTCGTTTGTCTGTCATGCTTAACTTTGAAATAGCATTTTCGTTTGTCTGTCATGCTTAACTTTGAAATAGCATTTTCGTTTGTCTGTCATGCTTAATTTTGAAATAGTATTTTCGTTGGTCTGTCATGCTTAACTTTGAAATAGTATTTTCGTTTGTCTGTCATGCTTCACTTTGAAATAGCATTTTCGTTGGTCTGTCATGCTTAACTTTGAAATAGTATTTTCGTTTGTCTGTCATGCTTAACTTTGAAATAGCATTTTCGTTTGTCTGTCATGCTTCACTTTGAAATAGTATTTTCGTTGGTCTGTCATGCTTAACTTTGAAATAGCATTTTCGTTTGTCTGTCATGCTTAACTTTGAAATAGCATTTTCGTTTGTGTGTCATACTTAACTTTGAAATAGCATTTTCGTTGGTCTGTCACGTTTAACTTTGAAATAGCATTTACGTTGGTCTGTCATGCTTAACTTTGAAATAGCATTTTTAAATGGCTCTGAGTGTTCGTTTATTAACTTCCTGGCGAGCAGGTTAGACACAAGGTAAGTTGAGCTTTTGAAAAGTCAGCGCACTAGAGGAAGTGCACTTTGACCTACAAAAATTCCTGAGCATCCCCATCGGCATTAGAGGTGCCTCAGACAATTAAAAATAAACTAACCCCTTCTCAAAGAGAGAAAGTAAAGCCTGAGAGAGTGGACCTCCTAGGATTTAACCAAACCATATCTCAGTCTGACAGAAGCAAGGCCACTGTCGGACTGATTGCCGAGGACGTATCCTCAACGTATAAACAACACCGGATTTTCATAACTAAATGTGCAAATTGAATCTTAAGAATATTCGTTCTTGTTTCTATAACAAAAAATTCATTAAAAAAATGACAAGTTCTCTTACAAGGAAAATTATTTATGAAACTGATTTTATTCCATCTCTTCCAAACACTAGCCCAGTCTAACATTACCAAATCAGCAGTGACAATGGTGATATAGATATAGAATATAAAATATAGACTTAAATAAGTGACTGCGCTAGAAAAACAAATAAACAAACAACAAATAGACAGTGTCAAAGAAGCCAGCAGAAGAATGAACAAAGAGAAAAACAGTGCGAAAAGGAAGGAGTGAAAAAGAATATGATAGGATATTGAGAGTGTATGTATAAGCCACAGTGCTTGTTTTACAAGTACTTCCACGGAATGTGCTCCAGCGAACCTTTGCTGCACTTGTATCCCCTCAACATAAATATTCCTGACAAACCCGACTAGCAGCAAAATCCCACCGCTTCACTGTAGAGGTCTCCAGATGGCGGAAAACTTTCTACTTTAATAGTTTCTTTCCTCGGATCACTTGTCTGTGGAATTCCCTTTACTGCTCCCTGTTTCCCCGACTGTACCAACGTGCAACATTTTAAATGTAATGTGAACAAACATCTTGTTGCGCAACTTCCCATATAATGCCCCATATAAACCTGGCCCCTAATTACAGTAACCCTTTACGTCTCAGTGGCAATATGCCCCTTGTTTCGGGTGAATAAAAGTAAAAAAAAAACAACTAAACTAGGATAGTGTTCAGGAGAGCTGGAGAAACGTACACGTTTATAGGTCAGGGTTAGGGTTTTTTGTAACTAAAAATGTTTGCTTTTCATGAATAAATTATTGTCGGAACTGCATATGCAAAAGAGTTGAGAGGAACCCAATTGTCCTAAGTCAGAGAATAGATTTTGGCTATTTAAACTTTGTATACCAAATGAATCAGAATGTCCCTTGACTTTGATATATTCTTTATTTTGACCAGTGTGCACCCACTTCATGAGCGGTGTTGACACAGTACCTGGGTGTGTCAATTTCCATCTTTACCTAGCTTCTATCACTTTTATAGCTTGTGCAAAGAAAAATATTTGTGAAATTTTGTGGGAAAAAAATCCACTACTTAATATTTGCATGAGAGAGTAAGTAACTATGATGAATGTATTTCCATATTGTTTTTATTGGCAAGAAACATTAGAAATTGTTTCTAACCAAAAATAATTTGTTTTGAACTAATGCCGAATACACTTTATGTCTATTGCAGATTATCCCAAAAAAGGTCATTTAGTTAAAAAAATATTTATGTAATGTTTTTGTTTTTTAATGTTATTATGTCATGTTAATTTCCTTAAATTCATAAAACACATATCCAATTAAAATATTCTTTAGACTTATGCAAGATTCGAACTCGGGTATTTACATCATAGAAACTACTGCCTTAATAATGTGTACTCTGCCTATTCTTTTTTGTCAACCAATAACATGTTTCTATTTGTGTACGAACAGACAGACTCTAAAAACACCATAACTTTTTAATAGTATATAGATTCTGTTTTTTTTCTATGACTTTGTGAAAATCTTGAATTATCCTAAAGCTGAGTTCGTCAACGCTTGTTTCCCTAAGGTTTTTTCGTATATACTTTAATGACACAAAATATGTGCTAAAATATTGCTTACTTTTGGGATTGAGTTATGTTTTTAAATAATTCTATTATAATTCTTCTAATAAGCCGTAATTTTTAATTAACTGAACAAGTCACCAATCTTTCACTTAGCGATTTATGTATTTCTCTTGCTCTCTCTCACTGTGTGTTGATTCAACCACTCTAATCGTTTTTAATATTCCTGTGAGCATTTAGAGAAAGATTGACTCTCTCTTTTCAGCTCATTTACGTAGCGTGTTTGTACACACCGTACACACATATGTAAATTAGATAGCAAAATAATAGGACACTTTACTTCGATATTATTCAAAAGGATAATATAGAAGTAAAGAGACTTATTATTTTTTACTTATGTAAGAAGAATTCTTAAACAGTTTATATTTTTTGAATGAAATCAAAGTGGAAAAAATAATGGAGTGGTTGTGACCAAACGGGTCACGGGTAGTCTAGTATATTTCTAAAGAGATGAGGAGGGTGATCATGAAAATGCCTTAATGTTGCAATATTACACCTTTCGAACGCATCTTTCTATCATCACTTAATATTTTCATGAGAGAGTAACTAACTACGATGAATGTATTTCCATATTGTTTTTATTGGCAAGAAACATTAGAAATTGTTTCTAACCAAAAATAATTTGCTTTGAACTAATACCGAATACACTTTATGTCTATTGCAGATTATCCCAAAAAAGGTCATTTACTTAAAAAAAATATTTATGTAATGTTTTTTTTTTAATGTTATTATGTCATGTTTATTTCCTTAAATTCATAAAACACGTATCCAATTAAAATATTCTTTAGACTTATGCAAGATTCGAACTCGGGTATTGACATCATAGAAACTACTGCCTTAATAATGTGTACTCTGCCTATTCTTTTTTGTCAACCAATAACATGTTTCTATTTGTGTACGAACAGACAAACTCTAAAAACACCATAACTTTTTAATAGTATATAGATTCTGTTTTTTTTCTATGACTTTGTGAAAATCTTGAATTATCCTAAAGCTGAGTTCGTCAACGCTTGTTTCCCTAAGGTTTATCCTTTCTTCCTCTGCATACCTAAAATGAAACGGAATCTCGACGAACAGAGTTTCTTTCCAAGAACTTCTCATCTTAGGAACACATTGCCATGAGATTGCTTCCCTGCAGACTACAACATGATCGTCTTCAAGTCCAATGTCAACAAATACTTGTTGAGCTGTCCTCTCAAGTAATCAAACTGCCCCCACCCCCATCGTTTCCAATCCTCTCATAGTATTGTTCATCATCCAATTGACAATCTCATTGACTCTTGCCCTTGAGTGGCTGTTGGTCTTGGTAAGTGGGGATTCATTAGAATAAAAAAAGAAAAAAACTATTCTTATCTAGTGTGAACAAAAAAATTGATTCACTTTTCCAAACCCAAACTGTTTATTTTTTTAATTAGATGTTTATACCTGTTCCTTAAATGGTGTGGGTGCAGTACCTGGGTATGTCAATTTCCATCTTTACTTAGCGTCTACTGCTTTATAGTTTGTACTACCTTAGTAATGTGTACTCTGCCTATTCCTTTTTTTGTCAGCCAATCACGTTTCTAGATGCGTACGCACAGAGAAACTCCTAAAACACCATAACTTTTTAATAGTATGTAAATTTGTTCCTTTTTTGATTGTGTCGTCAGTCTAACTTGAATAATAATATATCTTCAATAAATAAAAAGAATCAGTGAAAATAGAAAATAATAGATCAATTTATCGGAAAGTCTGGAGAAAAACTTAATGGTTGATATTGGATACATTAGTGTTCAAATTTGAGTAACCAATATTTGTTCAACTCTTGACTGAGATCTTTTAATAGGTCACACCTCTTCCTTTTTGGTTTTGTTTATGTAGTGTTTGCTTTTAAGAACTGGTGCAGCTAAAAAAACAAATACCTAACCCAAAAGTTGTGTGGACTAAGTTAGGTCGATTTTGGAGTAACGTGCTTGGAAAAGTCCTGATAGTTGGTATAGGATATAATAAAGATTCAAACTTTATTCCTAACTTCTATTTGGGGAAATTAATTTAAACATTAAAATTTTCGAATTCTTCGACGACGACGACGACGACGACGACGACGACGACGACGACGACGACGACGACGACAACGATATCATCATCATCATCATCATCATCATCATCATCATCATCATCATCATCATCATTTTAAAATTTTTTAAAAAATTTATTTATTTATTTATTTATTTATTTTTTATTTTTATTTATTTATTTTTTTACACTCACCAGTGATTACTCACTAATAATAACCGGTAGTGTTCCCTTGAGCCTGAGTGACAACAAATCTCCTCAGCACTTCTTTCGATAAACATTGCAAATGACTTTGTGTCATCGCAACAGCCGTTTACCATTGATTTCACCGAGAACAGTGGTTTCAAATAATAGAATGTGAGATTTATTGTCAGTTTTTATCGCATTAAGTGCCAATTATAATGGCTTGTCTAAAGTTGGTTTGAAAATAAAAGTGTGTGCTAATATAAAATTTTATTTGGTCTAAATTATGACTTACGCTTAAAAACAACAATTCCAACTTCGGTTCTGTAACTTCAATTTTTACCATCCCTCTATAGAGAAGAAAGCAGATAAAACTATTAATCTTGATATAATTATCTATCTATCTTACCACTTCCGGTGTTTCCTCCATTTGCAGATAAAAAATGGCTGACGAGTGATGAAACGGATTTAAGCACAGGTTTTTCCAATAGTCTTCAGTCATTTGTGAAACTATTGGTACCATGAGATATAAAATTCTGTAAAATTCGTAAATAAATATATATCTCTATAAATAAATGCAAAATTATTCGAATATTTACATATCCATATTAACATCAAAACGATTACGATATTTATAAAACAATAATATACTATGGATCTAAAAAATGTATTTTTAAAATGCTTAATCAGTAGCCGTTGTACATTTCATTTGCTATACATACGTAAAAACCTTTTTAATAAATAACTGCCCTGTTTTATACGTTTTTAATTTTGGTGTATCTTTTTACACTGTATAAACAATATTTTTTCGTATATTAGAAAGTAATTGAACATAAGCATAACTAGCTAAAGTTTATAAAAAGTTTTTGTTCAATTAAGAGTTAATTTTGAAAGGAGGTAATTAAAATTAAAACAGTTTTTTCAATTTACAAAAAAGTGAATTAACTTTTTTGCGGGCTCAACTTGGTATTTATGAAAACCAAAATTATTTTATGAAAAGTCTTTCTTTAATAGCTATTTAAAAAAATTATACAAAAAAGCGCCATCGCAACTTGGCATGTTTGGTTTTTATCATTAATTTTTATTCCAATTAATTTTATTTACTATTTTTCAAGTACGATTTTTACAGCATATTCCAAATTATACACAAAAAACACCCTGAACAAGATTTAAAGTAAAAAACAACAAACAGATTGTTTATCCATTAATTATACTAAAACTGAGTTAATCAATGTGTGACTATATTGTCGATTGGCCGTCGGTTGGATTCGAACTCGAGACCTTGTTTTTGCTTTTGGCGAATTCCAGATTATTTTAAGAGAGAAAATAATTGTTTTCTTCTTGGTATTTGGTGGGTGAGAAATAACTTATGATAGAGATACAAAGAGGATATCATCCATCACTGTCAGATGGAATTTCTCTTGTTGATATTCTGAAGAGATTAAAAGTTCCCAATATTGCAATGACAACAGCTGCTGGACCACTTAGCCTTCATATGCCATACAGGTAATGGCGACGCAGGAAAATATAATCGGCTGAACAGAGATCGCATAAAAACGAAATGTTTTCTTAAATCGTTCATGCCCAAAGAATTAAAGCGTGATTCTTGGAATGTTATTATTATCTCTGCCGAAGAGAATTTAAATAGGGAATAGGCCATGTGGTTACTGTGACAAGGAAGTGGACATCGAGTTGTTGACATTCCCGACATTGAATGGATGTAGGTTAAGATAACGAGCATCTAGGAATGAGCACACATTTTGCAAAGAGAAAAAAATTGACTTGTTTTGCGGGGACCCCCCACATCGCCGTCCTGGTGTGGCCATGTGGGATGATAGGGGAGGTGAGGTGTCTGCAGAATGACATTCCCCGTATTTGCAGGTTAATGAAAATATATTTTTCTCTTCTATGAATAAGTTTCGAGGACGGAGAGAGATCTTCCCCCCGACGGTCTTCATCAGTAGAGCAACCTTTTTTGCAAACAGGCACCGAGTGACCAACCGAATAACCAGGAATGGCCAACTTTGGGGACGTCACGAGAGGTGAGGTACATTTTAATGTCGCTGCGACCAGGTGTGCTGCATTTTAATGGTGCCCCACAGAAGGAGGTACATTTTAGGGGTACAAATGTTTGTTTTCGTAAGATTTTTTTCTTATGTATTTTAATCATACAAAGACATGCTAAAATGTACCTCAGTTTTGGGATTGAATTATGTTTGAAAACATTTCCATTTCAATTGTTCTAATTAATCACAATTTGCAATTAACTCATCATGTGACTTATCTCTTACTAAACTTTTTTCTATCACTTTCAGTCTCTTTCACTGTATTTTGTTTGACCCCCACTCTTATTTTATACGGTATCTATTAATCTCGCTTCCGTCTCTCTCTCTTTCTTTCTCTCTCTCTCTTAATAAATGAAGGAATAAACAAATAGCTACAAGTAGTAATACTATTTAACCCTTAGCTGGTGAGTGAAAGAGATAAGAAGATTGAGAGAGAGAGAGGAGAGGGGATATAGCGAGCAGAAAGAGACTAATTTTGAATTTGGATTTTTATTTTCTTATATTCAATTGCTTTGCAAACTCACTTTTTCTGATTGAAAAAAATTAACCGAAACTCAATGAATGACCCTTGAAATGTGAGCTGGAGAATTGCGACAGAGATGTGGAAGCAGTGGCTAGCAGGAAGGATTATAGCAGGCGATATGACTGTGTCCGCACAGCGAAATTCGTTGAGAAACTGCAAATAAAGGTGCGGCAAGATCCAGGCAAGACAATGTGGACCTTGGTGAGAGAGAGGGACATCGAAGTGGCGACTATGAAGAAAGAGCTGAATGAGGATATTCGATACTCTTCATACAAGAGTTGCAAGGACCAACTACTCACTACCAAGACCCAAAAGAACCACCTTACAAAAGCCAAGAAACTCCTAAAAATATCAAACACTCAGTCAAGCCGGAGATACTTTGGTTCTTCTTAAGACCAGTTTCAAAACGTGCAAAACAACAAGTCGATAGCCCACACATCATGAAGACCAAGTTCCCTCAAACTGTGATGGTCATTGGTGTGTTTCCAGTGAAGGCTACATCATGCCCCCCCCCCCCACATCTTCGAAAAGGGACTCAGATTCAATTCAGATGGCTATTGTGAGTTGTTGTCCACTGTTGTCAAGTGCTGGGCAGAGAGGGTGCCTGTTGGAAGGTCATATGTGTGGCAGCAGATTTCAGCTCCATGTGACACCTCCAGGAAAATGCAGAAGTGGCTGTCTGAGAACTTAGGCGACTTCATCAGTCTCCACATCTGGCGAAAACTCGTCTGATTGAAACCCCATAGACTATTATATGTTGAGTGCAGTTGAGAAAGTTACCAACCCTAACTGCCTACAACACCAAGGTTGAGCTTGGTGCTAGGATCAAACTGGTGTTCAGGCATTTCTTGATGGATACCGTGAAGGCTGTGTGCTCCAAGTTTCCAAGTTCAGGTCCCTCTGGAGGACGTGGTTGACGCTCAGGGTGACTTCTCCGATTGAGCTGTATTCAGCAAAAGATTTTGCTAAGAGATGTAGATTGAATTTTGAGAATACATCAATTATTGGCCAAGATATGAGTTTCTTTTCTTTTCTTTCCAAAACGTTTCAAATTTGTCTTGCAACATCCTGTATAGGTATCGCATGGCGATCTGCTTTGATTTTGTATCGTGTCACTAAGAATAAATGATATAAATCAACTTCTCAGAATCGGAATAAAACTGATTCAAGATAGCAGAGCTTGCACACAACAAAGGGCTCGATATCCTTTCAGATAGAGCTTTCTAACAATATATATTTTTTCTTATCTTAAGGCTTTATTGCAGTTTCATGGATCATCTGCTGGTCAGAAGTGTATTAATAGGATCCTTAGGGTCTTTATACATTTAAATACACATTTATTATTCTTATATAGTGTAAATAGCTGGAAAACCATTGTGTTTCCTATCGAAGTCAGATGCTGAGGTTTTGTAACCAATTCAACCTCCGCATCCTTGAATAATCTTGGTCTTTCCCCATCTTACATAAAGAAAATACAAGACAAGGCTCTATATGCATCAGCGTGGATATGGCAATCCCATAGAGTGACAACAATTCAATAAAGTCTGGTAGTATTGTGAAAAAGCCTTTGTTTCGTCAAAGGAATACAGAACATTGCCCACATTTTGGAATCTGGTTTTCCGTTTTTGGTCCGTATTCTGCGGAATATTTTTCACATAATGTTTTATTTAAGTATTTTAATTGTCACCAATTTCTTATCCGAAGTGTTTGAGGAGTTACGGCTTAGTTTCTTATTCGATTCAACACAAGGAAAAAAGTAATTTCAAAATTTTCTTCCTATTAATGGTGTTTTACAGACAGATTACTGAAACACTATAACAATAATGTTATGTATCTGTATATTTATTTATATATCTGTCGGCAGAAATTAATGACAGCAGCGTCTGCTGTCATTAATTTCTGCTGACAGTCACATTCTATTATATCATAGAGAAGAATACATTTTTATTTTTTATTTTCTTCTAGTTTTTTGTTTAAAAAAATTTAAACTAAACAGAAACGCTGAGAATGTGATGAGAAGGCACAAGTCAATACATCTTCTCTCAAGAAACTCAACAATCTCACCAGACCTTCCACAAGAGATGCGTGTAAAAGAGTGAGAAAGAGAATTTCCTTTTTTCTTGCCTGTTTTCTGTTTATTTAAAATTCATGAACATCTTTCTTTCTTTTAACATATAAATTCAAGTCAGTCGTATTTTCAAAGTCAGACCGCAATAGCAATTCGTCGGACATATCGATATTTGATTTGGACTAGCCTATTTTTTTCGTTTTTTCTTCCTACTGTGTTATTGGCCTGAATATAATTTATTTAGATTCGTTTTTTTTCTCTTCAAATGACCCTCGTAATGAATCTACTTTTCACTGCGTTGGATGAAAATAGTTGATTGCTCGAATGTAAAGAATTTTTATTGTTATTTTTTTACTATCAAGGTCACCACTTATCAAGGCCATGGGCCACTCGAAGATAAGGGTTAATGAGATGGGAAAGAAATGCCGGCCGAAAGATGAGGAACACTATGGAAGTACTAGCATCGATCAATGCTATGAACAGTGTTTGATCACTTTTGGGGCGGTCGATAACAAGAATTTGTGGACATTAGATTTGAAGACGACCATGTTGTAATCAGCAGGGAAGCAGTCTCGCTGCAATGTGTTCCACAGATGGGACACCCTTGCAAAGAACCTCTGTCCATGGAAATTTTGCCTGATGCTCAGCACATGGATAAAGAAAAGAAAAGTTCTTTGCAGTTGTGGTAGAAGACGAGTTCTTGTTGTGAATGTCTTACAAGGAGGCCAACATACTCTAGCATAACCCTAACCCTAACCCTTACCCTAACTCTAGCATGTGGTTTTAGCATTGTGGTAAGGGAAATCGCCAGCTGCTATCTGTGATAATGCATAGTTCTTTGTAAAAGAAAAGAGCATGTTGTTCAGCTTTATGCATAACACAGCACTTGTTTAGACCCGGGCCAACCGTAGTTTAGGGATTCATGGATAGATAGCACTGAGTCTGGATTCTTTGATGTGTCGTGAATCTTCATGCTATTGTTGGGGGTCTTCGAGCTACTTTATCATGCCTTTCCCTCTACAAACAACAGACTGTATATATGACTTCCATTTTAGATCTGGAGTGAAAGTCAGTTCTAGGAGCTTATAAAAACAAGAAGCTTCTTCAAGGAGAGAGACATTCATTTCGACTGGGGCAAAATGGGGGTCTGAGTGTTGGTGGTGAAAGGAGGAAAGCTTGGTTTTGATGTGTTAACAGTAACAAGCCCCTTTTTTCTTACTACACCACATGCTTCATGTCAAAAGAGAGGGAATCAACGAGAGCTTGATCACCAGTGCTCTTCGATGTGCAGCCATAGACAGTTGTGTCTTCTGCATAGATGTTAAGGAATGATCTCAGGATATGATTTGGCAGATTATTAATGAACATCAAGAAAAGTGTTGGCCCCAGAATAGATCCTTGAGGCATGCTGGTGGTGATTCTATCTACTTCCAACCTCTGTTCATCAACAACTAGTTTTATATACCTATCTGAGAGAAGACATTGCTCGATATTCCATAGCTGTCATGTTTGTGAAGCAACCCTTTGTGTCAGACCTTATTGAAGGCCTTTGATATGTCAAAGGGTTATTGCTCTAGAAACAAAGCCCCCGTCAAGATATTCACTCACCCTATGCGACATTACAGTTAGCACATCAGTAATCAACCTTGCAGGCTGAAATCCATATTGCTTGTCACTAAGTAAGTTGTTTTTACTGAAGTAATTAACAATTGCTTGATTTATCACAGATTCAAGCCATATAAAATGTTAAATGGTCTTAATCCTAGCAAGTTGAGGAACAAACAGTTGATTCTAAGAGTGGGCAATACATCAGACAGGATATCCTAAACCATTCTGGATAAGTAACACAACAGGAGACATCCCGAATCATACTAGATTCATGAAAATAAGAAATGAAGCCACACGAGCAGACAACACCATGACATAAAAAGCGAAGGGACTGATCCAATTTGCCCGGTTTCTGACAGTAAATTCTTTTCACCTGGCCTTAAACTGAAGACGTCTGACTACAAAATCATACGAGTTATATAAGAGAACTTTACGTTGTAAACGTGCAAAAACAGCTAATAAAGAAAAACTTTTTATAAAGCTGTGTTGTGTGTGTTATGTCTGATAATAACTGCTGCTATCTGTTTAACAACAGACTGAAAAAGATCAATGGACGAAGTATGAGACTTAATAGGTTTATTAAAACAATTGACAAGTTGGAAGATTATTTAAAAGCTACTGGATGTGCAATGATTGTCTGGTGTTCTCTCCAATGCAAGTTTGTTTACATCTGAACTATCATAGCCGACCTCTCATCTCCCAGAATGCAATCCATGCTCAATGGAAGATAACTCTGCCCTTTTCATTGGTTCCAAGGGACATAACTCTGCCTTGTATATTATTTTAGGTTGCGGGTATAACAGTTTGTTTCTTTGTTACAGTTAACCTGGGTATATAGCAGCTATACTGGATTATATGGTACCAATGGTAGGAATTAATCATTAACCTGGCCCTCTGGCCATTTTATTATGTGCTATTCTATCCAAAGTTAGAGATGTAGGTTCATACCTTCCCATAGGGATTCTGGTGCTACCAGATCAGGCTGTCTGAAGATATCAGCTTCCTGACCTAAAATGCACCACACATTGATGTTATTGTTTTTTCCTTTGCTTTTGCAAAACTAAATTATATTCTACAAAGCTAAAAACAAAAACAACAATAATCCTCTACAAAACAACCAAACCAAACCAAACCAAACACCATGAATAAATATTTGAAGATATAAAGAACTTGAAGCATAACATTTTTACCAAAATAGCTGGATTCGGCATTAAATAACCTGAAAAGAGTTGATATGCCGTAAAACAAAACTACCAAACGACCAATCCTAAAGGGAATTAGTATAAAAATAGATGTAACATACCTAACACGACTTGAACTGAAATTTTTGATTACATAGGATATGATTATAAAACTTCTGCCATAAAAAATTGTAATTGTAAACATTATTTCTTTTCATAGTTAAATTATTTTATTTAACCTTATGGTTAAATAATTAAAAAAAAAATCCTATTATCTTTGTTTTTAAGTATTTTTAAACTCTCTATAAATATATTAAGTTAGTTAAGTTAAAAGCATGTTCTCTCCAGAGAGCTTCATCACATGATTAAAGACAGGTTGTCCCATTGTGTCAACACGTTTGAATTAACAGGTTATACTGAAATACTTGCTAAAGACATCTTCAAGGCAGTATTTCTTTTTACAGGGAGGTTTTGCTGTCCTCCCACAAACAGCGCATGGTATTCCCAACTGGTCACTCATCTGGTACTGACCAGGCTCAATATCACTTAACTTCGGTGATCCAATGAGAACCGGTGAAAAAACTTTTTTTTTTCTTTTCTTAACTAAAAATATTTCTATGTATGGGGGAGGGTAAAAAAAATTGAGGGGGCGGGATTTTTTTTTTTTTTAACTAAAAATATTCTTGGTCCGAAACAAAGAAAATCAATGTCTAACCACCCAAGAAATATGACTGGGGCTCCATTGGTTTACGGGTGAGTGTTCATTTCTGACGCGGCAGCCTAGCAAAAATAGACGACCGTAAGGAGGCTATTTTGGCTAGTCTACTAATATAATAGTCATCGTAGTGTCTGTTTATAAAAATTCTGATTTTGGTTCATAACATTGAAAAAATTACACTATGGCATATAAAATAGAAAGAGAGAACAGATGCATGATCGTTTTTTTTAAGTGTAAAATCCCATGTTTATACATGAAAAAAGAGAAATCTTCCTATTCGTTTTTAGTTTTAAATTCATTTTGGTTTTGCATTTAGTGGTGATAGCATCAGATATTTGTGTGTTTTGAAAGTCATCATTTTTGTAGCAGTTAACAAATATATGGTAACTGAATCAATTATTGAAATATGTATTACAATTTTACTTGCCTGTTTAATGATAACTTTTATTTGAATGTATTAAAAAGAAAACAGTTTTATGCATGCAGTAATACTTAATTAGTACACTAATAATAATAATAATAATAATAATAATAATAATATGATGCCGGATACAAGTTTACAGACACAGAACAAAGAATAAACCACCTCATGTATATGGACGACTTAAAGTTATTTGCAAAAGACAAAAAGTAACTGGAAAATCTAATAAATACGACCAGAATCTTCAGTCAGGAAATTCAAATGGAATTTGGAATGGAAAAGTGTGCACTGCTAGAAATGAAAAGGGGAAAACTGGAGACATCGGAGGACATGGAACTGCCCAACCAAGAGGACATGAGAGCACTTGGCGAACATAATACCTATAAATATTTGGGAGTTATGAAAGCAGACACCATCAAATCTAAAGAAATGAAAGAGAAGATTAGAAAAGAATACCTGAGAAGAACAAGAAAACTCTTAGAAACTAACTTATATAGTAGAAATCTAATGAAAGGAATCAGAACCTGGACAGTATCACTAGTTAGATATTCTGGTCTATTCATAGGCTGAACAAAAGAAGAACTTATGCATCTTGACCAGAAGACTAAGAAACTAATGACCATGCACAATGCACTACACTCAAAGGATGATATTGACCGACTCTACGCGAAAAGCAGAGAAGGGTGAAGAAGACTGGTAAATATAGAAGACTGTGTGCATGAAACAAACAAACAAAAAAAAATTGGAAAAATACATAAATAAAAACACGGAAAGGCTAATGACTGTAGCAAGAGACACTGTCAATATGAACAAGACAAGGAACAACGAAACGAGAAACGAAAAGATGAGAAAAAATTGGAAAGAGAAAAAGCACCATGAACGGTTAATAAGAATGACAAGAGAAGAGACTCACAAAAACACCTGGACATGGCTAAGAAAAGGACACTTGGACAGAGAAACGGAATCAGTACTGACAATTGCACAGAACAATACGATTAGAACTAACTAAATTAAAGTTAAGTTAGATCAAACCCAGGAAAACAGTAAATGTAGACTCTGTGAACAAAGAGACGAAGCAGTAAATCACATAATAAGTGAATGCAGCAAACTAGCCCCAAAACAATACAAGAACAGATACGACTGTGTTTGGAAAGCAGTACACCGAGAACTATAAAAACGCATGCATTTTAAACATGGAGAAAAATGGTATGGACACAAACTAGAGACAGTACTGGAAAACAAAAATCACAAAATCCTCTGGAGGTACAAACAGATAAACTCATCCAAACAAAGAGACCGGATGTCATAATAATTAACAAGAAGGGAAAAAAACTGCCAAATTGTAAATTTTGCCGTCTCAACATATGGAAAAAACAAAGCAAATACAAGGAACTTGTCAGAGAACTGAAAGGAATATGGAACATGAAGAAAATCAATATAATACCAATAATCATCAGAGCACTAAGAACAGTCCCGAAACACCTAGAAAAAATACTAAGAGAAATTTGAATCATCGGGAAGATTGAGACTATATAACAGACGGCATTGATGAAAACTGCTGAAATCTTTAAGAAACACCTTCGAATAAACTACGAACACTAACTAGCCACATAGAAGTTGCAACAAAAAAAGAAAAAAAAAAACATAGAAGGAACACCACATGAACCGAGCGAACTGAAACTGCAAGAAATCGGATATACTTACTCCCTCTCCAAATAAAAAAAGTGATGGCACCAGCCTCGGCTGATACAACACAAAATAGTCGTGAAGGGTCAAGGAGGATGGAAAGATCAAGGATAGAGAGCACTAATCAGACCTCCACTGGAAGAGTGCAGAGAATACTGGGATCGTGAGGAGGCTGATTGCCACCTAAATCCTAAAAAAGGCCGATGGCCATTGCCAGCGAGAAATCAATGGTAAGCAGCTGTTGCGATAACGCAAAGTTATTCGAAATGGCAATGGAAAGAGGTGGATAGTACTGGAAATCTGGGGAAACTTGTTGTCACTCAGACTCCAGAGAACACCACCGGTTATTATCAGTGAGCAATCACTGATGAAGACCTGTGAGAACTCCTAGTGAGTTGACAATAATAATAATAATAATAAAAAAGATTAAGTAGTGGGATTAACTAAGCATGGACCCAGGAGGTCAGAACTCGCTCCTGTTTGTTATCATTGAAATAACATTTTCTCAATGATGTAGAAATTGATTTTTTGGAAGCCTTTCTATTTTACTGTTCATTTTTACTTAACAAAAAACAAAACTAATTAAAGTTTGAAAGGAGAAACCATTTCACTCAATAAAGAAGGAGGACATAAAAACACTTGAAATAGTCAGAAGAGTTAGTGTCACGGTTGCAAAGTCGAAGTTGGAGTCGGAGGTTTTGGAAGTAGTCGCAATTGGTATCGTAAGTCGGTGTCAGATTGTTTAATCAACAAACAGTCTTAATATTGGAAGACTTAAAAATAAGGAGTCGGAGTCGAAGCTGGATATTTTAGAATTTTAGAAGTCAGAGACCTTATACCTTCCGACTCTGCAACCCTGATTAGTGTTGTATAGTCGATTAGAGTCAAAATACCATTCAAAATCTATGGATTCTGTCATTTATTTTACTAAAGACAAGACTGATTCTCAACTGTCTCTTAATTATATTTTCATGTTCTCATTACACCATGCAAAATCAAATATTCTTTAAAAAATCCATGTCCCACAATTTTTTCTCAAGGATAACTTCCTAGGTTATTTCATCGGTAGAGATTCAAATTTGTACTTCCAGTACATTTAAATACAGGGTGACCCTCCCTCCTCAAATGGCACCAATGGCACCGTTAGTAAAATTCAAAGCCCATTCTGCAATCCAACTATATTTGTTACAAGTAAACTTCAATCTATGTCTGACTTGTCCACCAAGTTTCAGTCATAAATGTCAAACAGTCTTTGTTTTATCACCGTTCAATGATATTAGTGACCGCTTTAGTGATCATTTCATCAATCGGATGCTTAATCCTAAATGGGCTTCACACTCACCGGACCTTAACCCTCAGATTTTTATCTGTGGGGTTATCTCAAAATAATCCCCAGAATATTCCTGAACTGAAGAGGGCCAGCCAAAATCAGGGAAGTGCCAAGAGAAAAGTGTGTCAGTGTTATTGACCATTTTGCACGTTGTATCCAAGTATGCTTATCATTGAACGGTGATAAAACAAAGACTGTTGGACATGCATGATTGAAACTTGGTGGACAAGTCAGATAAAGACTGACGTTTATTTGCACCAAATATGATTGGATTGCAGAAAAGAATGGTGAATTTTATTAACGATTGGCATTTCATTTGATTTTTTTTTTGGCGGGGGGGAGGGTCACATAACACTAGAATTCAAAAGTTAATTATAATAAATAATAAATAATTATAATAAATAGTCATAATAAATAATTATAATAAATAATGTACGAGTGTAATTTTGAGAAGAAAATAAATCTGATATTCTTTTAATATTTGGACTCAAAAGCACAAAGAAGATTGAAACATGACTCAGTGATTTTTAAATAACAACACAACAATGGGTGTCTGCTAGAGGACAGTGGTTAAATAAGCTAGTCTAGCTGACCATTTACTGTGGATAGTGGAAGGATATTGCATGCTATTCTCTAGTGATTTTTAAACTATGGTAATCACTATGGTTGTGTACTAGACAAAAATAAATAACAATTGAAAAAAAAGGTGTAGTACAAAGGCCAGGGAGTGACCAGTTGATGCGGGAGTTGCTGGGCAAGAAGGAGTTCTTGGGAATCATCAAATACATCTGGTTAGGAAGTTGAAAATATAAACATTCTCTCTAACTAGTTTGAGAAAAAAATAGGGAATTGTGTACTACAGGATGGACAAGTGAGAGTTTTAGAGAGAGAGATATTGAGGAGCCAACAGGGGTTCGACAATTGTTCTTTTTTTTTTAGTGCGAACATCCAACTTATTGTTTTTCGCTGAATTTTGGGGATAGGGAGTCATCATTAATTACATTGTTTCTCTTTGGACTATTATCCTCATCAACATTGATATTTATATTTATAACACGTTTCAGCCGATGTGCATGACGTTCTTCTTCAGGTGTATTTATTTCATTTTTATGTATTTTCCCATATTTGAACATGATTGCGGTCGATTATTTGAATACGTTGGTTTTTCTCATGTACTTAAGTCTGTTAAAATGATTTTGACGCTTATTTTTTAAATTAATGGACATCTATAGTGTGACATATGCAGTTATGCATGAAGTGTAACATGAATGTTGTTACAAACCCTTAACCTGTACTCGTTGGAACGTAGGTGGCTGCATGGCGACCTCATCCTGGCCTATAACATCATGCGTATCAACTACAATGAGCCTTGTAACATCTTCTTCACACCAGCTTTGCAGAAAGGGCTTTGTTGATCCTCAGAGAAGCTGTACCTGAGATGATTCCGGCTGAATTGTCAGAAGACTTCTTTTTGGTTCAGGTTGCTGTACCATGGAACAAGTTACCGGTGAATGCATCATGGCTGCTGATCTTTGGATAATTATCCAGTTACTTGAGCACCAGAGGATGCTAGGGGACGCAATTCTGGCATACAACATCATCAAAGGAAATTTAAATCTAACTTTCGAGGAGTTTTTCATGCCAGTGCCAAGGCGTGGTTTCCATGGGACTCATCAAAAATGTAGCATAGGTGCTTTTGTATCAATAAAAGAAAGGCAGCATTCTCTGTTCGTGTTTCTGCTTCGTGGAACAGCTTACCAGAGAAGGTGAGAATGCCTACCAAATTTAAGTTTAAACTCGTCTTGAACAAACATTCAGACTGTATATAGATGTACACATCTTCTAACTGTCTTTTTGCATGGCTTGTTGCACGTTGCTATTTTTTGCCAATAGGATTTGAAACCATTGCATCTATATGCAACGGTTCATGAGAAAATACATGCAAGACTCCATGTGATTGTCCATGTTTCACAATGAACGAGTATTCATTAATTTAAAAATGAATGGAAAAATCATCAGTCTATCTGATTTTACACCTCCCCAAAATGCCCCCCCCCCCACCCCATGGAATCATTAATAGAATTAGAGCGTCTCAGAGTTGTTGACAACTTCGCATGTCGTATTAAGGTGTGCTTACAATGCAGAAGTGCACATTTGGAACATATTATTGAATGGTGATAAAATAAAGACTGTTGGACATTCATGACTGAAACTTGGTGGATAAGTCAAGCATAGATTAAAGTTTATTTGTATCAAATATGGTTGGATTGCAGAAAGCATTGTAAATTTTATTAATGATTCCATACCCTGTAGTACATAAGAAATGTCACTGTACACAGATAAGAAGCTACAATCCCCCCTAAGGTCCAATCTTTCCTCACCGTGGTAGAGACGTTGGCAATGTCAGAGGTATGCATCTTGACCGTTGATTCCTGACAAAGCCACCTATGGCATACTGGTTTGGCCCCAAATCATAGTAGGGCAGGAACGTGGCTAACAGGGCGTTGATGAAAACCTAAGAGGAGTCAGCATCAGGATTCTCTGTCACTATGTCTACGTGTGCCAAGACGTTTTAGGCAGGGAACCACAAATCAATAGAGTGAAAGTGGTAACGTTGCTTCTGCGCTATTCCTTTGTGTAGTCTGAACCAAACTTTCTCTAACTTCACGTGTAACCGCTGAGCTTCTCTGCTCTTGGTGTTGGGGGTAAAAACTTGCAATCCTGCAGGTCAACAAATAGCTGCGACCAATGAGGAAGACTTACAAGAAGACCAGACAATCCAGAGGCATAATCTTTGTGAGCTCTACGCAGAAGTCTGACTTGCTTAACACACAAACAAACAAGCAGCAGAAATCATATTTAAATATGGGAAATACATAAAAATGAAATGAAGACATCTGAAAACCTGAGTGCACATCGGCTGAAATATAGTAGAAATAAAAATGCTAACGTCGATGAGGACAATAGTCCGAAGAGAAACAATGTAAATCCAGCTTTTTGCTTGGGAGAAATTTGTGGGGACAAAGAATAAAAATGCCATGCCAAATGTGATGTAAAAATTGTCTGTATTCTCCAAAAGTGTAAAGATATCACCCAGGGTGATCGGAGAAGCAGGAACGTGATTAGGAATTATAATCTAGATGGTAATAATATGTAGTTCAGGAGCAGTAATTGGGTAGAGGTCACGTTTCAGATGCGACTGGGGTTGATTTGATAATTTAAAGATTGAGAGGAAATTGAAATAATAAACATTTATTGTTTGTTATTTCAATTATGTTGGTTTGAGGAATACGTGGAGAAAACAATTTTCTGAATTACGGTCACCAATCGAAAGAGAATCGAGGAAAAACAACAGAGCTAGCCTTGAGATCGAGGTGACTGGACGTTCCACCTGTTGCTTCCTCCAGCTGAAGAGCTGACTGTATATGTAAAGCTGAGTATGTCAATAGAATGTCAGTATTAAAATGTAAGCTATGAAAAACCAGTGCTTCTTGACATAACACTCCCCCGTAAATATGCTAAATAAAATTCTAATTCTTGGAAATACTTACTTGTTATGGTGAAAAAAAAGTGATGACCAAATTTTACGGAAAAAAATCAAGTAGTTTTTTATCATTTAAGAAATTACATTTTTTTCTTTGAATCAGTAGATGACTTCAGAGCTGCCATTTTTTTGTGGAGTAGTCGCTTTTGGTTCAAATGGTGAATTCCTATTTAGCGGAATGTATGTGGCGGCAGAAATTCCATAAATTGAATATCTTAAATAATAAAAAAAACTAATGGATTGTTTTCCATAAAATTTGGTTACCGTTTTTTTCACCATAACAGGTATGTATTTCCGAAAATTAGAATTTTATTTAGCATATTTAATGGGAGTGTTATGTCAAGAAGCACTGAAAAACCTTTCTTGTTTCCACTATTCATTTGCTGAAGGAGAATACGTCTTCAAACAGCTTTTTCATTTTGGGATGAGTAAAAGAAAGGGGCATAAAGCCACGCATGTTCTTCTGTGATTAATTGTGATTAATTAATTCAAAATGAAATAAAAATTAATTTCATCCCAATTTGCCATCCTCCTCAACTACCTGTGCTTGACTCTCCTAATTCTGGGCTGGCTTACAAGTTTGTGGTTCCAATGTTTTGCAGCACACTAGCTCGAAGTTCCATTGTCTTCCCCATAAAATTTTACATAAGAATACACTTCTTGTTTTTAATGTAGATTCTCTAATCTTTCTTTCTCTAGGTAACACACACACAGACATTGACATTTATATATATATAGATTTTTACTTGTCCAAAGTTAATTTAAAAAATCATCATCATCATCATCATCATCATCATCATCATCATCAGTTTAATGTCTGTTGGACAGCTTTAAGAAATTGACTTCCAAACTAACCTATCTTTGGCTAGGTCTTTATTTAGCCTTCGTTCTCTCATCCTTATCACTTTATCCCATGTTTTCGTTGGCTCCTGTGAACTGAACGTGCTACCTCAACTGTTCTACATCTAATAACTCAAGAACTTTCATTCATTCCTTTAACGTGGCCATACCATTGAAGTTTCCTGTTCTGTACACATCTCCCTATACTGTCCAAGTTTAATCTTCCTCTGAGGTCATCAGATCTAAGCCTGTCATTAAGATTCACATTACACATCCATCATATCATTTCTTTCCATGCAACGCTTGTCCTCAACATTGGCCAGATTTCACTTCCATACATCATCACATTGTACACATGCCTAATAAAAAAAATGTAAAATCAACCTATCCCTTTAGTAACCCAGAATGTTCTGTCGACATTACAAATACATTGTATTTTGTTTGGGGGATATGTGATATTGCAACAATCAATTATTATTCTGGCCTAACTGACAGCTCTACCTAGTGATTTGCAGGGTGACCTGGTGATGTCTGGGGGTAAATCTTGATTGTATGTTGCCTAACACTGAAGCTTAAGGTCTAACATATTCTAGCATATGAGAAAGGAAAATATTTTGAATTATATATAAAAACAGATATAACATGAAATAAACGATTTCTTCGATTTTAATTTAAATCAATAAAATATGAGAATTGACTGAGAAAATGCAGGAACAGACAGCCACGTCTGCTGGTTGATTTTTCTGGTTTCTGGTGGTTATACCACGATTCGTGTACATTATGTACATTTATGTGGGGAGCAGCATTGTCAGACAGATACTTCTAGCAAAAATGGCGGGACCAAGTTGCGAATGTAACAGATTTTAACGAAAGGAGCCCAAAATACAAACACCTCAAGTACTGCAACTAATAACATTACTAATATATATATATATATATATATATATATATATATATATATATATATATATATATATATATAACTGTTGTTAAATGATTAGCCTAATGCGAGGCTCTTTGTAAATAAATAAATAGAGCACTGTAAAGCATTTTTCTTGCCTTGACAGAGTTCAAAATCGACTTCGCAATTTAGTGGGGGGGGGGTGATCTCTTCATTGCTAGTCTTTCTCTACTCTATTGTTATTTCCATGAAAGATGCTTGAGTCGAGTGTCTTTGATAAGTGATGACTCATTAGTAAAACAAAATAGGGGAGTCTACAAACATTTTGCGACATCGTCTACATAGCAACGCCATTATGCCAACTAGAAATGTCCAAATTTTGTCAGCGTTTCAAATTGATTTCCGTTATTAAAACTGAGCAGTTTAGATTAATAAATATTTAACCCGGTTCTAGATTTCTTTTTTCCTATTGACATAAAAAGGAAGTAGGGGTTTTTATTCTACTACAGAAAAATGTACTCCTATTTCTATTCTTCCAAAAGACGAAATGTTTTTCAATAAAGTTTGAATATTTTCCTGGCTGATTTGACAATATTTCTGAGATCAGGTATTATTCTTATTTACATGTTTCTTACACTTTCTTATCATATTCATTTCTTTTAAGAATTATTTATCAGTAATAAATTACGAGCACTTAATACAGGGTGACCCAAAAAAAACGGGCCCCAAATCTAATTAGGCCTCGTTTCTTAGTGTTTCGTCCGAATGAAATGAATTTTGGGGCATCACTAGTTTATTATATTTACAACATCATATCAAAACACTAGGGTCTTTGGCCTTTTTTTTCTCCGTTCTACAGCATGTGTTCTAGATAGACTTCTTTTAGCTCCGTGCATTTCTTGAGGCGCAGAACGAAGTTGTCCATGACGTTCTTACAGACTGAATTGGGAATGGCTCTCATCTCCTCCCTGATGGCTTCCTTGAGTTCCGTAGTGGTTCTGGGTTTCCCTGCATACATTCTGTCCTTAAGATATCCCCAAAGGAAATAATCTGGGGGGCTTAGGTCCGGGCTATGGGGTGGGCACTCAAAATTAGTCTTGAGACTGATCACTCGGCCTCTGAAGTTCTCTTTCAGCCAATCTCGGGACAGGTTTTAGGTGTGAGAACTTGCTCCGTCTTGCTGGAACCAGAACTTGCTCATGAGCGACGGTAGAGGGTCTGGAGCTCACTCTTGAAGGTTTTGAGGACCTCCACATATCGCTCCTTGGTGACTGTCACTGCTGCGTCAGATTCTTCGATGAAGATTGGTCCGATGATGCCTCTGACCGAGATTGCAGCCCACACCGTGCAATTAGGAGAGTGCAGGGGCTTGGTGGTTACTTCATTGGGTCTGGAGGACCCCCAGAAGACATTTGTCTTGAAGTTTGCCTTTCCGTCAAGATGGAAGTGGGCTTCATCTGAGGTCTAAAGGAGGTTAAGGAAACCTGGTGTCTCCTCGATCTTATCGAGCATCTTGACTGCCATAGCGCTCCTCTGCTTCTTGTCTGAGGCTGTAATGGTCTGCAGCGTCTGTATTCTGTATGGGTAAGCCCTGATATTGTTCACCAGCACTCTCCTGTAAGTCTCACGGGAGATACCGAGGGACTGACTTCGCTTACGCACAGAGCGTTTCGGACTCTCCTGGAAAGACTCCCTCACACTTTCGACCAGCTCGGCTGCTCGCTTCTTGGGATGTGCCGAGTGGCTTGGTCGGTTCTCACTGGCAGCGTTGAAGTTCTCCATGGTCTCATACTTCTCGAAGTGGTCCTCCCAGTTCTGAATTCTGCTTTTGGGTGGAGCCTTTTCACATCCGAACTGATGCATGAAACTGTCCTGGGTTTTCTTAAACGAGCCTGTCTTGTAGTAAAATTTAACACAGTGTATTCTTTGTCCCAGCTCCCACTGAGGGCTTGGTGTACTCACGGTCGTTGATTCTGCCATGCCCTGTGAAATAAGGGCAATCGGTGAATAAATAAAGGAAATATCACATAAAGTGTACACGGGGCCCGTGTTTTTTGAGTCACCCTGTAATAGGGAGTTACTTCCCACACACTGTGTATTTAGGTATATCAGAAGAGAAAATTGACTTAAATTGAGGGGATGTATGCTACCTTAGAAATTAAAGGTTGGTTTCTACTGGAAATTAAGGCTCAGAAAAAATTGGGCACTTTCTCTCTGAGGAACATATAAAGCCCCAAAAGAAGTGAATCAGGAGTTCCTTGATACTAAGAATAAACAGTCTACTCTTCATATATTTGTCGTGCCACCGCCCCCGTTTCTGATTTTTTACAAAACCGGATGTTAGATATTTGATCAACACGATGCATGTGGCAGAAAGCAACGCACTTTCATTCTTTCTGCGCATAGAGTCATTTCAGCTGACCAATCAGATCTCATCAAAGCTTTATATGACCCACCAGTATATAAAGGATCCTCTCTTCACTCAGCCCACTTACTCCACGCATCCTTGCCATATATTTTGGTGCCATTTTACCGATAAAAGTCATTAGCAACAGCAGTGGCTCTGATCCTTCCTTCTACATAGTTAACTCTTCTTATTGGAGATATCCCATTATTTTTCTTGTTCTGAAGTTTGTTATATATTTGTTGGGTACCCCCAAAAAAGTCAAATGGACTCGCCCTAGAGTTACATAAGAAAAAGTAACTACAACCATGAGCTGGTCATATTAGGAAATTCCGCATCTATATTAACGTGTGAATAGAGTGTTCCGTTCTATGTAACTCCCGTTTATCAGTCTTCTTATTACTACCAAATTCAACGTCGTTCTAACAGTATTGGAAGATACTCTTTTTGAAAATAACTCAGGAGTACAATCGTATTGCTTGATCAGTTCAGTTGTCTTGTATTGTATTGAGAAAAAGAAAATGATTGTCGAAAATATATTTGTTATTTATGTAGTTTGCCAAAAGAGTTGATTTTACTGAAGCGTTTATTGAATAAGTTGGAAAGTCAAGTTTCTTTCAATTAAAAAGAAATATGCAGAGTACGATGTACATTTTTATAATTTACGGAATGAAAACATTGATTTAATGCAACAATTTTGGATACATTTTTGCGGTGTATAGGCATGTGCATTTGTGTACTCGGATATTTCCATGTCTTTTTATAAGTTTGGAAGAAAACAATTAGGAACATGGAAATATCCGAGGAAAAAGAACAAAATGTGCAGCGGGGTAACAGCGGATTCGGATTATACATTTAATGAAAGGTTCTCATGCTAATTTACATGCGAAGAACAAGACAAAAAAGTCTTGTGAAATACAACATTGACAAGTATCAGATATGATATCAAACTTAACACTGATAAATTGACAAAAGGGTAATAAAACGATAAAAAACAATAACGAACAAAATAAATGGGGTATCTTTTGAGAAAAGTTGGAAAATAATAAAAAAAGGAGAAAACATGTGCAAAAATAAAAATAAACATCGAAACAAACAAAAATAAACACATAGGGGAGGGAAAAATAGATTTTTATTTCAGTTCCTCTTGTATACATAAATACTTTGTAAAAAAGGATGATCAACCAAGCCACAACATAGAAGCTATCATGCAATAAAACAAGATGATATTGTCTCCCCTGGTCCGCGCCCCAACCCCCAAACCACCCCCCACTTGTCGACTGTCTTATGAACATTTTTGTTTGTTTGTTTGAGAAAATAAATGAAAATAAAAGAAGAAAAAAAAAAGAATGACTCACCCCCCCAAACCAAAGAGGAAATAAAATAAAACGAGCATGCAAACAAGGTGGTTATGCAACAAAAAAGGTAGCAACTACGATAGAAAGGAGGGACTTTCTTTGTACATGACCCCCTTTTCACAGACCTCTCCTTCCCGGGCCATCACCAACAGCTGTTCATGCATTACATCAGACTGAGTCCGTTCTCGTTCGTTCTCTTGCCAGCAGTTTTTAATCAATGATTCCCTGTTAACATAAAAATATTAAAATAGAATTATTAAATGATTTTTTTTTAATGCAACAAAATGAACTCTTTTGTATATAAAGTACATAAAACCATCCATTAAATTTTTTATTCCAACAAAATGAACACTTTAGTATATAAAGTACATAAAACCATCCATTAAATTTTTTTACTGCAACAAAATGAACACTTTAGTATATAAAGTACATAAAATCATCCATTAAATTTTTTATTCCAACAAAATGAACACTTTAGTATATAAAGTACATAAAACCATCCATTAATTTTTTACTGCAACAAAATGAACTCTTTAGTATATAAAGTACATAAAACCATCCATTAAATTTTTTACTGCAACAAAATGAACACTTTAGTATATAAAGTACAGAAAACCGTCCATTAAATTTTTTTACTGCAACAAAATGAACACTTTAGTATATAAAGTACATAAAACCATCCATTAAATTTTTTACTGCAACAAAATGAACACTTTAGTATATAAAGTACATAAAACCATCCATTAAATTTTTTACTGCAACAAAATGAACACTTTAGTATATAAAGTACATAAAACCATCCATTAAATTTTTTTTACTGCAACAAAATGAACATTTTAGTATATAAAGTACATAAAACCATCCATTAAATTTTTTTACTGCAACAAAATGAACACTTTAGTATATAAAGTACATAAAAGCATCCATTAAATTTTTTTACTGCAGCAAAATGATCTCTACTTCTATATAATAAAGTAGAATTTACCCCTCTGCATTCAGACATAATAGCTTAATAACCAAAACCTTCATATGCTAATCTGTTCTGCCATCAATTAGCCTAAGTCCTTATGCATGTTTCCAGAAATTATGCTTTCATTTCGTCTGCTTTAAAAAATTCTTACATTTTCTCTCGATTACCTGCTTCTGTCAAATATGACTTCATTTTTACTCACATCTTATTATCTACTCTTCCTGCCTCCAGTAACACTGGAGCCTAATTGTTCATGGCATAATAATGCCATGAACACTGCTTGCGTTTAATTTTTCACACTAAACGGTTTCTCTCTTATCTACTGTACTTTTCAGATTAAAGAATACTAACATACTTACTTTATTATTTTTACTTGTACGTATTGACTGCTTCTTTTTTACGTTAGCTACACAATTTTTGTCTCTTACGATTTGTGTCACAACAAAATAATAACAGTATCAAGCCTCTCCAGAGAAATTAAAATAATACAGATTACTTTTTTAGAACTCAGATTTCATTCTAGAATAGCAGATTACACTTATTCGCATTCCTGAAAAACAACAAATGTCCGCTAAGACTTTAGACATCTGCTTCGGTAAGCTTTTTCGATTATGTTTTTATAATAGTTACTTCTTTTTCAATAATATATCTATTTTATTTGCCTGCAAACAATAACTACTTAATTACAACTATTTATTTTAAAATACTGCCGGCGAGGGGAGGGGGCGGTTAACTACTATTTACACCTATAGGGTAGGGAGCCTAGCTCCACTTCCAAACTTAGACAATTCGCTTTTATTTACTTATTTACAAACATATATGTTCTTTTCTGATTTTTCTTTTCAGAATTGACACGCAAATATTTTCTTTTTTTTATTAAATAAATATTTTATATTTTCCCCACACAACACTGGGACACGTTCTGACTATTTGCAGAATTAAGGAATATCAGATTGGATGTTAAATACACGGACCGTTATTCGTAGTCAGCACGACAATTCTTCCACTATTTATGTCTTATATACTTTTTCTTTGCAAATTGCCTCAGTCTAGAAGGGTTTCTCCTTCCCTGACGGAGGACAGAACAGATCACGTGTAGTATCTGTTTTGTTATTGTTTTCGTAAGTAAATGAGGCAAGACGAGGTGTATTATCTCAGACCAAGATGGCTGACTGCCGGGTCTCGTTTATTCACGTTAGCCCCGAGATCTTACATCGGACCAAATTTTGGTTAACATAACAGTATCAAAACAGAGATTACATATGTTTTTATTAACACAAATATGTCACAGTTTAGTTGTTTGTGTTTAATTTGTTTCTTTTATTTTCAGTTATTTCTTTTCTTTTTTTTACGGCAACAATATTTTGGTAGGAAATAACAATGTCGTCATATATTAAATTTAGAGTTAAGAGTCTTTTACTGAGTTATACAAATATTTTATTTAAAAACTTAAAATATTTATAAAATTATTTGTTCCACAAAAGTGGATATTCAGATTTCTGGGATATTGAAATGCGCAAGAAATAAAAGAAACTTTATTTAAGACTTAACATTTTTTTCAGTGTTTTCTTAAATAAACTTGTGTTACAAAACATAAGAATTATGTTTTTAAACAAATACTTTTATTTATACATATTTTAATTTAAATTATTTTTATATAAATCACTAACAGACTTTACTTATTTTCATCGAATCTGATCCAATGAAACATGTCGTCATCTAGGAAATAAGCCGATAACACTAGCATATTTATTCATTTAAAAGTGTTTTTCTTCAGATTTCATACGTAATACTTAATTGATTATAAATTTTAGCAATTTTCATGCTTGCCATCAATCACAATCAAGGATTTGTTTCACGTGACTCAAATTAACCAATCAATCGCAACCATTTGAAATTAAAATCGTCTGCCTTGAATATTAAAAAAAAAAATACAAACCGGTGCTTATTTATACGTCTACTCTGAATATTTACCGACTTTACGATACTTTTTTTCGGTTTATTTTTTATTTTTTTTACTTTACAAAATAGAATTAACTTTAAAGTGCAGTATTTGTTTTGATACTATAGTTTATCTTTTCTCTTTTCGGTCAGTGAAGGAGAAATCTTCTAGACTGCGGCACTTTTTCTTTTTGCACCAATCCAGAGTGTCCCTGTTTGGGGAGCTCGATTTTATCCACAAATATTTGCCGATTTTACAATATTTTTACTTTTCGGTTTCTTTTTATTTATTTGTTTACTTTTCATAATACAATTAATTTTAAAGTTTAGTATACTTTATCTTTTATGTCTTCGGTCAGTGAAGGAGATTTCTTTTTCACTGACCGAAGACAGAAAATATAAAGTATAGTATCAGAACGGATACTACACTTAAAAGTTTATTATTTTTCGAAAATTTAAAAATAAAATAAAAATAAACTGAAAAAAAGCATTGTAAAGTCGGCAAATATTCTGAGTAGAAGATATAAAAATAAGCACCGGTTTTAAAAAGTAAATAAAAATAAACTGAACAGAACAAACATTATTGTAAAGTCGGAAAATATTCAGAGTAGACATAAAAATAAGCATCGGTTTTAAAAATAAAATAAAATAAAAATAAACCGAAAAAAAACAACAACAAAAAAACAACATAATTGTCAAGTAGGCAAATATTCAGAGTGGACTTAAAAATAAGAACCAGTTTTTATTTTTTTTTTAAATATTCAAGGCAGACGATCTTAATTTCAAATGGTTGCAATTGATTGGTTAATTTGAGTCGCGTGAGAGAAACACTAGATTGTTATTGGTGACGGGCAGAAAAAGTGCCACCCGATTTTAATTCCAATACACTCAACAAGTCATATTGCCTTTTCGAACAAACTTATCTGTCGCCTAATATAGACGTTTGCCAAATTTTTATTATCACATAAATCGTAGTGGGGGCTTATGTTTTTAATAAATTAAAGCGCCAAAACTATTTAGTATTTTACTGTACAATAAAAGAATAATGTAGAAACTAATGGGGATATAGTTTTTTACTTCTCAAATTTAGCTTTTTTCTGCTTAAAAACAATTTAAAACATGTAAATAAATACAAATGGAAGGAGAACTTTTTCTGTTTCTTAAGCAGTGAAAATCTTTAAAAAATTTTTATTGGGGGGGGGCGTTCTAGATATACTGTAGATATATCTAACCTAGCCCTAATCCCTAAACTAACTTTAACCTAACCTAATCCTAAACTAACTCTAAAAAGAAATAAAAAGAAGCGATATAGCCGAAAGTTAAGATTGTTTTTCGGAAACCGGGTACAATTCAGAAATTTATTTAAAAATATTTTCGAAAGAAAAGCTAAATAAAAAGAAATGGTTACACATCTCTAGATAGGTATCTACAGGAACAATGGTTTCGGCTGCTTAATAACCATGGTATTTGTGAAAATGCTACTACTAATAATAGGTAAGAGCAACTGAAAAGTACAGAAAATTCTGGGGATCTGCTTTTAACATTGTGGGGTCTGTGTTCGCACCGGATAATCATAAGCAACAAATAATTAAATAGTTCAGCTAGTAGTATATAGAGTTCATAAAACCGTCTATTAACTTCTTTTTATTAAGACAAAATAAACTCTTAAATATATAATCATAAAACCATCCATTAAAAAAAAATATTATTGAAAATAAAGTGTTAAAAAACTAGTAAGAAAAAACATTTTTGGTTAATAATTTTAATTTAACAACATCTGAATGACAAAATATTGTAGATAGGATGCTGTTAAAAAAAACAAAAAACCCAAGAAAATACAAAAAACCCAAGAAAACCCAAGAAAATACAAAAAAATCTAAATACAATGTTTAATAAGAACACTCGAAGAATACGCGTCCCAGGACAGGTAAAATAATTTCACCAAACAGAACAGTTTTGCATCACTTTTATGTTCCTTACGAACATTAAAATCAAGATATAATGCCACTAAAACTCATGTCTAGAATCCTTATTCTAATTTTGATCAAAATCCATTACATCATTTTGACTAGAAAATATCTAAAATTTAAGGCTTAAGCTTAAGGGGTTTTAAGAAGAAATTGAAATTCAGTGGATCTTGCTTAATTGGCGTCTAATGACTAATGCAAATCTGAAATATTTTAATTTTCAAATAAGAGGTTGTGCATATATTATACTCCTAAAAACCCTTTAAAATACTCAAAAGAAACTGAAATTTGGGGAATATTGATGTCTAATGCCTATTGTAACAATTAAAAATATTGAAGGTATCTGAATTTTCACGCAGGGTTCTACTCCCTCTTTGCCCCCCCTTTCATAAAACTTAATTAAACTAAATATAGCTCACATTTCGATACCTTACGCTTAGCAGCTATGTTCCAAAATTCATAATGATCAGTTAATTCATTTAGGAGTAAATCCGCACATAAAAATATATAGACATATACACATACCTAACTTTATATAAATAGAGATTAATGTCCCATTCCACACAAGTGCTGATGTTACTGTTATAATCTATTAAAATCAGATCTACTTCTGATTTAGGCTGCACATGAATACACCCTACCGGATGTGAACACACCGAGGACAGAGTAAAAATGAGAAAATGTTTCTCTGCTGATCTCTTCATGTCTTCAAATAAATAGCTAGAAAAAGAATTGCCAACAACTTCTGAGTCATCGATCCGATTTTTCTAATAAGTAATGCTAATTTGCTGACTAAAATCACTTCTCAGCCTAGGCCCGGAAGACAGCTTTTGGGGCGCTTTTGCTGAGATTAAATGATGCTGTCACACACCTGCCAACCTACCTCACTCAACACATGCCAACGACCACTCCTTATGTTAAGTAGTAGAAGGTAAGTTTGATTGTATTCATCTGGTGATTTAAATTCACTGGCCAACATTGAAACCTACACAGGGAAGTGGGGGGATTGAGTCAGCGAGTATGCACTCAAATGTCACATCAACCTGCATAGTCAGAAGAGGACTTGACATCACATGCCACAAATAGAGAGGTAGTGAGACAGGTAGGTTAGTTAGTTGAAAGTCTCAAAGCGAACAGCATGTGTAGAGAATGACTTAAGATCAATGATAAATGAAACCTCCCAGAAGTCCTTCACTGCTAGCAGAAGAAAAGGCGACGTCAACATCTAAATGAATGGTTCTTTCTTCAAATTCGAGAATATTCCTTTTTTCTTTGGTTACTGTGAGACTTTACTTACAGCCGGAGATGACCGTCGATGAAATGCCTCACCATGGGAGGAGCGAATAACTCGAGGTAGGATTTAATTGTGCTGTTATGATTTGTGATTTGCATTGATATGCAAATCACAAATCATAACAGCATGTATTTGGTTTGACTATATTGAAAACATGTATTTGGTTTGACTGTGACTTATGAGACATTGGACGCCCCCTTGAAGGGAGGGGGTATATGTAACACACATCCACAAACACAAGTTCACTTGGCAAACTAACATACGCCTGTCCAGTGGGACACTATGTTCTGTATCTCTTTTAATACAATTCAACCCTCTTTTAAATTAAATTGTCTTCTTTTTTTCTTTACTTCGCCAGCAATTTTTACTGCCATTCTTTGCCTTCCTGCAATGATGATGATGATGATGATGATGATGATGATGATGTTTTGGAATTTATGGTATTGCGAGTGTCCCGAACTTTGGGATGGGTAACACCAAGCAACATCTTATGCCTATTCTCTGTGCGCTCTGATCCAAAGGTTTCATATAAATCAGGTTGCATACAGTCATATCACGTATTATGCACTCAAGCTAGGTCTTCCTTAGTCTTCCATGTTTCCTCGTTTCTGGGATATCCAGACACATTATGGAGTTGCTGCAAGAGATAGCACACTGTACATGGCCGAACCATCTCAGACATTGAGTGTGTAAGGCATCCGTGATTTCGCCAATGCCAATACAATACAATTTTCTTCCTGTTTTTCAGCTGCACATTCACTTGATAATGGTACGATCATTACGCTGAAGCCGTTGCAGATCAAATATATTTCGAGCCCATGTCTCACTTCCATTAAAGATGGCAGAGCAAACACAGACTGAAAAGACTTTGCCCTGAGGAAATGTGTCTAGAAGTAAGGATTGGCAGCAGCTTCCTATGTGGTATATAGCATCACACTATGCACAAGTGTTAATTAACTAAAAAATAAATGTTCACCACATCAATTCATCAAATTTAAGTATGTAAGAAACATCAACGTATACAAATAATCAACAACAATCATATTTAAATAAAGGAAATACATCATTGTAAATGAAGGAATTATACACCTGGAGAAGGCCAGAGAACACATCAACTGAAACGTAATATAAATATCAACTTGAATACAAAAGTATATTGTGAAAAAAAAAAGTCATGACGAAGTATCGAAAATGAATTGTAAAAAAGTAGGTAAAATTTCTCTATTCTATCTTTCTATCTTCTTTCTTTTTGACACATAAAGTTATCATGTTAGATTTTCAAAGTCAAATCCAAATAGAAATCCGTCTGACATATTCGTACTTGATTCGAAATAAACTATTTTTTCATTTGTCTCTTCTGCTATGTTATTGGCACGAATATATTTTATTTCGTACCAATTTCTTTCTGAAAATACTTATTCTGGAAAAGAAACTTTTAGAGTGGTAAATTTTCCCTTATTCACCGAATATTCTTATAGATTGAACAGAAGCAATCATGTCATGAGTTATTTCCCTTTAATTACACATTATTATTTGTTATTTACTAATAATGCATTAACGTCATGTAATTAAACAAACTTTTCAAAGAATTCAAATCCACCAAAATTACTTTTCATTTCTTCATAAACAAGTCAGTCATTTTTCTAGTGGAGAATTTATGCTTACTCACCAAATATTCGGATGCATTTTAAAATAAAGATAAAAATACCCTTCAAAATCAAATTTCTTTCTTTTACCCGTTTTGTGCAATTTCTATAATTCAAGGATTAATCTTATTTCAGGGTTAATCTTCATTTAAAAGTAAAGTTGGTATTAACCTCACTCCCACTGCTGGAAGATGTAACACAAGGTTGGGATTCAAAAACCAGCATACAAGAGGCGTGTGCACTCTGCCCCCCCCCCTTTCTAAAAAATTCCTCGGCGGCCTAATCAGCATTCCCCAGGCGATTAGCAATAAACTAACCCCTTCTCAAGGAGAGAAGGTAAAGCCTGGGAGGGGGACCTCATAGAACAGCACAGAACTATACCTCAGCCCGACAGTAAAAAGATTACTAACTAAAAAATAGCCCAGAATCTCGTCCTGATTATCCTCTACTCGTACGAAAAAAAAAACAACACATTGTTATTATAGCATTTGTTTTGCTAAACAGCCGCTGGAAGTCTAAAAGATTTTTTATTCTTTTTCAATCATAAGTGTATTTACATTGTTTATTTTCAGATTATTGCCCTCATCAACATTGGTATTTCTACTATTTTTCGGTCGATGTGTTCTCCTGCCTTCTGGTGTATGGTACACACATAGTATAAATATTAATATCGATAATCATAACTCCTCATCACAAAATATCAGACAAAAATGACAAAAAAAAATGTAATTCTGGAAAAAGAAATATGAAGGTTTATAAGTACCAAGAGAATAACAGAATATCTCACTTACAATTCTGGGTTGCAGTGGGCTGGAATCTCTAGTCGCTTCTCAGACATGAGAAACTCTAGTAATTCTTGGCGTCCCATATCTCCATAAGGAACACCACCAACAGTGATGATTTCCCAAAGTAGTACACCATAAGCCCATCTAGAAGGAAGAAAACAAAAACAGAAAAGTTATAGTAAAATAGAAAAATAATTTTGGGTGTCAGGATATTGTTTTTTAGTTAACTGGTATCTTCTTATTTATATGTAATTGACAAGATTTAAATTATTCTCAAATCATATTCCAAATAAAGAGTACACAGTGATATCCAAGACATTTCTAGCTGTTTCCAGACGATGTTCATTTTCAGTTATACAATATAACACAACATTTGTTTAAACAGCCTGACTGCATTTGATGCATTGACAGCTTTCCCCAACAAATGAGGCTTGATATACAAAATTTGAAAGGTCAATAAACTCGGTGTGTGCAAGGTGTGAACCCACTGAGATGGTTTTGAATTTGAGTTCTTTTTCTCTTTGCGATGACAGCTACAACAGACATAGGGATTTGTGGCTGCTGCAGTCCTAGATGGTTGGTTTATAAAATAAGATTTTAAGAATAAAATATATTTTTCTAAAAGACAAAAATATCTTGTTCACTTCGTGTTTCAGTCCTTCCTTTCAACTAGCAGACTCATCTTTTTTTTGGTCCCCAAAACCAAGACAATACTTTCTCTGACAGATGCAGAGAAGTAATGCCAAAAGACGCTTACTCTGTTTGGACGAACAGCTTTAATATCACAGTTTTGCTGGTCTTTAAATTCACAACGTGGGTGCAGAACTATTGACAAACTGGTCAGAACTCATCCGACACTCGTGGCCCTCGAGATACAACCCAAACCATGTTTAGTTCTGAGTCACACAGAATATGACACTGAGTGACTGTCCAAAGTCCCCAAACTACAACGTCTCGTTACAATCACAATATTAAGCAGATTGTTTAGTCTTACTTTTATTTTCTTTCTGCTAGTGTGTTATAAAAGAAAAGGGTGGGTAAACAGACATCAAAGTCTCTGATTGGTCGGACAAAATCACGTGGCTTGAACAATTTAAAAATAGCAGTTGAGTAGCAATTGGTATTTAGCAGCAGTAGCACACAGAAGCTTGTACAGAGCTCATGTCCAACAGGTTGCTTTCTGTATTATCTGCTGTAGTATCTATTTGTACAGGATGCATAATGTATTTGAGAACATACGTTATTTTTACTACAGCAGAAATATTATTTGACTTCATATTTTCTAAATTTCAGAATTATCAATAACAGCCCTATAACAACTGAAGAGGCACCGAATATAGCAATTTAGAAACAGATCCACTTTTAAGAGTCGCTTGATCTTTCGTTTACAAAGTTTGCAAATAGTTTAGGGCTTAAGATGGAAAGGTATCACCATTATCAAAACGTAAAAAAACATTCTAGACACACTAATAGCATTAGAATACCTGAATCTTTTCAGTAAGTACAGCATACCTTTGGTGGTAATCCTAGAAGATTTATCAGGTTGATTGCAAAAGTATACCGTTCGCCAAAAAGAACAATCTGAAATGTTGTCCACAAGTGGTGATTAAGGTCATTTTATGCCAGAAAAGGTTAAAAAAATTGCTTAATCAGAGACAATAGGCTCCTAAACCTATAACCTCTAACATTTGACCTCCTAGCTCCCAATCCTTTGGACTACTATGTATGGAGCATAGTTGAAAAAATGATTAATGATCCCCTTCATAACACTAAATAATCCCTAAACATCCTACGTTACACATCCTGTACTATCTAACCACAACAACAGTTCAATGGTCTATAAAATCTAAAACTTGGATCGATAAAAAATTATACAGTTCATAAGAAATTACAAAAGATCTTTAATGGGAAACTTTACTTACAGATCACTCATAGTACTTGACCAGCCTGTCTTGAGGGTTTCAATAGCTTGCCATTTATATTCATCCTGGAATTAAAAAAAAAGAGAAAAGAAAAATGGTTTCCAATTATAGATTGTGCTGGCGTTATTCATGAATATTCCAAAGTTACAATATCATAATAAGTAACTGATATAACTTGACTAGAAGTTATAATAACAAAAATAACCAGAGTGTAAGGTCTTTAAAAGAGGATGGTTTATTACAACGTATATCTTATACAAAACAATAGCACTACCGGTAATCTAATAGGATTAACCTAATACACTCGAATACCGTCGAATACACATACTACTATTCGTAGTCATATATATATATTCTACAGACTGGTTCATTTCTTTAATGACTGAGGGGAGTCCGGTATCCCATCACAACAATAACATAGGTAAGTAGTAAGTGATGTAAGTAGGGGGTGAAGATAGACTCGATATAAACAAAGATAATCCTTTTTTAGTATATTATAATGACAATGACTCAAACAATTTAGATTTTATTATTTATATATTTTCTCGCTTCAACCTTCAGCCGAGTGTGTATCAGCTTGCACTAGGTTAGGGGTCTCCGACCTTATTTTGCTGGTGGACACCTTGAGAGCTATTTCATCATGTATGGACCCCATATATATATATATATATATATATATATATATATATATATATATATATATATTATAAATTGAGAATAAAAGCCCTTTTCAATGCAAGATATATTTATTTCTTTTTTTGTTGACATTTATCTAATTAATTTCGGAGATATACTCTATCTTCAGAGTTACTTGCCTTTTTTTATATAAAAAAAGGCAAGTAACTCTGAAGATAGAGTATATCTCCGAAATTAATTAGATAAATGTCAACAAAAAAAGAAATAAATATATCTTGCATTGAAAAGGGCTTTTATTCTCAATTTATAATACTTATCCTTTGATGCTTATATAAAAAAAGATGAACGACCAATATTTAAAAATACCAGCATGCCCGACGCATTTCCGTTCAACACAAGAACCGCGAATTACACCACACGCGGACATTACGTCAAACCCAACACAAGGACGTTTTATCGATAAACAAAACTAAAGAGTTTGTTTATTTTTATAAAAAAAGAGGCAAGTAACTCTAAAGATAAGGTATATCTCCGAAATTAATAAGATAAATGTAAAAAAAAGAAATAAATATATCTTGCATTGAAAAGGGCTTTTATTCTCAATTTATAATACTTATCCTTTGATGCTTAAAAAAAATGAACGACCAATATTTTATATATATATATATATATATATATATATATATATATATATATATATATATATATATATATATATATATATATATATATATCTTTTTTATCACATATTTGTTTCTACATTGGAAAACTAACAATGAATCAATTTCATTATATTCATAAACATAAAATCCAAGTACATCTAGTAAACACAAAACATAATAAATAGAAACTAGATAAACATTTATTTCGTGGGCCCTCTTAAAGCTTCTATAGATCCACGTGGTGCCATGTTCAAGTCGAGTTCAAATGCGCATATGAAGGCCGTTGTTTAATCTTTTGTCTGTTTTTTGGAGGGGGAGAGGAGGGGAGGGGAAGTTACAGTTAACTAATTATATAATGTACCTTATTGTGGTATAACATACCTTAACGACGGCTGGTTTTGTTAAGCCAAATCCTCCAATTTTCGCCCGCAGTATTTCGTCCAGGTAAATATTTTGTGCACAGAGATTACCATGGATTGTCTGAAAGAGAAATAAAAAAATTATGAAAGACATTGTTTTGGGAATATGTAATAGAATGTAATTTATGGTAAAATAGCTCAACAACTTTAAAATAGAAATTATTATTTACATGATACAATATTATTATGAACTAGTTATAAATACCCGGCGTTGCCTGATAGTTTTTTTTAATTACAATTTGTTTTGCTTTACCTTTTGTAAAGTATGCCGTTTTTTTCAAAAATATTATTTTTTTGTTCTGATTAAAGGGAAGTAACTCTGTATAGACGAATACAGAATTAAATCACTTTTTAATATGCCAGCCATTTAAAAATTATTCCGACCGTGACAAAGTATTTTCTGAAAGAAATTAAATCAAATTACATTTTATTCTTTTTAACAATATGCTGCAATGGTTAACAAGAAAACTGATGCACCAGAATTAAATATTGATTTTATAGGAAGAAAGCTATCGATGACAAAGAAACAATAAAGAGACTGACTTTACTTTATATATTAGATTTATTGTGGCGCTTTGGCCATTCCCATTGAGACAAGCAGTGATTATCCTCATGGTACATCATTTTTCTTAAGAGAGGACAAGAGAATAATAAGAAAGGAGGTCTTGGCAGGTCTCCTTCTTTAATGCACCAAATTACCTCTGCGGCACCTTTATCAATCTGTTGGCTACATTTTCAGCTGACATGACCAGCATCGCGTCAATAATCTCATATTCTATCACTAATCCTCTGAACAAATTTCATCGCCTTCAAGTGAACATCTTTTTACTAGTGTATGTTCCACTGTAAATGGAGCATGACAGCCAACAAAGAATGGAAGATCTTCCCCTTTAACCAGATACAAGTGAGTTATATATATGTAGTTTAAGTGCAGTCAAGCAAGATTTACCCCCTCCCTCCTTTCTAATAACTCTTGTAGTTCTTTTTGGTCGTTGGTTGGTCATGCAGGTATTTTAAAGAGTTTCCTATTTATTTGTTAACCATTTCAGTATTTTGGTTATCAACTCAATAATTTTTACATGTATTATATATATATATATATATAGAGAGAGAGAGAGAGAGAGAGAGAAAGAGAGAGAGAGAGAGAGAGAAATATATATATATATATATATAGAGAGAGAGAGAGAGAGAGAGAGAAAACGAGAGACACACGCATATAAATATATATAAAAAGAGAGAGAGAGAAAGATACAAACACATATATAGATAGAAAGATAGATGCACACACACACACACACACACACACATATATATATATATATATATATATATATATATATATATATATATAATGAGAGATAGAAAGATATACACACACATATATATATATATATATATATATATGTATATATAGAGAGACAGAGAGAGAGAGAAATATACATATATATATATATATATATATATATATATATATATATATATATATGAAGCAATCCAAAAAAAGATATAAGCGTCAACTAATATCTTATAACTAGTGAAACATCCGGATAAAAACTGAAGCTCAATATACTGGATAGAGCATTAATATTATAATATAAAATGAAGTAATAAAATAAGGTGTCAATCACATTTCATTAGAATTCAAAGTTCAAGCAAAGTATCTTAAAGTCCTTAGCTCATGAGTTTTCAAAGATAATTTATTACTTGTAGTGTTATAACTGCGGTAACGGTCCTCTGAAGAGAAGAATTCTTCTCTTCAGAGGACCGTTACCGCAGTTATAACACTACAGGTAATAAATTATCTTTGAAAACTCATGAGCTAAGGACTTTAAGATACTTTGCTTGAACTTTGAATTCTAATAAAATTTGATTGACACCTTATTTTATTACTTCATTTTATATTATAATATATATATATATATATATATATATATATATATATATATATATAGTGTCAGGTTGTATATGAAAAGAAATCAAATAAAGTGCTCGATCATATAAGAGAGCTAATATAATTTATTTACTGTATATTACATATTTCAGCAATTTACCGCGGTTTCATCCAAAAGGGCAGATTTAGACATCTTTAGTAAATCTCCGTGCCCAGTGGAATCATCGGCAAGCTGAAATGATTGTAGACACGCCTGACAGGGAATGGCGTCAACAATGACAGAAAAAACTGTGCATCTCTGAGGGCGTCCCCGAAAAAATCCGGTGTGGGATAGTGATTAACTAGGGCTCAAGGGGGGGGGGGGCTTCATTTTATTCCCTAGGAGGTTTTATTTATTATTTATTTATCTGTTAGCAAGTTTTATTCATTTATTTAATTATCTGTTCTTTTGTAATGTTATTATTATACCTGAAAAAATACGAAAAGGGGTGGCTGTATAGTTTACCGTTTGAGCCTGTGAAACTAGTGTGCTTTTTTGTTGTCGTTTTTGTGAAATAAAATTATGTATCAGATTAATTGTTTGATATAGAGCTGAAAGAGATGATTCAAATATGTTTTTATCAACTTAACGTGTTTGTTTAATTTTGTTTATTGAGTCGGTGTTTTCGTATTTCTGTTATTTTTGTAATGTTATTGTTATATCTGGTCTGAAAAAATACGAAAGGAGCGGCTATATAGTTTGCCGTTTGGTTTGTGGAACTAGGGTGCCCTTTTGTTGTTGTTTTTGGAAATAAAATTATGTATCGGGTTAATTGTTCTATATAGTGTTGGAAAGCATGATGCAATAATGTTTTTATGGACTTAATGTGTTTGTTTATTTTTTGAATTGGTGTTTACGTATTTTCTAGATCTTAATGGGAAGCGGTGTTTCGTTGATATGCCCCGTTTATAACCAGTAGTGTTGAAAAACAAAAAAAAACGAAAAAAGAGCAAAAAGAAAGGAACAAAAAATAGTTATAAATGGAATGATGGATACTATCTGTTATTTCCGTTTGAGTGGTATAAGTTTAGTCTCTTTATTAATGGTGTGTTAATAATATTAATATTATATTTGTATTTATATTTAGTGTAAATTCATTAAATTCCTTATCTTGTTATTTCACACACGAGCATGAGACCACAAACATGCCTATACACAACATCTGCAAATGCGTGCATGTACACACATCTTCGCTCACATGTACGGGGGGGGGGGTTATTAATTTAATATTTTTAAATTTAATCTTTTATTTATTTTATTAATATTATTTTATATTTTATATTTATTAATAATCTGCTCCTATACATACACACGCGCACTCGCATACATGCTTGTACACACATCTGGACGTATACGTACGCCTGTACATTCATCTTCATTTATACAGGGGTGGGCGGGTGATTTGAGAATCTATTATATGGATTGTATGAAGCGGGGGTGGGTGGGGGGTTTAGGGGTTAAGAAAACTTTGTGGTGTATCTGTAATCCCGTGATAGGAGGGTCACGTGGAGATGGGGTATCTGCTGGTAAATGTATATCGCTGTGGATGGGGTTAGTTTTAGTATGGATGATGTGATTATCTGTGGTGAAAGGGTGGGGTGTTTATTGATAAATGTTTTATCTGGGTTAGGACATGGTTGTATCAGGGTAGGCAGGGTTTATTTAGTCGCGCCCGTGGTGTGTTTAACATATATCTTGGGGGAGGGGTATTTTGTACGTAAATAGAAGAATAGGAATTTTGTTATGGGGTTAAGGAGGTCTTGGGGGGATTAGTTATTTTATATGTTTTTAAGAAATACGTTACTATCTTTTTAGAGGGGTATTTGGTTTAAAGGTATAATTGGTGGGTTATGTTATATTGTTATCAGACCATTGGGCTAGCAGGAATTTTCTTCTGTGGGGGCATTTTCTGAAGCACTCGGTTTTTATGTTCATGCAGTTTATGGAAGGGTTGTTGATAGCTTGTATAATTCTGAATTTCTCAGTAGTGCACAAAGGGCAGGTCCTGGAGGTGGGGCTGTAGGATTTAGGTTTGTCGGTAATTCTCCATTCTATTTTGTAGAGGGTGTTGGACTTCTTGAGATCCCATACGTGGGTTTCCAGTGTGGTTATGTGGTCTTTTTTGGGGTATTTGAAAGTGTTGTTGTGGGCGTAGAGTCTTTGTTTAAAGGATCCTTGGGTCATTTCGATGTATATATCCTCCCTTTCGGTATCCAGCCCAGATATAACCATGGCTTCGTAAACAACGGAGCTGACTGTGCATCCTCCACCCAAGGGGCAGGTCTCACCTCTGTTACACCTATATATATATATATATATATATATATATATATATATATATATATATATATATATATATATATATATATATATATAGAGAGAGAGAGAGAGAGAGAGAGAGAGAGAGAACGAGAGACACACATATAAATATATATAAAGAGAGAGAGAGAGAGAGAGAGATACAAACGCATATATTGATAGATAGAAAGATAGATGCACACACCCATATATATATATATATAATGAGAGATAGAAAGATATACACACATATATATATATATATATATATATATATATATATATATATATATAGAGAGAGAGAGAGAGAAATATATATATATATATATATATATATATATATATAGAGAGAGAGAGAGAGAGAGAGAGAGAGAGAAAGAAAGAGAGAGAGAGAGCGAGGTAAGTTCATTTAATGTAAAATGTAGCAAGATTTTTCACCATCCAGATGACAGTTTTTTCAACAATTGAAATGATCATCATCATGGTTGAACAATGATCATCATCATGGTTGAACAAAGTACTGCAAAAGATAATTTCCAAGTGGCAAAAGAAAGCAAACATTTGTTATTGTTATACCTGATGGTTGGACAAATAGAGCAATCCACAGGCGACTTCAGCAGCGATGTATAGCAGCTTCACTTGGAAGAAAACCAGCACATTCGGTTCTTTGTCAGAACCTTTACGCATTTTCAACAAGTAGGAACGCAAGTCTCCACTTTCAGCATAATCCAATGCTATATAATGTCGTTCTGTAAACAAAAAGAAGGAAATCAAAGACTGATAAAAGGATGGAATATTGACGTGGGCTCCAAACACCTCAAACATTTTTTGTTATCGATGTAATAATGTGAATCTGGTCTATTTCTTGAACTGTGTCATCAATAGCATTGAATCTAACAAATCAATATTTGTTTCTGACGTGCCAAGTTTTCTTTTTTATGCTTGCACTATGTTCTTAGCAAGGAAAAAATTGTATTTCGATTCACTTAAAAAAATACTTACTCCTGCTAGGAACAGTCTTAAAATGAGGGTATTATTCACTAATTATGGGATCTTATATAAAGAGAGTTTATCCGTCTGTCCGTCAGTCACAATTATTTTTAACGTAATAAATACATTGCTTAATTTTTCTCATTTCGAAATATCAAAGATCTTAACTATTTTTAGAAATGGAGATTATTGATTTAATAGTATATAATAAATTCCCAACAAATGAGCGGATGTCATGACCACAAATTGAAACGGAAACCTTGAGATCTTTAGTCTGAGGTTCTACTAGCTGACCTATTTGGACTTTCTTATAATATTATTTTAACAAAATAATCATAGCTTTGGCATGACGTCATGGATTTATGTGTTTTAAAACATGAATTCAAAATAAGCGATTATAAAAAATAAATAAATGGGTAAACATGCATTGGAAATTATTTTAATAGTCCCAAACAATTTATTTTATTTTAACTATGTATTGCATGTAGTGATGTAGCAGTCTGAAATAGGACCTATTTCTTATGCGTCCACTGTGGGCAAGTTGGTCTTAAACTAACCAATCGGCTCACAGGGCGTATTGATTTCAGCTAGTCCCTTGCGGACTATTTGCACCCCTGCTGAACAGTGGAACGGATCTTCAGAGAGACCCTGGCCGTCAACCTAGAAGGAACTCTTCTTCACCTCTCTCCTGCCCCCTCATCCACTGGATTTCCGAGCACCACTCCCCGGGCAGTAAAAGAACTTCGTTTCCTTCCACCGGACACCAGTCCTACCTTTTTCTAAGCTATACCCCAACGGTATAGGATACCCAATAAAGATTTGTTTAATGTTAAAAGAAGCGTTGAGTTTTTCCTCGTATGACTACCGTCTACCGTGCTTATACTTATAGTGAGGCTACGACTACTAGACTTAGCTATTATAGTTCTTTCACAATTATATGATCCTCTCAGCCTAGCAAAAATAGGCGACCGGAGTGAGCATATATTTGCAAGTTAATAAAAAAGAAATTTCTACATGTCATCTGTAGCACGTAAAGGTACTGATACACTTGCATTTTAGACAAAAATAAAGAAGTAATCATTTTGTTTTTACTTAAACTAATATTGCAAAGGCTCTTACAACAATTTCTTCTTACAATAAATAAAACGATATTACATTACTTCCAACTAGGGCATTTTAGAAAATTCTTCCATTTTCTTTCCACGTCCCTGGGCAACGTTTAGTTTAATATATTAAGAAGTCTTCGGATTATGATTTATTAAGAACCAAGTTTACAGATTATATTTTAAAAGTTTTTTTTTTTAATCTGACTTGTTCAATTTTTAGTTAAGGTGACTATGTAAGTTTAATGTAAAATGTTGATGTTTCCTGAGGAGGCGTTTTCATCAGCGTCTAAAATAAAATGATCACCTACTCCAAATTTCGAAAAGGCGTCTGTCAACCGAATAATTTTGGCAAAAGACTGGTCGAAAAATCAAATTAAACTTAATATAAAAAATTTAAACCGTCTGTTAAAATTGGACAGGTAAAATTTTTATAATTAAAAAAATTTGGTGTTGAATTGATAATCAAATTAAAACAAATTAGAAGGCGTACCCGGTGTTGCCCGGGAATGAATAAAGACCCCTATGTACTCTTGCTCTCAGCCCAGAACACTATATAACTATTTTTCTTTTTTCCTTATTTTCTTTATTTACATTAGCCTATTTATGCTAGTACTGCTGTTACTACTGCTTTAGTCTTTTCCATTTCTTCTTTATTTATGTCATTTATTTATTTACATCACCCTCTTACTCTCATCGTACACAACTTTTGTTGCTACTATTACTACTCTCCCTAGTCCCTTCTTCCCTCCACTTTTTGTCTCATTCGCTCTTCCTCCCCCAATCTAAAAGATCCAAGTTGCAAACACTATTAGCAGAGTTTTAGTATTATACAGAAAACCTTTCTGATATGGCAAATTACGTAAGTCTATTGAGAAACATGCTTCTTGTCTTGTGTCATCCATCAATTGATGGTGAAACATTTACGAAGTTTGTGCGCCATGATGCTCGCTCACTCATTGCTCCAATCCCAAGAGGTCAATGCCCATCTCCAGAAGAGCCTTGATTGTAATATGAGGCCTCCCAGCCCATCGCTTGACCTCTGGGGATCACAGATGCATTTATCCAGCAGGTTTATCATGCCGAGATACATGTCCAGTCAGCACCAAAAGGTAGCATGTATGAATAATATGCAAATGTCGATACATTTTGTACACTCTCTATAAGAGGTAGAATAAATACATTTAGCCCTTTTTAAAGATTTGCCACCAAGAGTTATGAGCCCTGTTTACACACACACACACACACACACACACACACATATATATTAGTATTTCATGTATGCACATAAAATTTTATAAGGAGATATAATTTTTTATGTATCAATTTTCAGTATTTACTTCAGCAGTGCTCGATACGTAAGTATGGCAATTAAGCTACACAGAGGCATATATATATATATATATATATATATATATATATATATATATGAATAGATTTTTTGTGGTACAAAATTTTATTATACATTTAAATAAAATAAGTGGAGCCATCTTGAATAAAGGGCAATATCACAAGTAAAAAGTAAGAAGTGAGAAAAAAAAAAAAAATTTTTTTTTTGTTCATGTATAATTGTCGAATAAAACAATTAAGAAGTTTCGTTACGAATAAAAGTGGGAAAAAAACCCAACCCAAGGTACCTTTCGTCCGACACATTTTCAAGGGGGAACATCGGTGGAATATCGTTTTAAAGTAATAAAAAAAAAGAAAAGATGGTTTTTACAAGGGAAAAGAGAGAAAAAATTTTTTTTATAAAGAACCATGGAGAGCAAAAGAAAAAAAAAAAACAACAACAAAAAAAAAGAAAGAAAAAAAAGGGCACAAATCACAGGAAAGGAATGAACTATCGCCAAAACCTTAGAAACAATCACGCAAAATGGATAAAATGATAATCGACATTTTTATATATTTTTAAAAGTTTAACTTTTATTATCTGCAGTAATATCATTGCGGTAATGGTCCTCTGAGGAGAAGATTTTCTTTGAAAACTCATGAGTTAAAGACTTTAAAGAACTTTGCCTGAACTTTGAATTGTAATAAAATTTGATTCGTACATAATTTTATTCTTTCACTATATATATATATATGTATATATATATATATATATATATATATATATATATATATATATATATATATATAGAGAGAGAGAGAGAGAGAGAGAGAGAGAGATAAAGATGTACGGATGACAAATCTATTTCAACTTCGATTGTTCAACGCAAGGTGTATTCGATAAAAACATGTTTATTTTTCTTTCCTTAAGCCAAGGCTTTTCAAAGATTAAAATCTTATCATCAGAGGAATTACAGTGGAAGTGAAAAAGCCAAAATTCAAAATTCAAAAAAATATAAAGTAATGGAGAGTCAGAGTATGTGTGTAAAAAAATATGAAGTCTGTCCAGTTGATGAATGTCCATTGATAAAGTGTTCGGTGGAAGGAGATTTAAAGATGGAAAAAAGGGGTTTCGTGAAGGCAGCGTTGAAAATGTTCAAAATGAAGTAAATCCAATAGAAAGATGTTTAGTTCAATCGTAGATATATATATAGGTTGCAGTAGAAAAAAAATTCTTGACGCCAGTGTGGGTGGTGATGCCAAAAAAAGGCTGAGAAATGCCAATTCATTTGAACATACCTTCTGTGATAGCGTCTGTAATGAAACTGAGGATATTAGGATGTTGTCCAAGTGCTTCAGCCATGGCTTTGGCTTCTTTCAAATCTCCCCTTTCGTCATCTGATAGTCCGTCTAAAAATGAAAAACAATAAAGTGATATTTACAAAAACAAAATAAAACAAAAAATTGACGAGGTAAATGTTTATGTATATATTATTGATTAGAAATGAGTAAGTTTCGGTAAAAGACAACAGCATTTAAAATGGCTGTTATGTATCCATGATGAGAAAGATGTTGAAGTATCGTTTCTGTTTCTGGAGTGACGTCAGTGAAGAGTTCTAATAAAGGGAGATAACTTTTTTTTTAGCAGTTTTCATGTGACTTTTTAGCAAATTATTATAAGATCATGATAATAATGAAACTTACCTCTAACGATGAGCAGTGCCACTTCTGTGGTGTTATCCCAACTGCTTAAACTACGAGCCTTCCAAATATCACCAAAATAACCAGTTGTTAGTTTACGGTCAGTGATGCCAACAACTAAGTTTCCAATTGTAATCAGTTGATGTTTTGATTGAGGGCTGATCAACTCTTGCTGTAAACAAAGATGGAATCTCATAATTATTTTATAGATTTAGAAAATATATTTTTTTAATAGGAAACTGAAGACTTTTAATATAAATTGATTTCATGAACATAATTGGATTAAACCCACAAATCATTGTACTGTATTCGCATATTCACTCCAACTTCAAATTCAACAACTACAAATTTAACTTTTAACAGAAAGGCCTATTTGTCAGATGTCACATTACATGGAAACTGTTCAGCTAAAATCCTACTGTTTTTACAATGGTCGTTAAGACCATTGTAAAAACAGTAGGATTTTTGCTGAACAGTTTCCATGTAATGTGACATCTGACAAATAGGCCTTTCTGAAAATTACCATAAGAGTGCTTTTTAAAAATAATTCTGCCATGAATAAAACGCTCTATTATTTTAAAATAGTCCAATTTTTGGCATGAGTAATAGACCAATTTTTAACATGTGTTATGGTCCAAATTTTGGCATGGATTAAATCCAATTCTTAGCATAGGTTATGTTCCAATTTTTGGCACAACTAATAGTCCAATTTTTTACATAGGTATTCCAATCGATATAAATTCTTAAAATTTCAGTGCAACTAAAAATTAGACTATTAACCATACCAAAAATCGGACTATTACCTATGCCAAAAATTGGATTATAACCCATGCCAAAAATTAGACTATTACCTATGCCAAAAATTGGATTATAACCCATGCCACAAATTGGACTATAATTCATGCCCAAAATTGAACTATTACCCATGCCAAAAATTCGACTATTACTCATACCAAAAAATTAACCTATTACCCATTCAAAAAAATTTGACCATTACCCATGCCAAAAATTGGACTATTAACTATGCCAAAAATTGTATTATTATCCATGCCAAAATTGGACTATAACCTATGTAAAAATCGGACTATGAGCCATGCCCAAAATTTAATTATTAGCCATGCCAAAATTGGACTATTACCCATTAAAAAAATTGGACTATTACCCATGCAAAAAATCGGACCATTTCCCATGCAAAAAATTGGAATATTACCCATGCAAAAAATTGGAATAATAAAAAATAATAAGGCGTTTTTTATGATGATGTTATTGTAAAGAAACATAACATTAGTTATGGACAGTTAGAGAGAGATCCATGTACATGTACCAGGATACAATCGCTTACTTTTATTGTAAAGGGTATTTTATTATCGACAAAATCTGTTTCACTTCTTATTCCCCACCTCAAAACAAAATGGCTTAAATTGATGGTAACATAAGCTCTGATTAACAGGCCATGTTAACAAGTAAGGTTGTGCATATTTTCATTTTACTCCCTCTCCTGGATCAGCCATAAAATTATGAATAAAAACTTAAATATGTCTTATGCTTTCCTATTTTGTTGTAAGTCAGGACTCATTTTACAATGAATTAACGTTGGGAACAAACTTTCTTTTGAAGATAGCGAAATTAAAAAAAAAGTAGTTTTCAATAATCGTAATATTTAGTGCCTAATCGATATTAAACTGAAGAAATATTTAGAAAAAAAGTTACCGATAAAATCTTTAGGAAAGTAATTGATACCAAGTTCTGCTACCTTTACAAATGATGCTAAGGATGAAGAAATTCCACGATTAATTGACTACCATCTTTTTCTTTTTAGCATAAAAATGCTCAGCAGCTAAACATTTTTATATAAATAAAACGAACGTTTTAATTAATTAATTAATTGATTTATTTATAGTAAAAATTGTTTTAAGAATAAATAGCCTCTTTCTTACTGTAAAGTCAATTGTCAAATAAATATCCTTTAAATAAATAAAACAAACATAATTTTTAAGTCAACGAGGACGTAAATTCACTAGACCAACCCGACAATCTGCCAAACCCCATCCATTCACTGTGGAGGTCCCCAGATGCCGAAGAGCTTTCTACTCCAAAAGCTTCTTTCCTTGTGCTGCTGGACTCTGAAACTCCCTCCCTGCTCCCTGTTTTCCCGACGGTACTGACATGCAGAAATTTAAAACTAATGTAAACAGACATCTTGCTGCGCAGCTCCCAATTTAGGTTGTCCCCCCCCCCCCCAAAGAAAAACTTTCACTCTTTTTCTCAGTAGCCCCTTATGTCTACAGTGGCGGCCTGCCTTGTTTGGGATAAACTATGTTAAAAAACAGAATTCTATTTATGATATATTATTCAATTTTGAACAATTCATTTTGTAATGGGTAAAATCTTAAGGTTTGGCATGCAACGACACCAGATATTTCTCAATTACTTTTTGCTTTGTCTTTTTTGGTGATCAGACGATCTCATTTTTTTTTAAATGGGTGTGGAAGGTGGTAAAAACGAAGGTACATGCTTATTGTTATAGAGAAGTTTTAGTATGGTTTATAACGTAACACCAACCCTTTTGAGTTATTTCTTGTGACACAACAATACCTATTGTAAATTATTAATTGCAAATAACCTATCATTTTACTTATAGTAAGAGGGGGGAGTTATACATTTCTGGTGTTAGTATTGATTTACTCCTCTCCAGGAGTTAGGCACAAGGCCAAGTAAGATGTGACCCAAGGTCGTGTCGGGAAAGTGGGGTTTAAAAATTGCCTGGGCAGCCCCGTCGGCATTCCCCGGTAGGGGCGCCTCGGGCAGTAAACAATAAACTTACTCCTCCCCAAAGAGGGGAGGCGAAGCCTGGGAGGGTGGACCTCCTAGAACGGCACAGGACAGACCCATAGACCGGCGTAAATCAAGCCCCGAAAGCCAAGACAATACCAGTTTATGGGGTGCAGTATCCATTGGAACAGATACTACACTTTGATCTTAGCCAAAAGGCCAAGTAACTCTAGTATGTAAGAGAATATAATAGATTCAAAGGGATTATAACCCTGCTTGTCAAATCGATATTCTGCATTTGTATCCCTTATACTACCCCCCCCCCCCACTCTGCACAATAAAATGTGTAAAGTATTTGGATATCATGTGGGTGTACTATACTATCTATGCCTGTATGCATAAGGGTACAGGCAGCATATGTTCACATCTAAGAGTAGTAAAAATTGTAGTAAATAAAACTGTATCAGGTTAATCAGTCTTCAACTGATTTAAACTTTGACGGGCGAACAGACCACCAAGAGCTACAAGTCTTCAATGAACACTGCCTTTAACAAACACCAGTTATCGCAATGAGAAGCAATCTTTGAACGGAAATCAGCGAGAACGTAACAGCAGGCTAGTCACCGAACTAACTGCTGAATAGGCGAAATATGCCTGCTTAAATCTAGCCCCAAATCTCATTGATTGGTCAGCAAAACTGATCATTTGCATAACCGGATGTGGCTTCTTTTTTTTTTCTGTGAAAACCGGAAACAGATAGATAAAAGGATTTTCTCAAAATGGTTTTCTTTTGGTGCTTTACTGTATTTGTACAATCATTTTGCTGCCAAGAAAGAACCAGAATTCATTTGAATTGTATTATAATATGGGTTTAATCCAAAGTCGTGCATGAAATATTTAAGAAATATTGTGAAGGTGAATGAAGAATGTTAGCGAAAGCAGAGGTGAATTCTTAAAAAAAACGATGGTTTATTTACAGATATTGTTTTTCTTTCAAAGTAAAATTAGGTGCTTCTTTATATTCACACCGTCATGAAATAAAGTCGTTGTCGTCGTCATCACCACCACCACTACCACCATCATTAACATCATCGGTTTAACGTCAATTTTACATGTTGGCATGAGTTGGAATCACAATCACTCTGACAGATTTATCTCTCCATCGAGTTTCTTCGACGTGACGTAGGTCAATACATCTTCTCTCAAGGAAACTCAACAATCTCTCCTGACTTTCTTTGCAAGTTTATAGCATTCAAACTGCACAACCCGAAGTCCGACAAATTTACTTTGGAAGACATTTCATTAATTGAGGCAACCTTTTTATAGGCTGGATGCCCTTCCTGACACAAGAGGCTCATTTCTTTCTTTATAAATAACCCAATTCTTGCCGTGAATACTCAGAGAGTTATAAACTCTTAGAATCTCAGTGCATTTCGATAACGAACAAATAGTTTTTGCTTTATTTGATGATACGAATACAGGTGATTTGTATTATTTGGATTATTTTTATTATTCTGATTTTGGATGTTATTCTTACAACGTTTCGGTTGATGTTACCTCCGATTTTCCTCAGTTGCTTCTTGTCGAACTTGGAAATCTTTATGTCGAACTCGGGAATCTGTACAGAATTTTAAACTGAACCCTTTATTCAATCCACAGAGGTAGATTGGGGACACATAGACTCGTGGCGCAACGGATAAAAATGCTAAGACAATCAGTTCTAAATGAGGTTGAAGGTTCAATCTTCAGTACAGGCGATACTAACAATATAATTAAACCGTCTACTTGATCATGGCTGATGGAACGAGAACAATCTCCCCCCGTTGAATTAAATAAAGAGTTCAGTTTGAAATTATTAGATATGTGCAAAAAACGGCCGTCGCTTGTACTGACTATAGTTCTTAAAAGTGTATTTTCTTAATTTTTTAAAGTAGTTTTTGTTTAACTTTTAATTGTGTTTGAAAGATAAAAGCATTAAGTTAATATCTAAAAGGAAACAAATGTATATTTACGGGTGAAAAAAATTAGAATGGAAAATGTTATCAAAACAGCGAAAAATCAGTTAAAACTGAAGATTCAATAAAACGTTTAAAAATCGCTGGAAAAGTAAATATCAGTTTTCTGGAACTGTTTCAAAGATAATTATTAAATTAAAGTCTTAAGAGAGTGAATTACAAAAACATGTACCTCTTTTTTTACTAAAAATTTCTTGATTATAAAAAAAAAGTGAAAGTTAGCTAAAACATGTTCGAAACCTGTGTTGTAATTGTAAACAGAGAATACGGCTACAAAATCTCAAAGTATGGAAGGCTCAAACTACCGTAATAGTTTAAAAAAATTTTTTACGTTACAACTACGTCAATTTTATTTATTATTTTTACATGATGATTGATTAAAATCTTGAACACTTACATTACTCTATTTATTCTTTAAGAATTAATGTAATTTTAAATTGCATTAATTCTTAAAGAATAAATAGCTAGTTTATTGTTACAACACATGTGAGAATTTCTTACATGTGTCGTAACGATAAATTACATTAATTCTTTTAAAATAAAGCGAAAGTATTTTTAAAAATTTTAAGTGTGAAAAAGTAAATTAAAGTCAATGACTACACTGGCAATATTCATTGAAAAAAGTTAAAACATTAAAAATTATTTATTAATAAATAAATAGAATTCAATTTTGAAAGAAAATGTCATATTTGAATTCTATTTATAATAATTGTTTTAAACTTTTAGAGTAATCTTTATTAATGAAAAAATGACAAAGCAAATACAAACTTACGTTTTATCTTTCCAAATAAATGACAATGAATTGTAAAATTAACGAAATTGTTGAATCTCTGAAAATAAAATTTTGAGGGGAGTAGTGTGAGGGAGTGGTGGGAGGTCTAATCGCGCCTGTTTATTACAGAACGTGGCTTCCATAGCGCTCCAAGTCAATCGTTAGTAGAAATTATTCAATTTTTTTAATTCTTTTTTTCGTTATGTTCCTGAGTCTCAAATTTGTCAATTTTTGGTTTATTTTCAAGATTATAAAAAAATTTCTTGCGCTGCTGATGACACGTTTATGTATGAAAGAGAAATATAATTATGTCGCATTTTTTAGTTTCCCAGAAACTCTAATCATTAAAATCGCATGAAATATTTTTTGAAATTATATTATTTATTTGGTGAAAATATTAATTAAACAATGCTTTATTCAATGATAACATTGCCAATTCAAGAAATTATTTTTTTCTTCGAATTATAGTGATTTTATTAACACGGAATTTAGGGCCCTTTTTCGTAATATATACGAAATAATCATTTTTTTTAAATTTTAAACATCTACAGTGCTTTATTTTCATATTTTTTTTTAATTCATACATTTTTTTTATTAATACATAAAAATATAAGTTTAGTAAAGGTGTATTTTGTTTTAAAAAATAATACATTTTCGCTAACATTTAAAAGAAATAATGGTTTCATTATATTACGTGATTGTTGATTAATAAATACTGAAAATTTCATTAAAATTGGTTGATTTCCTGAATTTTGGTGAATTTTAAGGTGAAGGGAGGGTTAAAATGTTTTTACATTTTGGGAATCGGCCATTGATTTTGCACATACCTAGAAATTATATATAGATTCCTGAGTTCGACAAGACCCACCTGAAGAAGGTTGGAGGTTATATCAGCCGAAACGTTGTCAGAATAACATCGAAGATGAGATTAGTAATAATATAAATTATTATTCCTCATCTTAAAAAATCGGAAACACAGTTATAGGTATCACCATTTTGTTTGTATCTGTATTAAACTATGGTAGCACAAAACGCATGAGCATTTGATGTTTCGGTACATAAAGCATCAAAAACAAGGCGCCCAAACATCAAAATAGTGAGCCTTTTGTACTGCTGTAATTTAATACAGATGCATACACCATACTCTGAATGCCTTGTTTCCTTGGACTTGGTTTCATTGAAGCTCTGTCCAAAAAATTTTTGCGCACTCAGAATTGCTGAAGCATGGAACAAACTGCCTGCATCAGTTGTTGGCTGCTGAGACACTGCACCCTCTAAATCTCTTATGCTTTCCGAAATCTGCCCCAACTATACCATATACATGAACACTTGTATATCATGACTTGTACACTGTTCATTTCCATGACTATTGTACATTATCCTATGTACTATAGTGTACATTAGCACTGTACACACTGATTTCATTGCTATTACTAGCAAAAATATGTAATCAGAAGAGTATATATTTGCTAGACTATATAGCGAACGAATATATACTACACTGAACCTTCCATTTCAGGGAGGAGGTAATGCCTGTGAGCGTGGTCTTGTGACACCAGAACATATACTACACTACCCTCCCTCCAAAACAATTAAGAGATAATGCCTGCAAGAATGGTATCATGACCACAGCATATATACTACACTGTCCCCCAAAGAAGGAGGTAATGCATGGGAGGATGGTCTCATGACGACAGAACGGATACTATACTACATTCTCCATCCCCCCCCTCAAAGGAGGTAAGGCCTTGGAGGATAGTATCATAACAACAGAACAGATACTACCCCCCAACCCC
>OY744521.1:88912197-89189697 GCA_963556195.1 Sepiola atlantica | reverse complement strand
TACAGGTTTGGTAAAAGTTATTTGTTGTATATTTTGTTCGATTTCTTGGCTGCACTTTTATCGAAGTTAAATTTTAGTTGCAGACTAGACTTTAGTGAAGATACACATAATGTAAGGTCCTGGTAGGTAGGGGCGTTTAGACCTCTGTAGAGATAGTCCAGCCAGAATAAAGTCCCAGCTATTGAATGGATCTCTATTAGTACAAGCCTTTCCTATCGCATAAAGAGAATGCAACATGAAATTTAAAAAAACAAATAAACAAAAAAAGCAAAACTTTTCCATAAAGCTAATTCAGAAAACTATCAACATCTATACAATGTACAACAGTAGACAAATAAAAATAAACTAACGGGAGGTTAAGACAATGCAAAGATATTTCAGTTCTAAGCAAAATAAAGAGAGACAGAGAGAGGGGGGGGAGAGAGAGATAGATAGAGAGAGAGAGAGAGAGAGAGGGGGGAGAGAGATAGATAGAGAGAGAGAGAGAGAGAGAGGGGGAGAGAGAGAGATAGATAGAGAGAGAGAGAGAGAGAGAGGGAGAGAGAGAGAGAGAGAGAGAGAGAGAGAGAAGAAAAGCAAAGCACAACATAAATATGCACTACAAAAGCTAAAAGCTGCCCACTAATACAAGGTGAGGATTAAAGATCTCTCATATTTGCAGTGGGCAATGTGCGGGTTATTTGTTTGTTATGCGAGTTTGACTTCTGCATAAAGCTCATGAAGATTGTACCTTAGGATGCGCTGGTATGCATAAAGTCATCCTCATTCGACGCAACTATTTGTTAACCATCAGGATTGCAGGTTTTAACCCCCGACATCAAGAGACGCAAGGTTCACTGGTTGCATGCGAAGTCAGGGAAGATTTGGCCCTGAACAAACAAAGAAATTGCGCAGCAGCAACGTTGCCACTTTCAGTCCATTGATTTGCAGTTCCGCACCTGACACGATAAGAACACAATGGATCCTGATGCAAACTCCTTCTGGATTTCCACAAGAGCCCTATTATCCGGATTGCGGCCCTAATACTGCTTGGTGCCAAACCCGTCTGCCAGGAACTAGAGTTCCAGACGGCAGATCATGTTGTCACTGCCCATACCATGATGAGAAAGGGTTGAACTTTAAGGGGAGTGGGTAATGTGTGGGCTGCAGTGGCACGAAATGTTACATAGCGTGATAACCAAACGCGTTGGTCCGATGCTGTCTTGTAGTCTTGTCTCTTAGAGAGACAGGGAGTAATCTTTGTTCATCTGTGTCTTGTTGCAGCACGAGGCGTCCACATTTATTAATTTTAATTTAACAAAATCTGAATAACAAAATACTGTAGAGAGGATGCTGCACAAAAAAACAGCCAAAAAAATACAAAAAAGCTAAATACAATGGTTTATAAGAACACCAGAGGAATACCTGTCCCAGGACAGGTATTCTTCTAGTGTCTACATAAAAGTGTCCGTCAAAATGCGCTAAAGTTTTTTGATGTGGAAAAAAAATAAAAAATAAAAACTTGTTCACTGGAATTTAGCATAATATTGTGTGTGTATCATTAAATATTTAAAAAGATTTATATCTGATTTGTTGATAATTTGTTTCCAAAATTATATGCAAGTCAGGATGTAAACTCAAAGGTTTTCTAAGACTCATGTTCTTGCCTTTTTAACACACACACATACACGCATTTGTTCTTTTATAACATACATGCACACACATTATATGTGTAGCTATCCATCAAAATGTATGCATATAATATAAAAAAGAAAAATCTATTAAAAATTTATTAAAAATCTATTAAAAATTTATTAAGAATCTATTAAAAATTTATTAAAAATCTATCAAAAATTTATTAAAAATCTATCAAAAATTTATTAGAAATCTATCAAAAATGTATTAAAAATCTATCAAAAATTTATTAAAAATCTATTAAAAATTTATTAAGAATCTATTAAAAATTTATTAAAAATCTATTAAAAATTTATTAAAAATCTATCAAAAATGTATTAAAAATCTATCAAAAATTTATTAAAAATCTATTAAAAATTTATTAGAAATCTATCAAAAATGTATTAAAAATCTATCAAAAATTTATTAAAAATCTATTAAAAATTTATTTAGAATCTATTAAAAATTTATTAAAAATCTATTAAAAATTTATTAAAAATCTATCAAAAATTTATTAAGAATCTATTAAAAATTTATTAAGAATCTATTAAAATGTCTATTGCATAATTAATTAAAATTTATTAAAAATCTATAAAAAAAATCAGGGTCACTTAAACAAAAGATGTGTATGAATAATGATGAATAATAACTGGTTGTGATTTAATGGCATAAAGATGATATTAAATAGTTTGCAAGCAGGCGCATGCAGAAAGAAAATTGGTTGGGAGAATCAACTTAAAGAAAATGATGCCGGATTTAGACTTGGAGGTTAGGGTTGTTGACTATATAAATGTGGAATGTGTCTAACAGATACATGTAAAAACAATTATTTTTTATGATTATAATTATTAGTTTGTTCTTGTTTATAAATAAATAAAAATGAAGGCTTTATCGTAAAAACACAAAATGAAAATCGAGGTCTGTAGGTAATAATAATTAATATTTACTTAAAAAATATTACTATAGCCCCCGATTGTTGCACTCTGAGAGAATTTAATAATGAGCAGTAATACTACGGCTTAAATGTGAGATTCCAACCCCGTTTGTTGTTGTTGTTGTCGAATCCTCTCCCTCTGTTCAATGTATCGCCCGTTGATTTGGCGTTTATAGAGTTACATCTCTCCTAATTTTCATGCTAGTTGACGGCGGCGGCGACTTGGAAACCGGGTTTGAGCCCTCCGACCGACATGAATTAACATCCCTACACTGAAGATTTCGTAAGCATGAAACATTGATGTCTGTAGGTAATAATAATTAATATTTACTTAAAAGATATTATATATATATATAACACATCACTCAATAAGTCCCAGGCCTGGCATATAGATGGCACCACTAAAAGAAAATTGATTGATAAAGCATTGCTTTCTGATGGGAAAAAATACTGTTCAAGCATAGCAATGGTTTGATAAATATTATTTGGACCATGTTCCATCGAAAACAGCGGTTAAGAGGTGGTATGCTGACTTTAAACGCGGTCGTACAGGCACAAATGATGTTGAATGCTCAAGTCCACAAACATAAATCGTAAATTAAAGTTGCATAAGATAGTAGAGTCATTGAAACTGTCAGAAGGCGAAAGTGTATCCACTATTTTGCATGAACATTTGTCAATGTGAAAACTCTGTTCAAAATGGGTGTCACGTTTGCTCACAGTCGATCAAAACAATGTGTTGGTTATTCAGAGCGTTGTTTGCAACTGCTTGCAACTGTTTCAATGCAGCAAAAAAAAACATACATCTACTGCTTTACTTCAGAGTCAAATTGGCAATTAGCTGAGTAGACAGCAGCAGGTGAAAACCGTCCAAAGTGACCAAAGATGCAAACATCAGCAGGCAAGGTTTTGGCCTCCGTAATTTAGGATGCATATTTTGTTCATCAATTATCTTAAGAAACTGAAGAACTATCAACGGCAAATATTATATAGCATTATTGATGCGTTTGAAGCAAGAAATCACCCCAAAACGGCCACAATGAAGAAAAAAGTGGTCGTTCACCATTACAATGCACCGTGTCACAAGTCGAGCAAGGCCACCGCCATTACAGTGGCCCAGACCCTGCCATATCCTTGACAGGTATGCTTGCCGTCTAAAGTGACTTAATATAATGATGGAGTTCATCTTCAGGATTGACATAATATAAGGTTCACCCTTCGAAGCCTTGCCTCTTCTCTTTGGGGAGAAGTTAGTTTATTGCTAACTGTCTGAGGCGTGCCGACCGGGGAATGCCGACAGGGCTGCCCAGGCAATTTTTAATAGGCCAGAGTGCATCTTCTTTAGGGGCATTGGCTTGAATCTCCTCACCTTCCGGCCTTGTGCCACATCTTCCTGCGGTGGGAAGGAAATAAATACCCAGTATTTAAAATTATCTTAAACACCTACTCCTAATCGGCTTGGTTAATAATGAGTTGACAAGATAAAATAATGAAAGCTTCATGAACGGGTAGTCTCAAGCTGCAATTAGATGCACTAAATAATTTTTTACTAGTGGGGCCCATGGAAATTCCACAGTTGTATCCTTCGTCCGTTGTATATTGCTGCCATGCATTCTATGGACGTCCTGTCTGAATGCAGACCCCTCGATATTATCGTACCACCTTTGTTCAAACTGACACATAATTTTCTAAATACTTATTTTTTTTGCATCGCCCTTCGGCGATTGGGCGTTTCCATCTTTTAAAAAAGAGGTGGAGAGTGATAACGTACGTACAAACATGCAATTGCCTGAGTGCATTATTATATAGATTATTAAATCAAACATGCTTTAATGAAGCCATCTTGTGACACACTGTATATTGTGTCTGATGCACATATTTATACATTTCAAGGCGCAAAACAAAACAAACACAAACATTGACCACGTCACCGAATTTAGTCACATGGTACTATAAAAAATGATAAAAATTAAATCCAGTTCTAGAAATATACATTAATACAATTTAAATTTACTAAGATACAAAAATAAGTAGTAGTTTATCTTTGTTTGAAATTGTCTCCCCTTAGTTCGGATACTTTCTTGTTCCATGTTCTTGGCACGAGTTGAGGTTGTTACATATCACAAGTTTCGGTGCGAGACATAAGTGTTAAACAGAAAAAGTGACAGACACTGTTGATCTAACGAGAAAGACAAGCGCTCCATTAAGCTGTGCTGATTATACATTTTCACAATGTTAAGTGTTTTAGATAAGAACAAGAAAGTATAAGAAATTTCTTCCTTATTTTGCCAATGGGGAGCAGCCAACAAGTTTTACGATTAATAAACTAGTTTATAATTGATGCAAAATGAAGAGGAACCCTGACTAAACAGCTCAAATAAGTGTAGGAGAAGCTGACACAAGTTGCCATGGAGAGGCGGGCCTGCAGAAAGCAAAGTGACGTCTCCAGTGAACCAAGGACAGAATACACATGCGACCTCTGTAACAGAGATTGCCACTCCCGCGTCGGCTTCTTCAGCCACAGACATCAATGCTCCAACCAAACAAATAACTGTTCAGCCCTGACCGATGGAGGTCCACTAATAATCTGTTTAACGTCTGTTTTACATGCGGCATGTGTTGGACAGTTTTTAGAAATTGACTTCTAAACTAACCTATCTCTGACCAAGTCTTTATTAATCCCTCTTTCTCTCAAGTCAATTCCATGTTTTTCTTGGCCTTCCCCTGTGAACTGAACTTGCTAACCTCAATTATTCTAAATCTACTAACCGTAAAACTCTCAGCCACTATTTCAAGGTGGCCATACAATCAAAGTCTACTGTTCTGCACACATCTTCCTATACTGTCCAGATTTTATTTTTCTTTGAGGTCATCAGAAAATCCAGAAAATCCAAATTGTAAACATGACTATGTTTAGAATTATATTTTTCTCTAAGCTCTTCACCCGGAAAAATGTCTCCACCCGAGCAACGCTGACTAAATACAGCTTCTTCTTCTTTCTTCTTCTATTTATTTAACATCACTTTTTCCTTGTTCAAGGGTTCAGACGTTTTCTAATATTACACAAGCTCACTCTCCATTTCCCATGGTTCAGCAGGTCAGCAGTCTCAAAATTCCACTCTGTGCGGTTCTGTATAATCACTTGCTTCCAAGTTTTCCTTGACCGGTCAACCTTCCTGCGATTTAGGACATTCATGCTTCTGCAATGGTTTATCCAGGAGGATGAACGTTTCACATGACCATACCAGCATAATCGATTCATCCTTAGGATAACCTCCATGCTGGTTAAGTGCAGTGCTTTCAGCAAATCCTCTAACCTGATTTGTTGGGTTTGGTCAGATTTCACATTGCAGATCCGTCTGATCATGGATCTGTCATTGCGCTAGTTTTAAATATTAACAAAAAATAACAAAACAGTTAATAATAAGAAAGAAAAAATAAGTATCCAACAAAAGATGTTAAAGTACTTACTCTGTCATCTGTACTTTCTGGTATTTCTTCTTCACGAGTTATGACTTTTTTATCTTTTTTCTTTTTGCTTACGAGCAGCATGACTGCCATCAAAATAATACAAGTAAATGCAAATAACCCAGTAAATACACCCAACGCGATGGCTAAGTTCTTCATCAAATTCCGATAAGTGTCAGCTAAAACCCCTGAAAAATAAAACGGTAAATTTTGCTTAATAATTAAAAAAAGATTTTTGTTTTCACTTTTGTTCACCTCAAACAAGGTATATTGCCGCTGAAACGTAAGGGGCTACTGTGATAGGGGTCATATTCATATAGGGGCAACCTGGGTAGAGAGTTGGGTAGCAAGATGTTTGTTCACATTACATTTAAATTTCTGTACGTTGGTACGATCAGAGAAAACAGGGTCCAGGAAGGGAATTCCAGAGGCAAGCTGTTAGAGGAAAGACGCTATTAGAGTAGAAAATCTCATGCCATCTAAGGACCTCTACAGTGAAGGGGTGGTATTTTGCTGCTAGTTAGGTGGGTCGGGGGATTTTCATTGCACAAAGTGGTACAAGTGCAGTAAGCTCATCAGAGCACATTCCGTGGAAGTACTTGTAAAACAAACATAGGGATGCAACATTGTGGCGATGTGACAGAGGCTGGAGCTTGGCAGACAGTGTGAGGCCTATAAGGTTAGAAACTATTTTTGCATAGGGAGAGGCTAGTGGTTGGTGCACCAGTTCAGATGTGGCAACAATACTCTATGCACGGCGAATGGTGGCTTTATAAAGATATAAACAATACATTTATAAAATAGAATTAAAAAAATATTTAAACTTCACAACATTCTAATAAGTCGATCACACACACGCAATTATCACCCAAATCAGAACTCTGTTGACACTGTCAAGAATTGTAAAACTTCTATGTGACAGGATCACAGGTAAAATAAGCCTGGGCCTGGTGTTGCTACATACACCCACAAAACCATAAAAAAAATTACACTAAACAAATATAAAAACCGTGGAGCTCAGAAGAAAGATTTGAGCATCATGATCAGCAGGTGCTTCTTTGATAGCCAACATGGGTGCCTGGTCGGCATCCTCCGATCACATAACTTCGGGATTATGTTATATATGTGTAAATAATGAAAAGAGTTTCCATAACCATAGGTGCGGAAACGCTTGGCTTCTAAGTTAGAGGCCATTAAAACAAATACTGATCAACATTCTTTATTGTAAACATCTAACACATACAATGTATGTGATAGTGCATTGTTATTTCTATATATGGAATAGGTAAGCACTACCCTTGTGACAGGATACCAGGTAAAATAAGCCTGGGCTTGGTGTTGTCACATACACCAACTAAACCATGATAAAATAACACCAAGCAAAAATAAAAACGGTGAGGCCCAGAAGAAAGATCTTGTGAATATTGGCCCTTCTTATTTCAAGTAACAGAATACAACAGACCAAATACAGGTAAATGAATATGATCAGCACAAACCAAAGACCACGTAGACGAAGAAATGGACCACAAAATAAAGTGCTATTCCAAAAGCAACCCCTACACAAAAAGGCTCCTTTACACATATAGAACATAATCCCAAAGTTATGCCATCGATTTTCCAAACGTCCTGTGTATTAATAGGTGTAAATGCAACCTTCTCTCTAAATATAATAAGCATACTTACTTCTCTGACATATTGGCCCTGTGTAGCCGTCTAGACATCCTTCTGGACAAGTTCCATTGTAAGGATCGCAGGTCGTGTTATTAGAACAAAAACCACAATATTCGGAACAATTATAGCCAAAAAAGCCTGATTCACACTCTGAAAAAGAAAAAAAAGAAAAACACAAAATTATTAAAGGATAAAAAGCCAAATAGTAAAATAGGAAATTACTTATATAGGGTGGGCAAAAATAAGGGTCCTATTTTTAAAAATTCATAACTTTTTTATTTATTGATTTTTTTAAATTTTTTTTTTTAGAATAAGTAAAGGACCCCTTCCGAAGCAAGCATGAGCCGTATTAGCCCTAAGGAACGTACCCTCATTTAGAAAACATTATTTTTGCTTAAAAAACTCAAAACAGTGTAAAAAACAATACTTTAGTTTTTGTAAGTTTTAAGAAGTGTTTTTCGGCTAAAATTTGTTTTGTTTATTTCAAAAAATCTCGGAAGGGTCAGTCTACACACACATAAAGTTTGGTGAGTTTAACTTTTATTTTGTGGAAGTTATTCAAATTCAAGTTATTCAAATTTAAAGATAGGACCCTTATTTTGGCCCACCCTGTATTATTTGTATTATTCAGACTACTGTTCTCATCTTGATTGTTATTCTTACAACGTTTTGGCCAGAATCCGTTGTGCAACGGATAAAGTGCTAAGTAATACTCAGTTCTAAATGAGAGTCTTCTGCAGGGTAAAAGTTCAATCCTCAGTACGGGTGATACGAATAATACCATTACAGATTACTTAAAACTTCTATCTAGCTATAGCTGACGGAACGAAAGCAAGCTACCGCAGTGGATTAAATCAAGGATTCCGTTCGAAATTCCATCCAGATTCCCTAGTTCGACATAAAGATTCCAGAGTTCGACAAGAAGTTTGGAGGTTACATTGGCCGAAACGTTGTGAAAATAACATCTAAGACAGGAACAGTAGTTGGAATAATCTAAAAAATTCCGAAACATGGAATTACTTATCTTATTTTATAATAGTGGATCAATAACTCCATAGCTATATTTACTCCCACCACCATCAAGACACCATGCTGTAATCATAAGAATACTAGAGAGTACACCGGGAGTTAATGAATACCCCTATGTACTCCTGCTTCCAGTCTTAAACTCCATATTATATTATCATATTTCTTCTTTCACATTATAAATAAAATAAAAAAATTAAAAAAATGTAAAACTTTGTTTTTGCTATTTATGAATGTCCGGCGTGAATGAGGACCCTACAACATTATTGTAAAAACCATTAATGCAAAATTAACACTACCACTGGATTCTTTGTAAAATTCTAAGAAAAAAATAAGAAAAGTTACATTTGCTCTTGGTATAGGGATTTGTTTTCAATTGCATTCTCGGATAGAGAATCAGAGACAGTACAAATATAATATAGACTAGACATACCGGTAACCCGTTGGGTCACAAGCACCCTGACTACTTATTCCACTTTGATTTCATTGAAAATTCATGAACTGTGACATACTGGAGAGAATTTGAATGCCTACTAGACACTGTCTTCGGTGTGTCTACAGTCATTCTGTACAGGGGTTTGTCAGGAAAACCTGGCATGAGGATACTTACCCCTATAAGTAAACCGTGACCAAAGTAACATAGTATTCGAAGCGCAAATAAAATCCTCTCAGTATGGCTTATACGAGGAATGGTGCTCCTTCTCCAAGTAATGTTGCCTCTAGTAATAGCACTTAGCTAGATGCTCCACAAGACTAGATGAATACTTGTCTTGCAATCTGGTAAGACCAAGAGACCATAAGAAAGATATACTATAATGTAGTTAACTGGTCAATTGGGGAGAGGAACATTAATGTTCTTCACTTCTTTACTAACTCAACGTTTGACAGGTAAAGGAGAACTTTAGTTGAACACTCGGATATCTATGTATCTCATATAGATATCAAGTGTTAGCCCCAGGAAAGGCCCCCTTGATTTCTGAGAACTTCGACTGAAGTAAAATGAAACAAAAAAGAGAGTTTGAATTACCTACCAGAGAGTTTGAATTACCTACTAGACACCATCTTCGAGTGTCTTCGGTCTCTCTGTAAAAGGGTTTGTCAGGACAACCTGACATGAGGATACTTCAAGTAAACCCTGACCAAATATTCAAAATAACATACTATTCGAAGCACAAATAAGATCCCCTCAATATGGCTATTTATTGGCTCATACGAGGAATGATACATCTTCTTCTAGTGATGTTCCCTTAAGTAACAGCACTTAGCTGGATAGTCCACCAGACTAGATGAATTCTTGTCCTGGAATCCTGTAAGACCATGAGACCACAAGAAAGATATACTATAACATAGTTAACTAGTCAATTGGGGAGAGGAAAATTAGTGTTCTTCATTTCTTTGCTAACTCAATGTTTGACAGGTAAAGGAAAATTTTAGTTGAATACTCGGATATCAATCTATCTCATATACAGATAAAGTGTTAGCCCCAGGAAGGAGCCTCTTGATTTCTGAGACTTTACACGGAAGTAAAATGAAAAGATGAGTCTATTTACTTCTATATACTATCGTTATGGATAATAGTGACTTGAGTAAAGTGACTTGCTATTTTGCTGTCTGATTTACATGGTGTTTATGGTGTGTACGAACACACTACATAAATTAGATGGCAAAATAAAGCAATTAAGAAGCAATGCTGAAAAAAGAAAGTCACTATTTCTGTAAATGCTCGCAGAAACTGTAAAATATTATTATACAACAAGGGAGAGAGCGATATATATAAATGGGAGATAGGTTACTTGTTCAGTTAATTACAAATTACGTCTAATTAGAAAAATTAAAATGGAATTTTTTAAATACATAACTCAATCCCAGAACTAAATAATATTTTAGGACGTATTTTGTGTCATCAATTTATATAATTAGGAAACAAAAGTTGATCCACTCAGCTTTAGTATAATAATAGCTACCATTATTATAAGCTATAGTGCATCAGTATTCATTAAGTGTTTAGAAGGTCGAAAATATTTCTTTATAAAAGTGATAATTCTATGTAATGGAAAGTGTTGAGTTAATTGCATTTAGTTAATCTATTATTATACTAAAGCTGAGTTAATCAATGTTTGTTTCCTTAAGGCTTTTTTCTGCTATATAGTTTAATCACACAAAATACATGTTAAAATATTCCGTAGTTTTGGAATTGAGTTATGTTTTAAAAAAATCAATTTTAATCGATCTAATTAGCCGTAATTTGCAATTTCCTCACCTAGTGACCCATCCATTACTAAGTTTCTGTCTATTACTCTCACCCTCTCTCACCCTATATTTTGTGACTCCCTGCTCTTATATTATACAATGTCTAACTCTCTCTTCGTCTCTCTTCGTCTCTCTTTCTCTCTCTGCTTATTAACAGTCAAAAGTAATAAAATCAACTATAAAACAGAAGATTAGAATAGTGCATTATAGACAATAGGGAATATCATCACAAGGCGTAATACTATTTAATCCATAGCTGAAAAAAAAGAGAAAGAGAGAAAAGGAAAGAGAGAGCGAGAGAGAGAGAGAGAGAGAGAGAGAGAGAGAGATTGAGAAGGAAAGAAAGAGAGAGAGAGAGAGAGAGAGAGAGAGTGCGAACAGAAAGACTAATTTTGGATTTTGTCTTTTTATTTTAAAAAGTTTAACTGGCTTTGCAAACTCACTTTTTCCTGATTCTAACAATCTAACAAGGGTGAACTAACGGATCACATTTTTTCTAGTAGAGTAATTTAATTAAAGAAAATAAAAATAAATTTATCAATATAAAATTTTTAGTAAATTATATTAAACATATTGTTTATCAATCCCCCCTGCCCCCCAAAGTTGACAGAGTAAGTATTATATTACCTACCCTGAAATACCCAAGACATTTTTACCAGAATCGGATGTTCAATAAAATAGGAGTTTCGAAAGAATCTAATCATGGATGTGTCAGTTTGAAATGATTATCTGACCATTTGACCTATAAGGCTGAATTGTCCTTATCTTCAACTGTCGCAATTATCTCCATTGACTTGATTAATTGCAATAATTTACTCATTGATCTCCACCCCCTACGCTCATCATGAAATTGTATCCCCTCCTCTTGAAATCAGGTAGAAAATCATCTGTGTCGAATAGAACAAGCATTCCCGTATCTTCTTTCAATACGAGGCTCTTTGTTCTAGAAATCTCTATATTGAGCCAAAACAAATAGTATGAAATCTGCATATAATGCATGTTTGCAGACACGGAATATTTAGTTGATCTTACGAGGAGATGTATTAACATGGAAACGCTGGTTAACTCGCATAGTCTGTTCTAATGTTTATATAAGTTTTAATGATATGAAGTCTACTTTGTCTTGAGCTCTTTTGAAAAAATATTACTTCTAAGTTCATGTTATCAATATATTTTAACTTAATTAATATATATATATATATATATATATATATATATATATATATATATATATATATATATATATATATATATATACTAGAAGAATATCTGTCCCAGAACGAGTAAAATTAATTCCCTGAATAGAACAGTTTAACAGTTTTGCACCAATTTTATGTCCCCTTATGAAGATTAAAATAAAGATATAATGATACTAAACCTTATGTCTAGAATCCTTATTCTAATTTTGATCAAAATCCATTACATCAATTTTATTCTAAAAATGTGTAAAATTTAAAGCTTAAGCTTAAGGGTATTAAGAAGAAATTGAAATTCATGGAATCTTTCTTAATTGGCGTCTAATTACTATGGATCAAAGTTAATGCAAATCTGAAATATTTTAATTTTTAAATAGGAGGTTGTACCCATATTATGCCTCCTAAAAGATCCTTTAACATACTCAAAAAAAAACCCCTGAAATTTGGGGAATATTTATTCTTATGTCTACTGTTAAAATTTCACACAAATCGAATTTTGATTAAGGGGTTCCACCTCATTTGCATACAACTACATCAAACTAAATATAGCCCACATTTTGACCCCTTAGGCATAGCAGCTGTGTTCCGAAATTCATGATGATCGGTTAATTATTGTAGGAGAACGGGTATTCTTCTAGTATATATATATATATATATATATATATATATATAAATGTTTTGAGGTACAAAACTTATAAATGCATTTAAAAAGGATGCGCGGAAATCTCTCAAAGGCCCTTTCGACTATCATCTCGTCAGGAGAAAATCGATAGTTTTTAATCAATAATATCGTTGTGAGAAAGAGCAAACGGGTAACTGAATGTGCCAAAATTAACGATGGGGCGATTAAAAGAAGTGAATTTAATGATTTCGTTAAAAAAAACCGATTAAAAGGCACTACGTTAGGGGGGGGGGGAACAGAGGAAAAAAAAAAGAAGGGAGGGGGTTCAAAGTTCCCCAAAGAGATTTAGTGATCTGACAAATTCCTTCTGCCGTCACAAGGAAGGTTTGCGAATAGCGATAGAGACAAATTCCAATATTTTCAAATGTTTCTTGGAATCTGCTCTATGCAAGACCTCAAAACGGTCTATTTTATAGCTACTGGCACAACTTGGGTTTTCAACCAAATGCTGGCCAATAGCAGAGTCCAAAGAATTAGAGGAGGGGTAACACAAGGATCCTACCCTTCCCTAATGTATTTTTGATATATATATATATATATATATATATATATATATATATATATATATATGTGTGACAGTACTAACCAGCAGAGCATTACCGCTGTTGACCAAAGGAAGAGTGTACCAGGCATGTGTGCGTAGTGTGATGATGTACGAAGTGAAATCTGGTTGTAGACAACTTGTTTTTGTATGATTTGAATTGACTGAGCTTTCTAGTTAAGTTTTGCCAATTAAATTGCAGTTTGTATCTTATCATTATTTCATCCATTTTATTATTTTAGACAAGTTGACATTTAACTTTGCAATTATACCAAGCAGAAATGAATTCAGCCATGACAAAATGGATGATTCTCCAAGAATGTCAAGTGGATTCCATTTAGCTTTTGAAACATTTTTTTTTTACCGATGTCATGTTGGGTTTTTCTTTTATGTTTAATGAATACAGACTAACAAGTGGATAGAACTAAATAAACATGTTTCGTTAAATGTGAAAGAAGATGATAGAAATAACATTAATGATACTGACAGCTTGGGCCGGATTTAGGCATTAAGAAGCACCTCGGCTAATAAAACTTTTGAGCCCCTTCAGTATGTATGCCTCTCTCCACCCAGTCTAACAGATACATTTGATGATTATTTTGGGTGTAAAGCCTGAAACACTTCAACTGTTTTCAATGAAGTGTAAAATTGATCAAAATAAAGAAAACTATGCAAAACTATAAAAAAATACATAAAAAGTATAATTCCACTTAAATTCTGACATTACTCTGCTGATAAAGGTCTTATGAAACAATTTACTAAAATGAACCTGGTATTATTAGTTATTACTAGCAAAAATATGCGACCCGAGGGGGAGCATATTTTTGCTAGTATATATGACGAATATATGCTACATTGCCCTCACCCCCAAAGAGGAGGTAATGCTTGGGAGGAGAGTTTTTATTGGAAGTGTCTCTACAACATGGAAAACTGTCCCTGATGTAGATGCAGATTTCCTGACCATGGCGATCTTGTGGGTCGGGTTTTGAGGTCATGTTTCAATAACCTGTGATCATGAAGTCATCCGTAGAAACTGACAGGCTAATGCTAGTTTCGGACAGTGTAAGTGAACCTCTGGAAGGTTGGAACGTAGACTCCTAATGTTGGAAAAGAAAACCTGATAGTAAGGATCAATGTTAGAAGCTGGGGTTCAGGATTTACGCTTATGTTTTGTTTTCTGATTTATCATGTTGGAATTGGAAGATTTGTGGAAGAGATCAGCAGACGAGTTAAGAGCAGAATGCAGAGAGAATGAGTAAAAGAAAGGTTATCTTTGAAGCTATTGAAGAAAGAAAAGCCGAAGCAGTTCCCACTAATATGGCATCGAGAGGTCTCACCGGAAAATACTGCATGGTTCAGACTCCATTCACCAAATAGCAATACAGCAGCCCCTGTATTATGCATCTGCTGAGAGGGCAGCCTCCGTAGGAGTACAACCAAGGTTCGGGTTCTTGGACTATCAGGCGGATAATGTCAGCCCAGGTAAAACGTTTACCTCTATCTAGTGACATTGCAACAAAGATAGACGAAAGGAAAATTACTCCAATCATTTCCAAATACCGTTTACACTAAACTACTGCCAGCCAAGGAAACAACATTTTCTTCTCTCTTTCTCAGAAACATCACTCATGGAGAATGAGGACTGAGATTCATCATCGTCTAACTGAAAACCTTTTCAACCCTTATCCTCGAGTAGCCCCGGGCCTTGATAAGTGGTGATCCATTAGTAAAAATAAAGATACAAAATTTCCATTATAATTATAAGTCATAGTATATTTTCAGTTTCAGACAGACAGATATCAAATCTCCATTAGTAATAGTAGTGCTTCTCCACGATTACACCTAAACTGAATATGGATGTAATAAAAAAAATAGCAAAAAAACTTTAATGATGTGCATACTTGCGAGGGAAAATAAATACCGTTCGCCAAAAATTCTAAAAATTCATCCAGTTGCTTTGTTTTTATAAAATAAATTAAAGTTTTAGCCGTACGCTGAATATCGCTCTCATTGTCATGATATTCAAGGGAGATAATTGCTTTTTTCATGCTTAAACAAAAAATATGTTGATTTATCCCCCAAAAGTTTGACTTATCTCCCTTGACTTTAATAATGATGCCGATAATGGTGGCGATATTCCGTGTACGGCTAAACGTTGAATTTATTTTATAGAAACAAAACTACTGGATGAATTTTCGTAATTTTTAGTGTACAGTATTTATTTCCCCACACAAGTAAGGGAATCATATTTAGGTTTATTGCTATTTTTTATATACATATTTAATCTAGGTATAACTTTGGAGAAGCATCGTAATAGATATTATTGTAGCAACACTATCATGCAATAAATAAAATTAAAAACTAAAAACAAATCACAAATATTACAAGTACATTCGTCTGAAATAGTACAGTAAACTGAATTGAGCATTAAAAGATAGTAAGGTGACAACTTCAAATAGACAAATACCAAATCTCCATTATTGATAGAAAACGAATCTGTCGGTTTTTGCTGCAGACGGTTGTAAAGCTTTGCTGATTGCAACTTTTTACAATGTTGAGCATTTATTTTGTATAAGAACAAGAAAGTATAAGAAGATACTTATTTTATGTTTGTTTTGGCATAGGAGTGACACGGTAGTGGGTCTTTATAATTAATAAATACATTTATAATAGAAAATAATTTGTGTCTGTGCCAGCAAAATGAATTACAAGTACGGTCAGGTAATGAAAGTGAAGGTCATTTTTTTTATTAAAAAAAATTAGGCAAACCGGAATATTAACCGACTCAGTTTAAAAGTAAGTCAGCAGCAAGTGGTGTTGGCTCAGATGTTATTAAACTTCCTCCGTAATATAATGTCGATGACAGTTTCAGTTTCCCAAATTTATTAATTTATTTATTATATTTTTAGATGAAAGTACAAAATAGTCAACAAAGTCCCACCTCCCCATGTTAAGAATGGCGTTCTAAATAATAATGTTATCATTCAAGCACGGTCTGTAAACTGCAGGAGTATCAAAAAATCAAACCACTTATTTGATTACTTACTTTTGTAAAAGAAATTATTTAAAATAAAAATTAGTACAAAACTTTTCCTGGTTTTCTTTATTTCATTATTTCTTTACCTAAAATACACAGGTGACTATTTTTCGGCAATCCCTGCCTGGTTCCACAAGATTTCCTGTTTTGGGGCAGTTAATATACCGGTTTGCCAAATAGGAATACTCCTGATTGAAAAAAATTGACCAAAAAATCAGAGAATTATCAAATCTTAATGACATTTTCAGTATTTATTAATTAATAAATTAATGTCAATATAAAATATTTATTTTATTAAAAAAAAGTATAGATTTTGTTAGGTCACTTAAATTCCTTTACGCCCTTCTTTTTAAGGATGAAATAAGTCTTACTATACCCGTAGTCGAAACTCAGTGACCGTCTTTACAAAAAAAACAAACTACCCTGAATGGAAAAAAGATTTAAAAGCAGCCTGTATTTAAAGCCCTCAGGATATTTAATCTCTTTTTTACATTTAAATTTACGATTTTTGAGTATCATTTTTTTTTACCGAGAGCTAGCTTTAAAATTAAAAAAAAATACAAAATAATACTTTACATTAACATTATTTTTTTTATTATTGCTTAATAAATACTGAAAATTTCATTAAGATCGGGCAATTTTCTGATTTTTTTTATTGATTTTTTTCCATCAGGGGTATTCATTTTTTTAGTTAAAAAATTGCTTTTACTTTCTTTACTCGTCCCTAATTACGAATGCTTTAGGTTAGCTTGACCGTTAGCCCAAGCTTTATTGGTTATATAATGGACCATATTCTCGAATGATGGTTGTTATTGACGTCTTGGCAAGTCGATTTACTATCTTCACAGAGTTTGTTTTACCAGCTGTCTGATTGTGGGTCTCTTAGCAAATTCGAATAAGATCTTCATGAACATTTTTATCAGATATGCATATCATTGAATAAGGAAGTCTCCATTAAATTTTGGAAGTCGTCTGGTTCAAGAGTCAGGAAATTGAGTCTGACATGAAAATCCTTTACAAATGAAATAATTATTTTTTTGCTTTTTAGAAATTTTTGATTTGAATCTCTTGAAACTTGGCCAACTCAGGTTAAAAAATAAACTAGAAGAAAAAGTAAATACTTAACAAAGTTAATTTTCTTAAGATGGCAGCTGAGGATGTTTTTATCTTTAAAGAGTTGTGGTTAAAGTGCGAAGCAGTTAACATAACAAACAATAAACAATATTGTTAGACTTTAAAAACGAATGCACTCATTCCTCTGTGAATTTTAAGACTAGAGAAAGAATATTAAAGATAAGATCGAATTTCAACCATGTTTCTTTCTTAAAAAAGAAAGCTAATGCATTGCACTATATTGAGAACTAATATTACTGAACTATTACTCGTGTTATGATCGTGTCGTCGTGAGGTGTGTATAACATTATACATGTAACCAGGGAGAGAGAGAGAGAGAGAGAGAGCGAGAGAGAGAGAGAGAGGGCTTGCACCTTGCACCTTGCACTATTTGATTAACAGTGCGCCCACCCCCACCCTCCCCGGAGCTTTTTTTGGGATGGCGACTTTTTCACGTCTGTTCTGCTTAAGTGTCTGGACAGAAATGTCCTTTCTCTGGAAATCACATGGTTGTGTCTCCTCTGTTCACTAAGGTGAATTTTTAACCCCTAATACGTCAATCATTCTCCATTCGAGCCTGCGACTTTAGTTATGTACCTACCCGGCGTCGCCCGGTAGTCTACTATTTACTTGCAATTTGTATTTCCCCTTTTTTTAAAAACTATGCCGTTGTGTTTGTTGTATAAACAAATACAGAGTTACATCACTTTTTTTAAAAGATGGCGGCAATTTGAAAATAATTCCGACTCAGAAAAACAGAGTCTTTTCTAGAAGATATTAAATCGAATTACATTGTATTCTTCTTAACAACATGCTGCAACGATTTGCAAGCAAAACTGACAAACCAGAATCAAGTATTTATTCTGTAGGAAAAAAAGCTATTGACGACAAAGAAAAACTAAAGAGACTGACTTTATTTTATATATTAGATATATGTCGCCATGAGTTGAAAATGCAGGTTAATTATGAGTCGAGTTGTCTCAGAATATTTGAAAAATTCTGATTCTATGAAAACAGAATCAGTGATCATTTGAAACATTGATAAACAATAAATCAAGGGAGGCGCGAGAGCGCTCTATCCCGTAATAGACTTCACAAATGGCCTATGCTGGAAATCTCATTTCTTTGATCAATCATAACTCAAAAACCAATAAACCAAATTAGTTAAAACTTTGCACAAAAAGGTTCTATAAGTGTGTAGAATTTCAGCATCATTAGTCAAGCCAACCCAGAGATCCAGAAAGTTCAATCATGAAATCATGTTATCTGTGTGTACGTACGTATGTGCCACCCTGTATCTCATCAACTATTTGATGGATTCAGCTGATTTTTGGCAGAGATAGAGGTTCTAGGGTCTAGTTGATGGCATTTTAATTTCAGTTTACCATATACCATATACCTTAGTTTTCCAGAAAATTCCCAAAAACCTTAAAAATGACCAGTATTCATACACTTTATTCTATATCTTATCGATCATTTGATGGATTCAGCTGATTTTTGGCAAAGATAGAGGTTCTAGTGCCTAGTTGATGGCATTTTAATTTCAGTTTACCATATGCCTTGATTAGTCAAACTACCAACTATATCAGTTATCAGAAGGCATTGTATTAGGGCATAGCCTTTACAAAAGTAGTGACATTCCATGAAAAATGCCAGTATACTGAAATCATATGCCCTTAATAGGGTTAAGATGAAAATTCATATACACTAAATGTACAAAAACAAGGAAATTCCCAAATTTTTACTTTTATTGTCATTAAGGGTATGCGAGCACAACAGGGCTATGTATTTTACTTGTAGGAATTTTTCTTCAGCACACATCACATACTTCATCCACTCATGCATAGAGATTTATACTGTAGTGATGTGATAATGAAATGGTTTGGTTGATATGTAGTCATACCCTTAATTAATGACAATAAAAGTGTACAAATTTGGGAATTTCCTTGCTTTTGTTCATTTAGTGTATATGAATTTTCATCTTAACCCTATTAAGGACATATGATTTCAGTATACTGGCATTTATCATGGAATAAAATTGTTCTTTCATAATATACTAGACCACCCGTGACCTGTTGGGTCAGTTTGTTATATTAGCTATGGAATTCATGTATGAGCGTGACACTTGTGGCATAAAGAAAATAGGTTTTTTTTACGGTGGCCAGGGCGATTTGAGAAATGAAGGGGGTACAGCAGGCTTTCTCGCGTACGTAACGAAAACAGAGGGAGTAGGAGTGGTGAAATCTATGAGAGGGAAAGTGGGAGGTGGTTTCGTTCACCGACCGCTAGTATGGCTGATATTAATAATGAGTGTTGTTTTTTTGTTTGTTTGTTTTTGTTTTTTAAAAGGGAGGAGTTTTTTTGAAACTGCGACAGACTTTATGAAGTCCTCCCGTTGAATGTTTTTAGCCGTGAAGAAAACAAAAAAACTATTTGATGAAATTAAATGAAATTGTTTATATTAAAAGCGATATAAAAATTTCCAGAATGAAAAATTTCATGCGTTCGTTAATCATAATAGAGAATAACGGAATTGGAATAACAGATTGAAGACGATGCTATTTACGCATGCGCAACCGGATGTTGAAAACCGGAAAGCTGAAAGCTGATTGCAAACATACAAGATCAATAGACTTTTAGTATTATATAGATTTAGGCGGATAGATATAGAGACAGTAATCTAATCATAGCTTTTCTAGTAACCCAGCGTTAGAAAATGCCCCCCCCCCCTCATTGTTGCTATTGATTGTTATTGTCTTGAAACCTCTGAACGCATACCTATTCGATGAGGTGCTTATAGTGAAGCAAACGTTGCAAAATCCACAACTGCACCTCTCCTGATACAGCATTTATTAATTCATAAATTATTTTATTTATGGTCCGTAAACTAAAGAAGTACCTGCAATTTAAAATTGGGATGCTGTGACCTTGAATTTGGAGCATTCCTGATACCGGAAAAGATAATTTAAAGAACATTTCATTCAATATTTGGTAATTTAAATAATCGTTTACTTAAAAATCACACCGCGGAGGGGGGGGGGGGCTAGTGGTGTAATGGATACGGACGTGGACTATGGAATCTAAGCAGAGTTCAGATCTACTCAGATCTATTGTATTTAGGAACTGATTTGGATTATTTGGGCTACTATTCTCATCTTGGTTGTTATATTCACAACATTTTGACAATTTTTTTTTTGCTAATAGAGTAATATAATTCTGGAACAAATTGCCAAATCAGATTAATATAAGTAATAGCATAGAAAATGTTAAGATTGGATGAATTCAGAAATAATGGTAAAAAAGGGATTAAGAGAGAGTTTTGGGGAACTATCGAATGAAATAGCAGAATTTTATCTGTATATTTTTGAAAATCAATGCTGCATTTATTTGTTTGAGAAATGGTTACTAGTACAGCTTTTGAAACGGACAAAAACCGAACTGTTTTTTTTTTTAACCCTAAACTGACCCTAAACTGACCCTAAACTAACCCTAAGCTAGTCGGTTTTTGTCCGGTTCAAAGCTGTACCAGTACCGAGAAATGTAACATTTCCCTCTGTCATTTTTAATGGAACCGGTACTCTAGTAGTACTAGTATAACGTGACGTAATGCTGAATACAAAAGATACATAAAACACAAGTTCCATTTTTCTTTCCATTTTCATTCATATTTTCATATTAATATTTAGCCAAAAAACAACTTTTTTCTAATATTTAAAGAAGAATAATCAATACAGATTATTTTAAAATTCGAATGTTATTTTACTTATTTAAGATATGATTTTTCAGCGTAGGAAAAAAAAAACGCTTCTGGAATTAACCTAATTTGAAACGAAATTACAAGAAATCTTTTTATAGTTATTTCCAGGCAACTATTTCTAAAAATACGATACGAACATAAAAGAATCAAATTATCTCTTGTATTATTTTAAGTAATGAAATTACTTTTTTTTTTTCAATTTTATATATTTCCCTTTTTAACTCTAGATTCATACAAAATGACAATATTTATTATTTGGATTATTCGGACTACTATTCTCATCTTGGATGTTATTCTTACAACGACTTTCTTCAAGGTTCAGTTCGAATTCCGTATAGCTTCCCGAGTTTGACATAAAGATTCCTGAGTGCTACAAAAGGTCGGAGGTTACATCGGTCTAAACGTTGTGAAAATAAATCCAAGATGAGAATAGTAGTCCAAATAATTAAAATAATACCAATTATCAATCCTCATCTAAAAAATTCCGAAACAAAATGACAATATTGTTGCAGTCATTTTGGCAATTGCTTTGATTTATTTGTTTGTCACGCCGCTTTGGCCATCTTCCTTTTTAATTATCTTCTCAAATTGACTCTGGGAGGTGATGGTTGTCAAGTACATACTGACATGAATTGACGATCTGGGCGTGCCAAGTTCAAATCCTGTCGGTTCCATAGCATCACTTTTACTTATGGGTGTTGGCAACCTTCATGTTGTCCCTCCTGTCTGTAAGTTCCTGATTCTAAAAAGAACTGGTGAAACCAATGCCAACAAGAGAATGGCGGCGGTCAAAAATTGTACCATGTTGATTCAGACAAAATTTACTTTTTAATTCAACCCTTAAAAGAAATATTTTTTTAACATAGACATTTTTCGCTATTAATATACAGATCAGATTCTGTTAAATATTTCATCTGATAGTTCCTAACAATTTTCTCCGAATTTCTTTTTTCACTTTTATTTATGAATTCATCTATTTTCATCTTAAAATGTTAGTCTGATTTGGCAACTTGTTCCAAACTTATATTACTTTATTAGTCAAAAAAGTTAATTCGTTAAAAGATCTATTTTTTCAAATTCGTCTTGGCAGTAACCTTTCAGAGTGAGAAATATTAAATGTCCACCATATTTAGGTTTGGTTGTTTTGTTTTACAGCATATCAACCCTTTCGGGTTATTTAATGCCGAATCAGGTCATTTTGGTAAAAGTTTTTGTGCTTCAAGTTTTTTATATCTTCAAATATTTATTCATGGTGTTTGGTTTGGTTGTTTTGTAAAGGAAAAATGTTTTTGTTTTTAGCTTTGTAGAACATGATTGAGTTGCGCAAAGGGAAAGGAAAAAAAATAACAAACAATAACAATAACATCAATGCATTTTAAGTCAGGAAGCCGGTATCTTCAGACAGCCTGATTTGGTAGCACCAAGAAAAGAATACAAAATCGTTGCTGTTCTTCATTTACTCTTCTACTATAGAAGGAAAGGGAGAAAAATAAAGTTCCACCACCATCAACATGGTTCCTCTAAATTAAACATCTTTGCAAACCTTCGCACTATCTACCAGTCTGTCTCAGCTGAGAAAAATCTCCATCTTATATAACTGTGTTGCCTAAAACCCAGGTTGACTATTGGTTAACCAACCAGCACCACTCTTATGCTGCTATGCAAATTTTGATAGCGCCACCTATGTTGGTCATGTCTCCTCTTCAGACATCCAAGAGGGCATAACTCTGCTGGAACTGGTATTAATTGGTAATTATAGTTAAATTTCGAGCGTGCTTGTCAGACACGACCCCCCCCCCCCTCTCCGCTCCTCTAAGTTAATTTTCATGCTGACCTGTGTCTCCTATTCATTTGATGGATATTAAACTACAGGCAAAATAAAATAAAGATAACAATTGATACTCGGCCTTGTTTTCTATACATTTATCGTTGAATTAAAAATAATTTGACATGATTAAATTATAGTGCACCATTTTTTCAACTTAGAAACAATGGATTACTGTGTTTAGAGTAGGACAGACGGCATTATTATAGGGGTGTGGATGCCCATATTATAAGGGTGTGGATATCCATATTATAAGAGTGTGGATGCCCATAAGAGGAATATAGGCAATCTGGCCACAAAATGGACTAACTCTGATACACATGCAAGGCCTGGCATGTGTGAAAATAATGCACACATAAGCAAGTCTAGAAAAAGTTTTTCCTTAGTTGCTCACAGTTGAGTTGAAAATGAATATCTGCCTGCTCGGTTTCAGGAGGCCATCGTCCTAGGCATTACCTCCTCCTCTGGAGACAGTGAAAAGGTTACCCACTTTCGTCTCCTCATTTAAGGGATGGGGTTGATTTATGGCCGATAATCGGAGAGAATGCTGATGGGTTTGATCATGGTTGTTTTATGTACTTGTTCATAGGGATCTCTTTTTTAAGGAGTTGAACTGCCCACGTTTAAATGACCTCATGTCCCTATTTATTTAGACTGAGGCAATTTAAGTTTTTGTTTCAATCCAGAGTGCCCCTTTTGGGGCTGGATTCCGCCACCATTAAAACCCGACCTTGTGTCTAACTCTGCCATCGTGGGGAGGCAAATAAACAGAGACTGAGTAAGCCATTGTTTGGTGCAATGTTTGGAATTCACTGATCATGTATCTACTTCTTGTGGCATAAAAAAGCTTTTTTTCTCAGACGTGGAGTCCGTCTACTGTTCTCATTTAACAGTAATAAAATATTGAGGAGCACATATATTCGCTTTCCACAGCAGAAAGGATAAATTTTGAATGTGACAACGAATGAATAATACGAAATGAGTAAAATCTTCATAATATAAAGATTCAATTATTTTTAATTATCAGATCGAACGGTTTCATCGAGAATTAACTTCTGACTTAACTTCTCTGATGAAAGCCAGTTCAAAGAATGTTTTCTCAAGAGAAAATTTACTAAAATGAAACCATTTCTCCAAGATATTTTGATGATCTAAATCATTGAATCAAAGTGAGAATTATCAGTGTAATATTTGATGAATGTAATGCTATGAGGCGGGATGCAGGTTTTGAACCTGGGTCATCTGCAGACGGATTTGAAATCTAAATAAAAAGAACAAAAACCTATTTTGGAAAGAAATGAATAAAGCAAAAACATTCATTATCCATGACGGCAGGAGGTCGAAAAGAACGATCAGGAATCGGGTCGCAGGCATTTATGACAGAGCTGATGTCGGATGATGTAAACAATTATGATATAAACAAGTTCACTAATGGACAGAGAAGAGAGACTCATAGACAGACTAGCAAAGAAAAGAGAAAGAGGATCAGTTGTGATTTTGTAAATGAATTTAACTGAGAAATAAAAGCACTCTTTTTATAACAAAGGAAGAATTATGAATTTTGGAACACAACTGTTAAGCGTAAGGTTCATAATGTGGGCTATATTTAGCTTAATTTAATTTTATGCACAGGGGGTGAAAAGGGGATAAAAAGGAAGTAGAAGCCCTTCGTGAAAATTCAGTATCCTCCAATTTTTATGAAATTTTAACAAATAGGTATTAGACATCAGTTAATAAATATTCCTCAAATTTCAGTTTCTTTGGAGTATTTTAAAGGATTGTTAAGTAGGATACTATGGCCACAACCTCCTATGTAAAAATTAAAATATTTCAGATTTGTATTAAATTTGATCTATAGTCATTAGACACCAATGAAGCAGAATTCCCTGAATTGAAATTATTTCTCAAGACCTCTTAAGCTTAAGCCTTAAATTTTTAGACATTTTATAGAATCAAAATGATGTAATGGATTTTGATCAAAATTAGACATAAAATTTAGTATTATCATATTGATTTTAATCGTTGTAAGGAGGCATAAAAATTGTTCAAAACTGTTCTGTTCAAGAAATTTTATTTTATCTCTTTTAGGATGGGTATTATTTTAGTTTAGGATAAAAGCTGTTGGCGCCACCACCATCTTGTAGCCAGGTTTTGTTAGTTAAATAAAGCTTGGTTGCAGAATCAAGTAATTCTCAGCATTTCCTATTGTGTGATAATCGTTTTTATCCGTAAGAATTTTATATTAATCACACAGGCAACACCGAATGAACATCCAAAACCACAACTTGTTTCAGTCTCTCCTGCCATGACTGAGAATACCTTCGATGTGTGTGTCTGTTCGAACTTGTTTATATGTAATGCTAAGAATTAAAGGTCGTCAGACATTCTTTTTTTTATAGAAAGCGGGCAAATAATTTGACAAATATCAAGGTTGAGACACGTTAGGTTTATTGAGTTGCACACCACTTTCACATTATATTTAATTACATTATAGTTAGTTAATTACGTCAAGCTTGTTAATCTATATTATGTATCTTGTCTCTTCACCGCTTCTCTCATGACTAAAAAGATTCTACACCCGGACTTCCTTGCCTTTGTATATATGACGCCACTACCACCAATTCGTATCATTCACAATTCTGACTTTTCAGTCATCAATAACCTTTGTTGACCTCCTGTCTACCCGATTTCCTGTCACACAACCAACCTGCAACTATATGCACTAGCTAACTCGCCCACTCGAATGTCTAACATGATTACAATCCCAAAACGAAAGAAAATAAAGAAAAAGAAATAACGCCTCACCTTCAGTACAATATTCACCAGTCCATCCAAATTCGCAGACATTTTGTGGACAAAATCCATTTACTGGGTCGCATGTTGCACTATTCTTACAGAAGCCACAATACAGTGAACAATTTGGTCCGTATGTGCCGTAGTCACAACCTACACAACAACAAAAATAACAAAAATAATTCAAACACTTTAGCAATAACACAATATTATTAGTTAACCTGTAATTGGAACACAGATCTTCAGATCAAATGGACAAATTTGGTGAGAAATGATAAAACATAAAAATAACAGTTTTTTAAATGTCATTTTTTTAATAGCTGAGAAAAAGAGAGATGTTTAATACAGTCGTGACAGGTAATAACATCTCTTGAAAAGAAAGATCTCTCAGTTTTGACTAGAAAATAAAGTCACAATTAATTTTTATAGTGGCCGGTAATGAAGTTACGGAAAAGAAAGCAGTCTAGTAATAAGTCTAATATATATATATATATATATATATATATATATATATATATATATATATATATATATATATATATATATATATATATATATATTCTTATATAGTCAAACTCAAGTGTTTAAGCTCAATGGATATTAGGCGATCCTAGAGTTCTAATATGTGATTCCATAGCAATTATAAATTGAGATATTTTCTGACAAAAACAAGGTCTCGTATCAAGAAAAATTAGCTTTAAAAAATAACAGATGTTTCTTCATAACATTGGTAACTACAAAGTTTGAATCTTTCAAAACAAATGAATCTTCAGATTGACAGAAAAAAAACGATTTACTATAGAACATTTTCACCAAAACAACCGTTTTTCTTTGATATACACGGCGGATAATCTCCATGATCCACCATTTTGTTAATTTTAGAAAGGCCACCTTGAAATATCTCACGCAGGGCTATCTTTTCTTAAAAATACCTAAATCACACAAAAAAAACCCACAAAAAAAAACCCACCGGTGCTTATGTGTGAGATATTCAAAGGCGGCCTCACTTTCGGTGAAAATGTTCAATAGTAAGAAACAGCTGTTATTTTTTTTTTAAATAGAACCAATTTTGCATGATGCAAGACCTTGTTTTTGTCAAAAAACATCTAATTTTGTTTATATATAATTGTTAGAGTAGATAAACCAAAATGTTTCTTGATCTTCCATGAGGTAAGTATTTAGTTTTATGAAAAGGGAGAAAAGAGGGGTGGCATGAACCTATATCTATATATTTGAGTTTTTCGTTTGGTTTGTGGTATTGTGTTGCTCTCTAAATCTAAGTTGACATCTAAAAGGTTTACGTTTGTGAGGTTAGTGTCTATTGTTATTTTTAGTCCTAACTATTAAAGTGTATGATTATTTATGTAGTCTATCAAGTGTGTCTCCGCTACATCTATGTGAGAGGCATAGGCTGTTATCCCAGTATAATCCGAACATTTCATTTGAGAATTCCTTAAGCGAGTTGAGTATGAAAAATCTAACTAGGTCACACATGTCTGCGTTTTCATATGTTCCCATCGCTATGTCAAATGAATCTTGTAGGTTGGATTTTTTTAACTCAGGTTCTGCCGTATGGAGGAGCAGCGTTTTTTTTTTATTGCATGATAGTTTCTATTTCTGTGTCACTAATGCCCCCCCCTCCCTTCTCTCTCTCTCCCTCTCCTTTTCTCCATCTCCCCCTCTCCCCCTTTCTTTCTCTCCCTCTCTCTCCCCTCTCTCTTCCCCTCTCCCTCTCTCTCTCTCTCTCTTTCTCCATCTTCCCTCTCCCCCCTTTCTTTCTCTCCCTCTCCCCCTCTCTCCCCTCTCTCCCTCTCCACTTTCACTTCCCCTCTCCCCTTCACCCTCCTCCTCTCCCCTCTGTCTGTCTGTCTGTCTGTCTGTCTGTCTGTCTCTCTCTCTCTCTCTCTCTCTCTCTCTCTCTCTCTCTATATATATATATATATATATATATATATATATATATATATATATATATATATATATATATATATTTGTGAGGTCTATTGCTTCATTTAACATGGCCCTGAATATAGATGGATAGAAATCTCTTATATCAAATTGTGTGAATTTGCATTTCTTTTTGTCCTGTGTGTTTTTAACAAATTAATTGTGCATTGACTCAGAGATTTAGGTTTGTTTATGTTTCTGAGTATGTTTTTACTGGCGATACATATTTCAGATTTTGGTGGGTTGTTTTTTGTAGTCAGCAGAAAGGTTTATTCTTGAAGTCTATCTTATGGTCTTTAAGCGAGATGAAGGCTTTTATATTAGCTAATTGGTTGGCTATGTGCTCTATTTTAATGTTGGTTGCTATTTTTAATTCTTAATTTAATTAATTAACCTATTTGCTAAAATGTATTTATAGGTATTTTTATTCGGGCATTGTAATAGGTTTGCGAAACAAAGGATATGTTCACCGTGATACATTTTTGGTGACAAATTCGTTGTATCGATAACAACATCTAAAATCCGTCCGGTATTAATTTTATTCAGCAATATTTTATTTTTTTCTAACATAATTTTGTACCCATCATTTATAGAATTCATAATGTAGCAATTCGGTTTTTAGTTGTGAATGACGGTCATGGTTTTCGAACAACAATAACGGAGGCATCAAATAAGAATATATACTAAATAAGATTTCGTTTCGGTTTGATGGCGAGTTGGCGTCGTTAATCCATTAGTTTCAATAACAACATTTAATATGTAGCTTTACTACTCTCTCTCTCCCCTATTCTTGCTCTCGTTTTCTCTCCCCCCCCTCTCTCTCTCTCTCTCTCTCTCTCTCTCTATATATATATATATATATGTATATATATATATATTAGTAGTAGTAGTTGTTCTAGTAGTTCTAGTAGTAGTAAAAACTATTTATATTTTTTATATTATTTATATGCTCTATTCATATCCAATGTTTCTTTAGCCTATCTTTAAAGTTATAATGATAGATGCACAATGTTATTTGTATGTTAACACAACCGTTAGGTGAATGGTGTTCCGTTAGTGGATAGCCAAAGATTTAACGATGTAGTTTAACCGTAACATTTTATTAAGATTTTCAATAATTTTTATATTATATGCTTTATCAATAGACTATATTTCTTTACCCTCACCCCTTCACGTTTTATACGTTACCTGAATACAAGTATATTCGGAAGCCTATTTTTAATTGAACCGTATACTCTCACCGGACGGAGAATACCATAGTGGCTCACTCTATCAAAACATTGACTGAAGAATCGATTACCTTTGGTAGCTTTTGCCCTGTGGGCTGAGTTTACAGTGTTTTCTGAAACTAAAGGTACCGATAGAAGATCGTATGGTGTCAATTGAAAGAAATAAATATATATATATATATATATATATATATATGAGAAAGGAAATATGAGAGTATAGATCATGGCTAACCTTTCTTCTCTTCGCTCTCAATTGTACTTATATACAAGTCCCCGCATACACACTCACACACAAACCCCTCCACACATACATTTTTATTCACCACGAATCTGAACCACTTAACCACAAATAACAGCCTCACCAATGAACACAATCTAGACATCATCACAAATATTTAGATATTTAAACCCCTTCTGCCCTCAATTTAATTTCAAACCATCAACACTACATGCACAAAACTACATTTCACCTATTTCTCGCCAAAATTAATATCACTTTTCTCCTTCTCTTTCTTTTTCTTTTCCTTTCCCTCATTGTCATATTCACAGCACATTTCAACACTTTCCTTCTAACTTACTTATATTCACACATTCCTGACATAGCCAGCTGGTCAATACTCCTACCCTCCAAAAATTTCACACCTAACCACAACAAAATCTCCCCTCTCCCCCCTCACCCATCTCACCCTTTCGACTACTTCTTTCACACTCTTACCCACCCACCCCACCTACTTTCAAATCATCTTCATTTCTTCATATCTTTTTTCTAAAACTATGATACTACCCACACACCAAAGACACAGAGCCTCTCTCTTCTCTCCTCTTTCCCAGCCCCATAAAATCCATGCTACACCTCACCACGACAAAAACCTCAGCCCCCACCTCTCCCACCCTAAGACAAATTCACTAACACTCCCACCCCTCCCCTTTTTCACTCACAGCCATCTACATTCATTTCACTCTCTGCCACCGACTTCCCTCAGCCCGGACCTTGGTCCTGCGCTCCCAGTAGTGGCTACTACTTCTTCTCACGAACCCATCATGTTAACCCAATATTTCTATGTACTTGCATGACATTTTTCTTAAAATTATCATCCTGAGGAAGTCTTACAAATAAAGACGAAACGTTGATGAATACATAAAAAAAACATGTTTTGGTTTTTCCTTTTTCATTTCCCATTATATATATATATATATATATATATATATATATATATATATATATATATATATATATATATTAGGAGGATGTTGTAGTTTGCTTGAAGCATTGTGCATAGTGTGTAAGAAGTTGTAAATGTGCACACCTGCTCGCATCTGACACATATATATATATATATATATATATATATATATATATATATATGTATGTGTGTGTGTGTGTGTGTGTGAAAGATGACAAACGGAAAACAAGTCAAAGCGCAGGAGAAAAACAAAAACAAGAGATTTTTTGACCGGTTTTCTGAAGACGTTCTCCACGAACGAAACCGGTCAAAAAATCTCTTGTTTTTGTTTTTCTCCCGCACTTTGACTTGTTTTCCGTTTGTCATCTTTTCACACATTTTGTCCATCACGACACTTCATTTTCATGAATTATCGTGTACCTTACCCCCATATATATATATATATATATATATATATATATATATATATATATATATATTGAAACAGAGACACAACGTGTATTATTAATGTTGATTTAATGAAGTTTGCAATAATTTTGCTGATATAAAATAATTGTTAGCAAAGCAAAGTTGACTACTACTTACTGAGGGAACAGTTCTTTCCTTTCCATCCAGGTAGACAAGCTGAAAGACATTCGCCAGTTGATTTGTTACAGACTTCCAAATCATCATTACATTTGCAAGATCCAAGACATTCGTATCCAAAGCTGAAATCATTGCAGACTGTGGAAAGAAAGAAAGGAATATAAATATACGATCTATGTAGAAAGAAAAATGAAAATAAAGTAATATATATATGTAGAAAAAATGTAATCTATATAATAATACGATAAGGCAATTTTATGTTCGTACGTACGTTATCACTTTTCACAGATATTTAAAAAGATGAGATCGTCCGATCTTTTGGTGAAAATGTTCAATAGTAAGAAACAGCTGTGATTGTGTTTAATCTGATGTCGCTAAGGTAAACAATTCCGACTTTTTTTTAGTTGTTATACCAGCATTAGTTCGCGTTGGTACCATTCTGGCAACCTAGGGGCTGACCTGAACCATCCGTCTCTTCTTAGTTGGAATGAGGTATGGTTCGGTTCGGTTTTAGGAGGTGCACCCTCATTCGGGAGGGTGTGTGTGATTTATTGCTGATCGCCTGAGGCGTCCCTACTAGAGAATGCCAATGGGTCTATTCTCGGCTTGACTATTTTTGCATTGGACCAGAGTAGCCCCACTCGGGGGAGCTGATTTTTCCCTACCCTCTGGCCTAGTGCCACATATTGTGTAGTGTGAAACAAGTAAATCCCAACTGATTTCTTTTACCGTTTACTTATGTGTCCAGACTTTACGGACACCCTGTGCAGCACAAACGCACCATTTTTAGAGGTTCAAAATTTAGGTCGGTATTTTGCTGTGTTAGGTCTTAAAGAATATGTAATCACAATTCCTCATGTATTAATATTAGATAGTAACTAAAAATGGACCTTTCGAAGATAGGGAGAAAGAGGGTTATAAAAAGGAGAGAGAGAGAGAGAGAGAGAGAGAGAGAGAGGGAGGGTGTAAGAAAGCGGGAGAAACAAGGTTAAGAGAGGGAGAGAGAGAGGGTTAAGAGAAGGAGAGATGAAAAAAGGAGAGGCAGGATAATAAAAGAAAAAACAGAAAAGGAACAGGAGACACGAAGAGAAAAAAAATAGAATATAAATCACTTAAAAGTAAAAAAAAAAATAGAGCACTTAAAAATCATAATTACATGAATTATTTTTTCATTCCTTTTTTATTTTTGCGTTATAAACAACAGACAATAGGTGTATTTTATCAAAATGGCGTACATATATACGAAAGATATTTGTCTTTAAAATACCTATTGCTTACTGTTACACCGGCCGTTCTAACAGAAGAAAAAACTACACCGGTTCTCACTATAAATAGTGCGAGTAGACAATCACCAGGGAGAAAAAGGACAGTATTGTAACTGTCTAGCCGAGTGCCAGTCAGTTTCCTTACCTTTGTACCTTTTATGTTAATACACTTGTTATCTTAACCCAATCTCGACTTGACTTCTTCTTTTTACTGTTGGACTACTTCACAACACTTACAAAAGAACGTTTCCTTTAGAAGAGACAGATAGTCATTTGTTAATTGGTATCTCGTCTTTCACCAAGGGCTTACCTTACAATGTACATAACCTATCTTCTGATTTATACAGTAAAGTCAGAATTTCCCCTATTCTTTAATTTAATAACAAAAGGTCATAGGGCAAATATTGGTCCATGTTCTAAAACGAAATTGTATTTCTAATCGATTAAAATATTTTGATATTAAATTCCATTGGATATTTCCCCCCTAATTCAGAGGAGAATTTACTGTCTCAATCATAAGTCATTTTACTGCCATCCAAAACACCGGGTAACAGATTTAATAAGACATACTTTGTCCATATTCATCAGTCGAATAACCCAGTTTCATCTAAGTAAAACTACCACAATGAAACCGCATGGATAGAAATAATAATAATAATAATAATAATAATCATAATAATAATAATAATTATAATAATAATAATAATAATAATAATAATAATATTATTATTATTATTATTATTATTATTATTATTATTATTATTATTATTATGTTTATTATTATTATTATTATTATGTTTATTATTATTATTATTATTATTATGTTTATTATTATTATTATTATGGTTATTATTATTATGTTTATTATTATTATTATTATTATTATTATGTTTATTATTATTATTATTATTATTATGTTTATTATTATTATTATTATGTTTATTATTATTATTATTATTATTATTATTATTATTATTATTATTATTATTATTATTATTATTATTATTAACAACTCATAGTTTCGTTTTAGAAAAAATAATTTAAATAAGAAACAATTATCTTCTTTATTTATTTCATTAAACATTAAAAACCTTAAACAAAAGAAATACCTGATTTTGTATAGCTCCACTTCCGGTCGACGTTATTAAGTACACATTGTTTCTCTCTCTCTCTCTCTCTCTCTCTCTCTCTCTTTCACTCACAGATACACAGACACACATACTAATTAGCGTAAATCTTTTCTTTTCTTTCCAATCCGTTTAAAAAAAAATAACACATCGGTTCTCGTCAGACCACCAAAGTTAAGCAAAGTTGAACCTGCTCAGTACTTAGATGGGTGATCATGCTGGAATATCAGATGCTGTATGTAAAACCCGGTCCAAAGGCTGGCTACCAATCTGCAAATACAACAGCCCTGGACCGTTTATTGTGATCTGCGTCGACCAGATAGTAGCCAGCGAGTACAGATAGCTTTCAGATATACAGTACTACGTTGGGGGCCATAAATTTAATTCGTTCTTTGACTATGTTCGTGAACCAAAAAATATGTTTTGCTATAGAAATTAATGTAAACCCAATTGATCCGTTGGCCTGCCCTAGAAATATATTATATTTATATAGATAGGAATTAAAAATACTTTTTCTAACACGTGAGACTTTTGCTTCGTTAGCATAGTTACTATTTTAGCTACATCATTCGCGTTCAATCATCTTTGTTCAGATAGTACAGATTTCACCATGTCGTACTACTTGGCGAGCTTAGTAATACACACACCATTCTTATGTTTAGCTATTATTTCCTTCTTCGTTTCTACTGCAATACGCTTAGGCTTCATTGTAATAGAATATCATACACCTCTTTTTTTCGATATGGACTTAATATAATAACTCTATATAGCAAAAAATGGTATGTATTACCACATTTACAACAGGCTTCTTAGCATCCCCATCTCTAACACATTTTACTTTCTTTGGAGCCATAGTGAGGAATAATTTAATTCCAAATAAAATAAATTAAGCATATCACGGACAACACAACTATGGAAAATGTATACACTACGCAAATCTGAGTACAACTGATGCTCTGCAAGATGTGAGCATGGTGTAATAGCCTGCGAGTTTGTTGGTATGTTCGTACATGTACCACAAATCTGTTTATCCGTATTTGTGTACCAATACGGTTTTTGCTGATCAAAACAAAATTTGTTAAAACATGTGTTGGAACAGAGATTCTATGCATAACAACGAATGTCATTAATTTTTTGTATTTATATATGGAGCAAAAATCCATCCACTTTTTGAAGTAGGCTGAAATTATATACAATATAAAATGGCTCTCACTTGGCGCAAATGCATAGCTCTTTATAAAAGAATTGAGTACTCAGGTAGCCTGATAATTGTGCATATATTTAAGCACATATGCATTACCCTTACATGTGGCAGTGGCTGATGGCTGATGGCTGCATTTACGATGATCAACTGCTGAAAATGCGATCGGGTTACAAATCACAGTTGGAAGCACTGTCTGTTTTTAGCCACACTGAAGAACCGTGGTACGGTGACACAGCTGTTTGTGGACGAAGTTGGATTTTGTCATACTAACAAGAAAGGCAATTTTTCAATCACACACCAATTTACCTTCAAATTATTATTGCTCACTGTCTGGAGTCGAAAAACGGAGTATAATCTCACAAGTTCCTTGAAGGAAAAAGTCCAGGTGTTTCTTTTAAATCATATATATAGCTGACAATTAGATAGGTAATTTGTTTACATTGGCCGTTTTTTAACACCGTCTGGTGAGAAATAAACAATTTGAAGGTACATTGTTGTGTCATTGAAATATTGCCTTTCTCAGCATGAAACCATTGCTATGACAAATTTCAATATGTAAATTTCTTATTTAATAAATATATTAGACTCTTACCCAGGTAATTGAGCACTCTATGGTCAATTCTCTTCTAAAAAATGGTATATATACAATAAAGCATCAAAATTCTTACCAAAATGACTGGATTCAGCATTAAATAACCCTAAAATGATTGATATGCTGTAAAAAAAACCTAAGCAAACCCAGCAACATGAATAAACATTTGATAATATTAATAATTTGAAGCATAAAACTTTTACCAAAGTGACTGGCATGAAAAAGATTGATATGCCGTAAAACGAAACCACAAAACGAAACTACACTTGGTTACTAAAATATAAAAGATTTGACCGTGATATGCCTGTAAAATTAATTTAGGTAAAAATGGCACAGCTAAAATTGACAAAGGTAAAAATGGCACAAGTGCATGAATAGGAAAATTGGCATAATTGAAAAAAAATTCTCACAATTGGTTTAGCAAAATCTAGGATACAATACATAACGGGAAAAGATTAAAAAGTTTATCAAATTAAAAAGAAAATTATATCTACATTTCAATGTAAAATTTAAAAACCTTAACCCTAATTTTTTTCTAAATTCACTCCTGAGTTTTTATTTACCCCTCTCCAGGAGTTAGGCACAAGGCCAGTTTTATCTTACTCCCACAAGGTAAGATGTGACCCAAGGTCGGGTCGGGAAAGTGGGCCTTGAAAAGCCAGCGCCCGAGAAGTGAGCACTCTGGCCATTAAAAATTGCCTGGGCAGCCCCGTCGGCATTCCCCGGTAGGGGCGCCTCAGGCAGTAAGCAATAAACTTACTCCTCCCCAAAGAGGGGAGGCAAAGCCTTGGAGGGTGGACCTCCTAGAGCTGCACAGGACTGACCCATAGACCAGCGTAAATCAAGCCCCGAAAGCCAAGACAATACAAGTCTATGGGGTGCAGTATCCATCGGAACAGATACTACACTTTGATCTCGACCAACAACTAGTAATATATAATAACAGATATACAACTAAAACTAATGGAGTCGCGGTTATGTCGAGGTGTCTGATTGGGGTCGCCTGAGAAAAAGGTTGGGAACCCCTGCTCTATGTTCTTGCTTTGTACCTTTTTTCCTCTATTTAGTCATGTGTTCAATTTTTACCGTGCCATTATTACTGTGCACCCTGTAAAAATATCAGAAAACGTGGATGCAGCTAAGTAACGATGCACTGGTTAGTAGTTACTCGAAAGCTTTCCATCTGCATTGTTTCAATTTCCGATTATCCAGTCTATTATTAAACACTACTTTTCTCCGAAGAGTTATCCAATTATGAAACATTTCCAATAACGTCCAATTATGCAACGAGATAATCTCAAAAGGTTTGGTAACTTTTAGCACTTGAGTGAATCGTTCAGTATGCTAAGGGGATTAAAGAAACAAAATGGAGATTATTTTCGCCTGTTCAAATAACGTTTCATTATTAACATAATCCGGTGAATCAGAAAACTTATAAAAAACACAGAAACATAAAGCAAAGCAAACAAAAAACGGCTTTTTATTTTGTTTGCCTGAAGAAAGTGTAAAACAAACATTATAAGAATAAAATATTTGGTAAAAATACAGAATAGTTAACACTTGAGAACTCGTAAAGCAAAAAATAAAAAATAGCACATAATTTATATCAAGTGCATTAGAATCAAATTCTCTACTGTCCGGCTAGTTTTAACATGTATAAATGATTTATAAGTCTTTTTTTAAACGGTAAAATAGTTAAGATTTGAGAAGTCGTACCCTCCACTCCCGAATGGCGGAACATAACTAGTTTTAATGTGTGGAAACGATTTGTAAGATTTTTAAATGGTAAAAAATCTTATAAATCGTTTACACACGTTAAAACTAATAACCGGGTTCGGTAGAAAATTTTATTCTAATGTGTTTTATATAAATTGCGTGTCGTTGCTTATTTTGGTTTACAAGCTCTTGAGTGAACTGTACTATTTATAAATATTTAACATAACACAGCGCGGGTGCTGATTGTCAACTTTTCATCTGATAAAAAAATTAAATGTCTACCTGTCTTTCTGTCTGTCTGTGCAGCAAGATTAGATGTTAGGTGCATAAAAATAAGACTAGAAAATTCCACATAAGGTTAGATTAAATAAGAAAATGGAATTTTCCATTAGAGCTCAAGTTAGAGGTTAGAACTACATATACAGGAAGTTGCATCATAGCAGGAAATCGATGCGGCAGAGAAGCGCGACCTATTCTGCCTATTGGATGTTCGGCGTCAAAGTGATCGGGCGTCTGTTTTTATGGCTCCTACTGCCCTATGGCGGTTGGAAAAGGAAGTTGTAATACATCTGGATGTACTTGCTGTAAAAAAATTACTATAAAATGTAAGACCAGCTAGAGAACAGATGAATGGGTGAATGGACATCTGGTTCATAAAATATCAACATGTTCTTTGATAAACTGAAGGTTCACCATCTTTAAAAGGTGCTGGTTGTGTTGAGTTTCTCCATGCCACTGCATTCCGCTCTTTTGTCATGATGAAGGGCTGCTTGGATATGCACATCTGCAGCATCATTCTAAACACGCTCTTTGCACAGGTATCCACCTTTACCTTGACATGACCTGTGACAGGAATAAGAGAAATAACATAAAAAAAACCCGGATCTACATTTCCTGTCGGTACTTTCACCTGTTCTGCTTGTGGTAGATGGCATGAATCACTGATCAGGCTGAACAGCCATATGAGGATTTTTGGTAGTCGACACAGAACTGTCATCATCAAAGACGAATGGCAGCCAAGAAGATAAATATGCCTAAATTTATTTAAAGAGTTTTTGCTTTTTAAATAGAAACTTTTAAAAGAGAATAAAAAGTAAAAGAGGACAAACGTCATACCTTTGTCACAGCGGCCCATCTCCCAGCCGGGCTTGCATCCATTTTTACAGTAACCATTGTACCATTCACAGACACCATCAATACAGTTCGGACTGCAAGTATTGTTGCAGTCTTCTCCATATCTACCAGTAGGACATTCTGTTTGTAAGAGAAAATGGAAAGGAAACAATCAGAAAATGTGACAACACAATTCATTAGCATAATGATGTTAACATTTCTTTAAATATATATTGTACTGGCAGGGCTACCCGGCGTTATCCGGGCTGAGTATGACTAAAAAAATAGAACAGTTACAAAAGAGTGTGTAACATCGTTCTTTTAAAACTTCTCTGTCTACTTTTGAACACACCTCTCACTATGTACGGCATAATCACATTAACACACCGGTTCTCGTTAGATCACTAAAGTTAAACGACGTGGAGCCTGGCCAGTACCAGGTGGGTGACCATTTGGGAATGATGTGTGATCTGTTCCGATGGATACTGCACGCCTGTCCTGTGCAGTTCTAGGAGGTCCACCTTCCCAGGCTTCGCCTCCCCTCTTTGGGGGGGAGTAAGTTTATTGCTTACTGTCTGAGGCGCCCCTACCGGGGAATGCCGACGGGGCTGCCCAGGCAATTTTTAAATGGCCAGAGTGCTCACCTCTCGAGCGCTGGCTTTTAACCCCACTTACTCGACCCAAGCTGTGGTCACATCTTACTTGTGGGAGTAAGATAAAACTGGCCTTGTGCCTAACTCCTGCAGAGGAGTAAATAAATATACATGCGGCTGGGGACGCTTATGAATTTGATATTTCCTGTAAATTTCCTCCCTCGGAGGAAGCCTGCATAGCCCAACCAGGGCTAAATAGCACACCAGGTATTACCGGTTCGTTAGTCCTCTCTCTGACCTTCTTTCTTTCATGTGAAAACTTTTGCAACTGCTCCAATATAATAGAATAAAAAAAAGAAATGTCATCAGCAGCCGACCGTTTACTAGTAAGAAAGTAACGTTTTTATGATCCCCCCATGCACTAATTTGATACCTGGTAATATTAAGTGAAAGAATATTACAATATTTCTTTTACCACAACTCGGGGTCATACTGAATCAGAATATGTAACGTTTCAAGTGTATCTTTGGTAGTTTCTGAGTTTTTACAATCATAGACAGAAATACGACTTTCTTTTATATAATCGACGAAGAGTAATTACTGAAAATGTTATATTAACAACTTAGGAATGGAAATTTAATCTAATAATCACAACAAGCAAAATATGAATACTGTCATTCTATTTTAAAAAATTAAGTTTTTCGTCTTCTCTGTAGATACACTATAATACGATGAGCTTTCCTCCAATCTTTTTCATTCTCTTCCCTTCGTCTCTCTTTCTCTCTCATTCTTTCTTTGGTCAACCTGTCTCTATTATTTCTTACTTTGATGCCAGTAAAAATCACCCTTGTTCACCCACTTTTAAATTCATAGTCTTTATCTAGACTTCGAATTTGCATGGCCGCCTGTTGCTAGTTATATGAGGCATGGCAGCCTGTGCATGCGTTTTACCCAAATTGCAAATGGCAGACTAAGCATGTGAAATATTTTGTGGCCTTTTTTGCTACTTTTGGTAAGTGACTTGAATGTTCGCCACAGTGTATAATGCTGTCTTTAACACGTCATTAATAAAAACAGAACATCGTAAAGTTGCCTTTTTCTGCTTGTTAATTCGACCATAACGATTTAATACATCACTTCTATTGCATTTGTACATCTCACTGTTGGCTTTCTTCATCAATCACCGACACACCACAGCATCTTTGATTGCTATGGTAACAACAGTTATTAATTGCTATGGCAATAGATGATCTCGCTTTTTATTGCTTTTTTTTTTTTTGCTTGTTTAAAAAAAATTATTTTCCTATTTTGTTACCAAAAGAATAATAATAGAATAATATCAATATGTCTTTTTATATATAATGTCCATAATCGTTGAGAATCGTTGAGTTGGGAGGTGACGGTGGTTAAGTGGATAACGACACGGACTGAAGATCTGGGTGTTCCAAGTTCGAATCCAGTCGGTTCCACAGTACTACTTTCACTTAATGATGTTGGCAACCTATGTAAGTATCCAATGTCTTTCCAGAAAGATTCATATCTAGAAAAACATCGGGGATACTAATGTCAACACCAGAATCATCTGATTCACACGAAAGAAGAAGAAGAAGGGATTAAGAAATCCTGTTGATTCTCTTCTTGAAATCGGTAGCTTGACGATATTCTTATATAAGATGACAAGAATTTTGACTTAAAATATATTTTATTCACATAACCATTGTATACTAGCTATATATACCCGGAGTTGGCAGTGAAGTAATTTTAGTTTTTAAAATTGCATCAAAGAAATCCTAGCTCAGATTTCTTGAACTAACTTTGGTGATTGTGACAGTGCACACACACTTTAAAACAGAAGAAATGCTTACCTTTCTCGCAGTGTGATCCTTGATGTCCCATGGTGCAGCCTTGGACACATTCGCCTGTAACCCGATCACATTTCTGGTTCTTACAGAAATGACTGCAACGCTTTTTGCAGTTATTTCCATAACGGCTTAACCGGCTACAATCTGGAAAGAAATTTAAAAATAAAATTTTCAAATTGCAAACATTTGAATTCTTTTTTATTTTTAAACAATCAGAACCATTAGAAATAAATAATGTCTAACAAAATACATGCACATAAACTGATCAATATATGTAAGCGTTATTATTAATTAATAGGCATAAGTTTAAGGTTTAAAAAACCGTCCAACACATTTCCAGCATGTAAAACGGACGTTAAACCGATGATGTAGTAGTAGTAGTAGTAATAGTAGTAGAAGTAGTAATAGTAGTAGTATACTAGTTAGAGTCTTTGCTAATGGGTAGGGAGACTGGGGTTCAATTCTCGGTCGAGTCATACCAAAGACTAAAAAAAATGCCTCCTTGCTAAACACTCAGCATTATCAGGTGAAGATCAAGGGTAAGTGGAGCAATCTAGGGAAAGGAGTGACACCCTCCCCTACATCTCATTGTAGTAGCCAACGATGAAAAGGGAGCCTTCGGGTTGACCTTGACTACGGTCAATCCACTTTTTACTTTACTAGAGAGAAGGATAGGGGTGTTTGAATTGCGACCGTTAACATTATTAATAGGATTTCTAAGTATGGAATACACTTTCTTGCACTGATAATTTAATGGCAAGAAAGATTTTCAAAACTAAATCTACAACAAAATTAGATTTCTTTCTTATAGAGTAATAAACTTTTGGAAAAAATTGCGTAATCTGATTAAAAATAGCTATGATGTAAATCATTTTAAGAATTAATTAAATTCAGAAATATATATATATATATATATATATATATATATATATATAAAGGGAGAGAGAGAGAAAGAGAGAGAGAGAAAAGAGGGTAATGCAGTATTAGTGCAGTTACATCGAGACAAAAGTATATATATATAATGGAGTAAGGCTACCAACATTTGTAAAAGGTTTTTTTCAACATTTATTTATTATTTTGTTATTTTATCATTTCATAATTTTATACAACGCGTTTCAAGCGATGGTCCGCTATCATCAGATGTTGTTTCATTTGAGGAAATGTGTTATTGTTTGGCGTTTTTGCGCATGTGTGGGTTTGCGGGTGTGTGTGTACGTGTTTTGATATTTTCATATCTTTTATTTTTATTTTTTATTTATTTATTTTTTCTGCTTCTCTTGGTCAAAGTCATGTGTGTTTATTAAGTACGTGTTATTTTGACCTTTATTTTATCCGCCATCTCCGTTTCTTGAGCGCTTGGATTTTGTTTTGAAATTCATTATTTTTTATTGCCTTGTCGCCAAATTGGCTGTTGTGTCCGCGCGTGTGTGTGTGCCTGCGCGTGCGGTTAGTTCTGAATCTTGTACATATGTGAGCGATACACATATGAATTTACAGGAACATTTTTGAGGTCTGTCTGATGAAATATTTAGGAGGATTCTGTAGACGGAAAGGGCTACTAAGAATTAAGATGAAAGTTTAGAGAGTCATCCTAAATTCGAAGCTGTGCAGCGAGATGCTTGTTCACATTAGTTTTATTGTCATTTTGGTTTTAGATAGAGTGTGGAGGGTAAAGTGGGTGCTTGTTTGGTGCCAATAAGCTCACACAACCAGACAATTAGTCGAGACTTGATCCATGGGAGTTGTGGCCTCGGTAAAGCCCACCAGGGATAACTGTAGGGTCCCTTTCCATGGCACATACAGTTACCCATGATATTATACAACTGTTGATGGAGCAACCATTCTTAGAGCTACCTAAGGGTTAGGATTCCTGCACTACCAGTTGGAAACAGCAGCCAGACAAGTTGTCTAACCTGCACCCTCAACCTGTTTGAACAAGCGCGGCCCAGACTAGTCATGTGAGACTTAATGACAAAATTTTTTCCTCAAGTTGCCCAGATAGAGAGAAAGAGAGACGACGTTCATTGTTTTTGTCAGGAAACAAGGCCAAGCACTGGGTGTCTTTGAGGTGTCCCTGCGCTAGTACCTCTGCACCTGGCTAATAGACAAAGAAGGAGTGCAAAGGCCGGGTGATAGGCAGAGCCCATCTACTCCTTTACTTACATATGAAAATATTCATAAATAAAAAAAAGACTTTATTATTCTTTTAATTCCATAGAAAATATATTAAGAGTAATAACTTTGCAGTGTATTAGATTTTATCCAAATCACATATTTTTTTTATTTTACCTTACATTTAAAAATTATTGTTTTATGAAAAAAAAAAAACATTTTTGTCAGATATTATAAAACCGACTTCTGGAAAAGTTTTAATTCTATTATAGAAGAAAAAAACCCTGTTATAAACCACGGCAACCTTAGGGCATGATGTAGGACCGAATTAAAATTTTAAAAGAATTTTACAGACGGACACAAAAAAAGAGGCGTGTATAAACATTGCCTCCCCACTCAACATTATTTGAAACATTTTATATATAAAATAAAGCAAGTCTAATAGTCATTTCTTTGAATCAAATAGATTTTTAAATACAAAGTAGATACTTAAATCTGTTTCGATATAAACATATTTTTTTTTTATTAACTGAGTTCATCCCAAACAAGGCAAGTTGCCATTGTAGACGACAGGGGCTACTGAGAATTAGAGTGAAAGTTTAGGGGATCATCCTAAATTGGGAGCTTTGCAGCTAGATGTTTGTTCACATTAGTTTTAAATTTCTGCATGTCGGTACAGTCGGGGAAGCAGAGAGCAGGGAGGGAGTTTCAAAGGCCGGCAGCTCAAGAAAAGAACGAAGGGAAAGCTCTCCGGCCTCTGAAGACCTCTACAGTGAATGAATGGAATTTAGCTGATTGTCGGGTTGGTAGAGTGTATTTATGTCGAGCAGCAAGTTCATCGGAGCACATTCCATTGAAGTACGTGTAAAACAAGCACAAAGATGCAACATTGCGGTGATGGGACAGGGGTTGGAGCTTAGTGGATAGTGAGGGATCTATCAGATTAGAGACTCTTCTTTGGACCATGTCTTGAAGTCTGGTATGTACAAACAGTGGAAATATTTTACTCATAACTTACACGTGCATACCAAGGCACACCATTTATATCGGATATTACACACCAGACTTCAATAAGAACAGAGGTTCAAGACTAAGTGACAACATGTCGCTTAAAAAAAGGAAGAAAACAGTTTTGTCTGTATCCTCCTGATGAAGATTCTTTTATGAATGGAAAATTTGAATTTTAAATAAATAATATTTTATTTAAAAAAAAAAAAATCTGCATTGGATTGGTCTTTTTACCGTTTTAAAATTATATTCAATATAAATATTTCATAGACTGACAATTTTTTGAAACACAATCTATTAAACACAATCCATTAGTGCTTGCCCCAATTCATGTGCTTCGGTTGCATTGCGATAAGATTTTTATATAAGTTATAAGATTTATAAGGTCGATCTTGCTTAATTGACGATTCATATCTAAGACTGTATTTTGGAACTATTTTCACTCAAGATCTTCAGCTATTTAACAAACTCTGTATATGCTCCATTCTTACCTCGATGGCAATCTTCATTACTCCAGCCAGTTTCGCAGCCACTTCGACATCTTCCTGTTTCTTTGTCGCAAGCTTCTTTCTTGTCTCGACATCGGCATGACTTTGTGCATTTGTTGCCGAATTTGAAATCGTCACATGCTACGAGAAATTTCAGAGAAGAAAAATGGGAATAAATACAGTTGATAATCATCATGAGTAGAGAATTATTATAGAACTAGCAGGACCCGTGGAAATTCCATGGTGTTTTCTGCATCAATCTGCATAACTTACTGTTAATAATTGATGTGTAGTGGTGATATTTGTGAGATATACGACGAACATAAAAAATAATTGAATAAAAACTCCTGTATGAAACAACAATTAACATTTAGTCTCCATTTACAAATGAAGAAAAGAATTGCTTCTTAGTCCAAAACGTTTTACTTGGAGAAAGGTCTGTAACACGTATTAATCCAAGATTGTTTCTTTCTGGAAATGTACAAAGAACCTAACTCTACTCACGAAATCTCTTTAAGGCAAGAGAATCACCAAGGCAAAGAGTTACTTCCATTTTAATATGTTATCTAAGAGAAAATCTGTTTCATCTAACAATAATAATAATTCTTTTTGAAATAATAAACGTCTGTCAGTGTCAATACTATTACAAAAATGACTTTTTTTCTTCCGTAAAAATAATTTTCATTGTCAGTTAAATATTCTTTAAATAAATAAAACGAATATGTCTTTTATTTATTTAAAATTGTAGCAATTTAATTCTTTTTAAAACAATAAATATTATTCTGTCTTCTGACCATAAAAATAATTGTCAGTTAAATATTCTTCAAATCAAATAAACCAATGTCACATTTTGATATGTATTTATTTAAAATTGTACCGTTTTAGTCAATGGAACGACATAATCTGTTTTGGGACAATTCATTTTAAAATGGGTAAAATCGGAATTGTTTACCTTAGCGTCATCAGATTAATTACCAATCACCATCTTTGCTGATCGGACGATCTCATTTTTTAAAATGTGTTTAAAAGGTGATGACGTATGTACGAATATGAAATGCCATAGCACATTAGTGGGACCAGTGCTTTCTACATCAATCTGTATAATTTACTGTTAATAATAATATTTCTTTTGAAATAATAAATGTCTGTCAGGTTGCATACTATTAAAAAAACATTTACTCTTTCTACTTCTGTAAAAATAATTGTAATTGTCAGCTCAATATTCTTTAAATAAGTAATATTATTTAAAATTGTAGCAATATAATTCTTTTGCAACAATAAATATCTCTGTCTTCTTACTGTAAATATAATTATCAGCCACATATTCTTCAAATCAATAAAACGAATGCCACTTTATTTATTTAAAATTGTACTGTTTTAGTTGACGGGATGACATAATTTGATTTTGGAACATTCATTTTAAAATTGGTAAAGTCGGAATTATTTACCTTAGAGACATTAAATTAATCACCAATCACCATCTTTGCTGATTGGACAATCTCATTTTTAAAAAAATTGTGTGAAAGGTGATAACGTATGTACGCACATGAATGCCGTAGCATATTATTATATACTAGCAGGACCCGTGGAAATTCCACAGTTGTATCCTTCACCTGTTGTATATTGCTGCTGTGCTTAAAATATTTCCACTCTATGGACGTCCACCGTGATATTATTGTACAACTTTTGTTTAAACTGAAACATACTGGTTAATGCAGTTTCAGAATATATCTGGTTATGGGGGTCTATCTCCAAAACACTTGTAGGTGTTTGTGACATATTTTCATTTTATAGACGTCCGGCACGAATGGAGACCCCACAATATTATTCTTTGGAGAGAATGCATACTTTGCTCCTAGCCTGAAGGCCAAAAAAGTATATTTTAGTTCGAGTTTCATGTTCGACACAACAGCGACATCAGATGAAATTTTTTTAATTACTTTTTTTGCATTGCATCTTCAGCGAAAAAAGTGTGAAGGGTGATAACGTACGAGGGGCGTTCAATAAGTAATGCCCCTGGCTCATTTCCTGTAGCAGTAGATTAATGAAACTTGGCACAGTCTTTCTTTACATAGGAACCACCCAGAGTTATGCATTTCTCCCATCGATGCAGCTCTGGACACCGTTTTTGTAGAAAACCTCAGGTTGGTCCTCCAACCACGTCGTAACTTCAGAAATCAAGACTGCATCATCTGGGAAACGATTTCCTTTCAAAAACAACTTCATGGCTAGGAAGAAATGAAAGTCAGAGGGTGCAAAGTCAGGAGAGTAAGGGGGATGGGGGAGGATTTCATAGCCACACGCCTGTGCTTCTGATCTGATGACATGCGCGTTGTGGACCGGAGCGTTGTCCTGCAGGAGGAGGATACCTTGCTCTGCCTCTTGATTTTGATAGCTTCTCTTAATTTCATCAAAAGTAAAGCGTAATAGGCTCCTGTAATTGTGGTACCCTTTGCCAGGAAATCTGTCATCACTACTCCATCCTGGCCCCAGAAGACTGTGAGCATGACTTTGCCAGCGGAGGGCTGCACCCTTGCCTTCTTTAGAGGTGGTGAGTTCAAGTCCTTCCACTGAATTGACTGGGCTTTGGTCCATGGATCATAGTGATGGACTCAAGTTTCATCCTGTGTAATCAGTCTTTTGAAAACCTTTAACTCATCTTCTTGGCACATCTCCAAATTCATCCTCGAGCACTCGACACGTTCTTGCTTCTGGAAAGGTGTGAGCAACCTGGGAATCCATCTGGCAGACACCTTATGCATATGCAAATGGTCATGAATGATAGTTTCCACAGACCCTGTACTAATCTTGACCTCTTGGCTATTTGGCGAATAGTAATGTGTCGATCTTCCAAAATAGCAGCCTCAATTTGACGGACAGATGCCTCATCAATGGCAGAAGAGGGACGACCAGGTCTGGGAACTGTTTCCACAGACTTCCGGCCATGTTTGAATTCACGATGCCAGCGTTTTACAAGGTCATATGATGGGGCATCATCACCATAAGTTTCTTTCATTTCATCAAAAGTCTCCTTTGGTGTGCGTCCTTTCAAATACAAAAACCGGATCACTGTGCGACACTCAACTGGCTCCATTTCACACCTGACTCAGTTCAAACACGTGTAAATCAGAAACCACAATTAGTTCAGAGCTGTTTTTTACTCATACACATATAAATCATTACACATGCAAAATTTCATCTAGATCAGACAACTGGAAGTGGGTCAGGAGCATTACTTATTGAACGCCCCTCGTACGTACGAACATGAAATTGCATTAGTGTATTATTATATAGATTAACAGATGAGGAAAGAAAAATTTCTTGGAATTTAGTGATTGAGAAGACATCGCGACTATTAGTTTCTAATACAATTATTCAATAAGCTAAATGAGATTAAATTGTCAAGAGTCTATTTATGTTCATTGATGTTTTGCTGTTTTTAATAAGATTTTCAAAGTTAAATTTAATTATCACAGTATCGTTTGGTCATTAAATTATTAATTGAACCAAATCGTTATAAAACTATAACCAATTTTGTTAAGGCAATTTTTTGAATCTCTATTTATAAAATTATTGGATGTAAATTGCTTCCAAAACTTTCAATTTTTTAATACATGAGGATTAGCTAAAAATTTTAAAGCCAGAAATTACTTTCTATTCGACAGTTCAAATGCTTCAAAATTTCTTTGAAATTTCGAAGGGTCGTGAAGTAATTTATTCCATTCTTTTTTCAATTATTAACAAAACATTAAAATGTCTGACTTATTTACGAATAAACCGAAATGCATTCGGGCGGATTTAATTTCTTATTAAACTTCTTTTTTTTTTATTAAATAAGATTTTAAAAATTTCGTTTTATTTTATGCCATTGCATTTTTGGTTTCAATAAATATTTGATTAATAGTAAATAAAAAATATATTAATTTAATGTGTAAGTCACGTAGTTGCACGAAAAACACACACACACAGACACACATGAAGTTGTCTTATAATTTTATTAATATAGAGATGAGGAATAATTTTCATTAATGATTTTTTTTCCTATATTACCAATGTTTTGGCTACCGCACCATTAGTGCAACCTCAGATGTCCATTGAAATTGGAGACCTACCAAGAATCTAAAAACCAAACTCCTATTCAATTTGCAGAGGCATCCTAGTCTGTCTATGTTTAATTAATAATGGCCGACATTCGAAAATGGATGAAGGTTTCATCGGTCGAAATATCTTCCTGAAGAGAAGCATCAACACAATCAGATTCATGGGTTAGGGTTAAGATTAGGGTTAGGGTTAGGGTTATGGGTCATCTTATATAAATAGAGATTTTGTTTGTCTGTCAGTCACAAGGTTTTTAAACATAATAAATACATTGCGGAATTTGTTTTATTTCGAAATATCAGAGATCTTAACTAGTTTTAGAAATGGAAAATATTGCATTAATACTAAATAATAAATTCCCAACGAATAAAGTGGATGCCATGACCAGAAATCGAAACCAAATTTTGAGATCTTTAGTCTTAGGTTCTACAAACTGAGCTATTTGGACTTTCTTATAAATAGAGCTTAAAACATTACCGTGACAAAATAAGTATAGCTTTGGCATTACGTCATAGATTTATGATTTACGTCTTGTTTCAAAACTTGAATTCAAACATAAGCGATAATAATTAAAATAAATACATGAATGGGTAAACATTATCAATAGTGTTGGAAATTATTTGAATAGTCCCAAACAATTTATTTTGCTGTAACTATGTATCGACGTTAACACAATTTAATATTTAATATATACTAGAATTTGGGCCGTCGTAATAGTAAACTAAGGCCTAGCCACCGAGTCGAGATTTTCTGGTGATGTCATTGGTCGTGGTTCTTCAACCTACTATCAATCAGGACCGGAAGTGAGCTGTAACTAACTGCGCATGTATCTATCTTTAATCAGATTCAGATACTCAACTGCATGCGATTAATCATTCACTTGAAAAACATATTTAACTTGTTCCTACTATTGTGACTTTATTCCCATACCAAGAACACGACTACCCTCCTAAGGATTATTCATTCATTTGGAAATCATTGTTAACTTGTTCCTTTTTTTCAAACGTATTCCATCATGGCGTTCAAAGATTAAGACATTGCATTATTTTACGACGGCCATGATTAAAGTTAGAATTTCAAATTAAAAAAAAATAAATTAGAATTTTATTTCGAGATAAAAAATACAATTTTAGACTAATTAATAAGTTTCATCCAAATCCCCCCCAAATCCCCCCCCCCAAAAAAAACATGACTGTTTTAATTTATTACAAATTTTTACTATATTGTAGAAAAATTTCGTTTTGCAAAAAAACAAACAAAAAACTCCCACACATTTTAATTTATTTCAATAAATGTTCTATTAATTATTTTGAATTATTGATTTTATGTTACTGAATTGAATTTATTAAATTCGTAATATTTCACGTTTGATTTATTTTTAAGTTTTAAAAAAATCATTTGTTATAACATTATAATAAAATATAATTTTATATTATTATTATGTTCATTTTATAACATTTTAAATTATAAAAAGATCACTGTCAATTTCAGAAACTATTTTATTACAATGTTTTGGCCAAAATGTTACTTTATTGAAAATAAACTTTATTGTTTTTCTTTCAGAAACTATAGTTTATTAAAAAATAAATTTATTAAAATGTTTTAATCTATTGGTCGTTATTAATGCATAATTCAGGGTCTTTTTTTAGTAATATATGACAACTACATTTTAAAAGATTTTTTATCGTTAACATCTACGATGCTTTATTTTCATAAAAAAATACATTCATACGCTTTTTTAGTACACTGTGATATAACTTTAGTAAATGTGTTTTTTGTTAAAAAAAAAGAAACATTTATTTTTGGGGGGGAAATGAGAGCAACTCTTATCAAATTATTCAGCTAAAACCAATTATAATGAAATGTTCATATAAAGAATAAAACTCCCTAAGAAAAGGGATTTTTTTTTGCGTTTATAAACCAAGAGATATTTCCATGCAGTATAACTGATACTAGTATTTTCATTCGATGTAGACCAGGTTGTCATAACAATCAACTCAAACATTAAAAATAATCCGGAAATAATGAACTTATTTAAAGAATTATTATTGAATCAGACAAATTATTTTTCAAATTCAAATATTTAGGACACCATTTTATTAAGTATTAAATTGATGTTTGCTGTCTAACCTAAGCAAATTACACGAAATAATACATTTGCACCAAGATTTCTAATAAAGTAATGGGTTAATTATATTCAGTGATCGTTAATAAATACTGATAATTTCATTAAAATTGGTTGATTTCCTGAATTTTGGTTAATTTTTAAGTGAGGGGAGGGGTAAAAATGCCCATAGTTTGATTGTTTGACAGCTCTCGTTTGTAACTATATAGCATGACGTCATTTTCCAGTGAACAGGCCTTAGTTTACTATTATGATGGCCACGGCAAGGCCCATAATTCTATTATAATTTTAAAAACATCAGGATTACGGCCATTTTAAAAAATGGATGCCAGGGAATAAAGTGAAAGAATATAGAAACGAAAACAAAACCAAAAACTTACCTTTTTGACAATTCTTTCCCAACCAACCATCTTTGCATCCACTCTTGCATGTTCCCTTAACTTTGTCACATCTCTCGGATTTATCTTTACAATGACATTTCTTGGCACATTTGTCTCCAAAGGTTGTAAAGTCACATTCTAGAATGGAAACATGCAAAAAAAATGTCAGTTAGTTTAATCCATTTGTATGGAAAAATGACAGAAATAGTTTCTAGCAATATACAAAAACTTTATGCGTAAATAATTGTATTTTATAAAAAATGCTCGACCCAAAAAATAAGAAATAAAATGAATATGACATTTAAAAAAAATGTAGTTTATCCCACTGGAATATTTTGTTTATCATAATCTTTCCCGCTTTGCCAATATTAGTATTTGATTGTCTAATAAAAGATTATTCTATTTTGAAAGGCAATGGACATCTTCGAAAATAAAACAGTTTAGCACAAGACAAATGGAACCATTATATTTCTGTATATATCAAGTTAGGTATATATATATATATATATATATATATATATATATATATATATATATATATATATATATATATATATATATTTCTATGTAAAGGATTCACTCCTGAACTAATGCACCGATGGGATATATATTCTAGGCAACACGGTGAGTAATGTAGTTACATTCGTTTTTTTGTAAACTTTACCATTTAGAGGGTGTGCCCCAAAACTATATATATATATATATATATATATATATATATATATATATATTTCTATACATAGGATTCACACCTAAATGAATGAACTGATCATTATAAATTATGGAATATATATTCTAGGCAACACGGTGAGTCACCTGAGCACATTATTTTTTGTAAACTTTACCATTTAGAGAGTGTCCCCCCCCCTAAACTGCCCTCTCCCCCTTTTTAAATAAGCGAGATACAAAACATTAAATAAAAAAAAGAATTGTTCTACATCAATTTTACGTTATATGATATAATAAAATTTTAATCGAACTTATGAGCGTCTACTATATGTATGTGCGGGTTTTGCTCCTAAACTAATGAACTTATCATTATGAATTATGGGATACGTATTCTAGGCAACACAGTGATTAACATTATTTTTTTGTGGGCACATTATCTTCTTTAGGAAAGTTTAACATTTCAGAAGTGTTCCACGCCCTGATAAAAAAAAAAAGAATTAAAATTAAAAATACATATTGCTTAGACCCGTTCTAGGACGGCGATTCTTCTAGTTCCTTATAAAAATTGGTGTTTATGATGTCTTTTGTTTCTTACCTCAAATGTTTCCATTTCTATACAAAAAAAAAATTTTTAATTTTCAAAGATTTTAACATTTTACTATTTTTGCCTTCTGTCTTGAGAGACAATTAATCCAATCTGAATTGGCTCTAATGCGATGAAGAGTTTGTAACGAAGCAGATGTTGTGCAATCACCAACAACACACTTCTCCTGACCCAGAATTACTTAAATCCAGTGGCAGATAAAAATTGAAGATGATCAGAAGCAATGCCAGAATAAGCGGAGTTTTCCTTTTCATAGTACTAATTATACTAGCAAAGGTTGAGAGTCTAGACTACCCTACTATTTCCCTCATAGCTAGAAGAAATCCACAGTCTAAGACAGTAACTATTACCCCATCTCTAAGTTTACGGAACCTTGTATTCTCAAGCAATCATCCAACCAAATACTGACCAGAAATGATATTGCTTAACTGCAGTGATCGTAGATATATTTTGTATACGGTTTGTAGATTAATTTGCTTTGTAGGCATATATTTTGTAAACATATAGTCTGTAAACGATAGTTTCTATTTAACCCATATATCCTGACAGGTACTACTACTCCAGGTCAGAGTGGACCATGGAATAGTGGTAACTAAGAAGTGACTCTACAATACTCAAAGATCCCGATTTTGTAAACGAATTATTAAAAAATTTGTCATACTATTTAAACGATAATGAGAAAATGAAGGGATTGATACCGTTTCAAAGTGTTATTAGTTACGAGAAAGTCTTTCCGGTGTAGATGGGTGTAGATGAGTGTGAGAGTGAAAACTCCTCCGTCTCTCTGCATATATGACCAATTAAAAAAATATCGAGCAGGACTAAATATTAAAATCGAAGAAAACTAGCCAAACTAAAATTTTGTTTTCTAACAACATAGGCCAAAATGTGGCAGAAATCACTAACTGAAAAGATTTTACTGAATCTATGTAGGGGGGGCTGACTTTACTTTATATATGAGTTGTTCAAGATATTTAATATATCTACTAGTAATATATATATATATATATATATATATATATATATATATATATCTTTCTCCCTCCCTCCCTCTCCCCTCTCTCTCTTTAGGGAGTGAATCTTCCTTCGAATTGTATAAAAAAAGGTTTCTTTCTTTGATGTGTTTTTTCCTTACCTGTACTCTAACAACTGTTTTCTCCCCTTTGTGTTCCTTTGTATATCCGTTTCAACTGTTTTGTACACTGTCTGAGCTGGTTTACTTTATCCGTACCCTACTCCCCTTCTTCCTATCTAATTTGCTGTATAACTGGGAGTGAACAACTCTATAGTCGTGATGCTAAGGTTTGACTTCTTAGTTGGTGTTTATACACTGTGCCGATGAAGTGACTCGATATTAATAAAAACCCATATCGTCTCAGAAACGATCGTACACAAACTGTTGTTTATGTTCAATTCTTAAAGTGTAAATAAATGATTATATCGTTATTAAGTTTACCTAAGATCTCCCTGTCTATCTCTGTCTCTGTCTGTCTGTCTGTCTGTCTGTCTGTCTGTCTGTCTGTCTGTCTCTCTCTCTCTCTCTCTCTCTCTCTCTCTCTCTCTCTCTCTCTCTCTATATATATATATATATATATATATATATATATATATATATATATATATCCGTATCTCGATAAATGTCTGAATCTGTGTTAGGTATGTAAAAATTATGAAATATAATGATCTAGGAAAACCTTTCTCTCTTCTCTTTTTTTATTTGTTTTCCAGCAAACAAAGTCATCGATGTTTTGGCATATTGAGAGATCTATATTGAGAAGTAAATCGATTTGGGTCATTTTCCCTTTTTTTGTAATCCATAGATTATTTCATCTGCAATTCCTACAGGTACGTTAATTGAAAATGAAACTGGATCTATATCTAGTTACTGTTCAATGCATGTTGCCTGTAGACATGTAATCTCCACCCTCCCCTCTCCCTCTCTCTCTTTCTCTCTCTCTCTCACACACATACACACGCATATATATATATATATATATATATATATATATATATATATATATATATATATATATATAGTGTGTGTGAACACAGCAATATTACTGATGAACTGTCATGGAGTTAATACCATTATGGAAGATATTGGAGTCAGGGCCATAGGATTAAGAGGGAGGGAAGATGGAGGATTTCAATTGCAAGTGAGATTATGTACAAAAATGCTCATTATCATACGTTATTGAGTATGGGCGAAGCAAGCAGTCTTCATCAATATTTTCCAGTGAAAAGAGGAAGTATGAAAATAGGACTGAGATAGATTTAGATTAACCTTGCCACTAAGGCTTTATAAATGTACCTTATAACACACAAAATGTAGACGAGTAGATGGCGTAATGGTTATTAAACATGTACTGTTGAAATGGTTTGCATAGTTGAAGTCCTGGTGAGGACGGTTAGCATTCATTCTCACTCTAAAATCATTGGAGCAGACAGAACAGAATCCATCTCACCTCACGTCAGATATGACTAGAATAGTTGGGTAGACTGGACTCTCCAGTCTTTGTAGGCATTCCGTTTGGGAAGAATCAATTTTTGAATTCAAAACCAGGAATACCTGTATCATAATTAAATGACTGAGTAGTTTTAAGCCAAAATCCGTGATAATCAATCTAGACTAAAATAATTTGAAGAATGAAACACAAAAAAGAGAAAAGAGTCATTCATCTCGGTCTCTAACTTCCCTTTGCTGTCCTTTAAAATATCGTTAAAGGAATGGTCTCTAGTTGATCTAATCATTTCTTTTATTGTGCCTAAAGTCCTTCATCTGGGTGCTTGAATTAAATTTGCATAGGCCTATGCAAATCGCGTCACTTTCTTAACATCCTGGATTTTTAATTGTCTGTCAATACTTCACAGGTAAATCAACCTCAGCTAATTAATGGGAAGGTCAGTTTTTCCAATGGTTACACATGATACGTGAATTGCCACGTGAAATTTACTATTTGTGGTGGGAAAATGAACACGTTCTCTTCGTTAGATAAACGAAAGACAAAAAAAAAACCATCCGAAAATGGATTGGGTCATTCAGGTTGAAAATGGATATAAATACATTGAAATGAAAATGGAGATAAGATACAACTGGTACCTTTTTTTTTCACTGGAACCCACAATGAACAGTATAATTGAGAGTGGGACACATATAGTGATGAGAAAATGTACCAAACAAAGTGATGAACTGTGCACCTAACAAAGTGATGGGAAATGCATAAAAAAGTGACGGACAATGTGCCTAAGTCACAGACAATGCATCATACAAAGTGACGTAGAATGCATCTAACAAAGTGATGGACAATATGCTTAACAAAGTGACGAACAATGTGCCTAACAGAGTGACGGACACTGTGCCTAACAAAGTGATGAAAAAAGCATCAAGAAAAGTGACAGATAATGTGCATAAGTCACGGACAATGCGCCTAACAAAGTGATGGACAATGTGCCTAACAAAGTGAGAGAAAAAACATCAAGAAAAGTGACGGACAATGTGCCTAAGCGACGGACAATGCATCTAAAAAAGTTACGTACAATGTGCCTAACAAAGTGATGAACAATGTCCTTAACAAAGTGATGGACAATGTGTCATGAAAAGTGACGTACAATGTATCTAATAAAAGTGACGGACAATACACCTAACAAATTGACGAATAATGTGTCTAACAAAGTGATGGAAAATGATCGTGACAGACTGTGCCTAAGTGACGGACAACACATCTAACAAAGTTGCGTACATTGTGCCTAACAAAAGGATAGAAAAAGCATCAAGAAAAGTGACGGACAATGTTCATAAGTCACGAACAATGCCTCTATCAAAGTGACGTACAATGCGCCTCACAAAGTGATAGGCAATGCGCTTAACAAAGTGACGAACAATGTCCTTAACAAAGTGATGGAAAATACATCAAGAAAAGTGACGGATAATGTGCCTAAGTGACGAACAATGCATCTAAAAAGGTTACGTACAATGTACCTAACAGTGATGGATAATGTGCCTAACAAAGTGATGGATAATGTGCCTAACAAAGTGATGAACAATGTGCCTAACAAAGTGATGAACGATGTGCCTAACAAAGTGATGAACAATGTGCCTAACAAAGTGACGAATAATGTGCCTAACGAAGTGACGGGCAATGTGCCTAACAAAGTAGTAGACAATGTGATAGAAAATGGACAATGTTCCTAAGTGATGGACAATGTACCTAACAATGTGATGGACAATGCATCCAGCAAAGTGACGGACAATTCATCGAACGAATTGATGGACAATACACCCAACAAAGCGATAGACAATGTGCCTCACAAAATGGAGGACACCATATCAAGAAAAGTAACTGACAACTTACCTAACTAAATGACAGATTATGCATCAAACAAAATGACGGACAATGCACCAAACAAAGTGACGGGCAATGCATTTACCAAAATGACGGGCAATGCATTTACCAAAATGACGGACAATGTGCCTAACAAAGTGACGGATAATGCAACAAATCTGTGTATAAACAGCGACAAATCAATGGACAGTATTAACAATCAACGGATAGCACTTATAACCACTGTAACTTCCAACATACAGTGAGGTATGAACTCGAATGTGCCTGTTTTTCTAGAGCCTCAGACTCCACTGGTTGACTGTAGTGGAGTGAGGAGTGGAGAATACACATTACTAAAAAGCAATGCTCATATCTTAAATTATTTTCCTAGTAATGGCACCCAATACACCAGCATGCAACATGTGGCTAATGTACACGGGCGCCTCTTTCTCTACATATGTAATATCATCCCAATGTTTTATATCCAAAATGACAGGTGGCTACAGTGATTTATGATACGATTCTCAACTATTGAAAACCCAACAAAAATCAGTGCCTCATCTGGTTGACATCGCATAATTCAAGGTCATAGGAACCAGAATTTCTTTCGGAGAAATCAATGAAGTTTTATGCAGATCTGATAATACTTTTATAGTGAAATAAAATCTGTTTACTGGAGGTAAACAAGAGCGACTGTAATGAAAGGAGAAAGAAGAAAGAAGAAAGAAAAAAGTAGAAAAGAAAACATATGTATCTTTTGACAAAAGATCTGCACTTAACAGTTTTTTCTTATCAATTTTTTAATAATATATGTAATTTTTTTAGTTATTTTTACTTTAAACATTTAATCAAACAATTTAAATGAACCTTTAATTTTATATAACATTTATTCAAAATTACTATATAAATCGCAGCAAGCAAGTTGTGTGACTGTTCTTGTTGTAACAACAAAGACAGTCACAAAATAAGTTAATAAAATAATAGCTGTTTATTTTTTAATGGCTTTTTGAAGCCATTAAAATAATTACTATTATTTTTTTGAGTAATTATAAAAGAATAATATTGATATTAATTAGATAAAAATATATGTACAATTATTCCAAATTAATTGCATTATAATTATGTAACATAGAGCGTGTGCAACGAGGCTGTTCCATTCACTTCTACTTCAGTGTGAAATATACTTAATTTAACTATTCAACTATATGAAGAAAGTAGACCGGAAGATTACAGTTATTTCGTATTTTATTGATATCCTTCAAGATTTATCCACGAAATGATTTCGAATATTTATCAAAATAAAACCAAACAGTTAGAAATCAATAATACTTATAAATTATTTATTAAAATCAGGATGCGATGTTTTGAATGTTTAGTCTATGATTTGTTATTTGAGAAACTGTCATGCCTCATATAACTATCGAGAGACAGCCATACAAATTGTAAACCATACATAAAGGCTATTATGAATGACGAACAGTGACTTTCACTGGCATTGAAGTAACTACAAACGAATGGAGTCAGGGAGAGAGATAGATAGATAGATAGATAGATAGAGAGAGAGAGAGAGAGAGAGAGAGAGAGAGAGAGAGAGAGAGAGAGAGGGGGGGGGGGAGAGATTTTGGAGAAAGTAAAGCTTGTTATGTTTTAGTGTCTCGTCATAGAAGGCCAAGAAGTAAAACCAAATTTCGTTGTAAAACGGGCTACATGTGTTAACAGTAATTATGTTTAAGCTGTCCTGATTGTTAACTTGTTTCTTTCTTGCTTTTTCCTCTTGCACGAATATCAATCAATAGCACCCAAAAAATAATTGCATGAAAAATGAATTGCCTGTCATCCAATTAGAAGATAGAATGGACTTTTAACATTTTTTTTTATAGGATTCAATTACATTTTAGTCGATGGGAATCTCACTTTCATTGCAATAAATTCTGTGGTCAAGATGATGGAAGCTATTAAGATGGTGGATACCCCTGACACGGATTTTGTTAACATAGTAATCATCATCATCATAGTCACAACCAATATCATAAAATACAATTATCAAATAATAATAATTATAATAACAGTAACAAAATCTGATTATAATGGAGATTATGGATCTGTCTGTCTGTCTGAAGCCGAAACTATATTATTAGTTTTGATCTCTCTCTATTTATATCTACTTATCAGCTCCTATATACCCATTCAAAAACTTTCCCAAACATCACGCGTCTTTCAAATTTACATAATTAATTTGTTTTAAAGCTTCTAATAAATTAATATTCGCAAATATACACTCATGATATCTACTTATCAGCTGCTGTATATACCCATTCTAAAGCTTCTCCAAACATCATGCGTCTTTCAAATTTACGTAGTGTATTGTTTTTAAAGCTTCTAATTAATATTCGCAAATATACACTCATGATATCTACTTATCAGCTGCTGTATATACCCATTCTAAAGCTTCTCCAAACATCATGCGTCTTTCAAATTTACATAGTGTATTGTTTTTAAAGCTTCTAATTAATATTCGCTAATATACACTCATGATATCTACTTATCAGCTGCTTTATATACCCATTCCAAAACTTCCCCAAACATCACGCATCTTTTAAATTTACATAATTAATTTTTTTAAAGCTTCTAATGAATTAATATTCGCAAATATACTCTCATGATTGATTTTTTTCAGATTTCCAGATGTATTTAAAATATTTTCATCGATAATAATCTAAGATGAAAATTATAAATAGAATTAATTAAAGAGTCATTGATGGTAGTAGTTGTAAAAAAAAATAAAACATATTTTACTGATCAATTAAATCAAACAACTAGCAAAAATATGCAACCGGAGGGAGCATATATTCGCTAGTATAGTTAATATTTAAATTATTATCGTCTTCTTTTTTTATAATATACCAGCCTTCCGAAAAATGTATCAAGAGAACATATTTGCCTCTAACTCTCGAAATGCACACTATAATATATCAAACAACACATCAAGTAATATGCAACACTACTTCCCTTGTATCAGAAGTATACACATCTTTTTATTACTATGATAACAGTCATAACAGTAAGAACATTCATGGATCGAGATAACTCCCAAAATTCAAGGTGAACTGTCCCCTAAAATGCTCATGAAGATACCGTCTTAGTTATTATGGGAAGTTTAAACTGCAGCATTATAGTAGACTAATTTTTAGATCACAATAGATTATCTTGACGGCGGCTCATGACATACACTATGTGAGAATTGGTAGATAACACATCACAAACGTTCATTCTCTCTCCTCTTCTTAATCGTTTTTATTGCCATGAGAAAGATTTTATCAATTTAGCAGCTACGTGTCTCTGGCAACTTCCTGTCTCTGACACAATATCCTGACACATAGTCTTAATTGTAATTTTTAATTTCTAGCGGAATTTTTTTTGACTTTTCTGCATAGTCTAACGTTGTGTGGGAAATACCGTTTTTAAAATTATTTTTACGCATCTTGCTACCGGTAGGTCGGATGGGTTCACATCTTTCTTTAAGAGTAGGAGGGAAAGTAATGCAATAACTCTGACTATTTGAACACAGCATGGGAATGCACGCCTTGAATGGACGCATCTTATTTTAGAGGTTTTGTATGCTGGTCGTTATGTTACACTTAAATTTGAAAAAACAAACATATTTGTTGATCGGTTAAGTTTGAAATAGTGTAACACTATGGTGGAGCAATTCTTTGATCGCAGCAAATTATCCGAACAGTGGCTTATCTCATAGACAGCTAGAGTTATGTTACTGTGATAACACATAGCAGCAGTTCGCTCTCTCTCCTTTTCTTCTTACTAACAGTGGTTGTAAAAGTTATTAATAAAAACAGCACAAAATCATTTGGGGTCTAACAATGCTTTCAGGTTTTTATTCTTCTTCTTCAGTATACAGTATGCATACATAATAACCCCAACCCATCCCCACAGGGGGAGAGAGAAACTGTCTCAAAGCACGAACGCCCTCTTTTTCGTGGTCCAGAAAAAAAGAGGAAGATTTTCTCAGCTTATGTGCTACGCGTCTCTGGTGACTTCTGGTCTATGACAATATCCTGGCATGTAGAGCTATCTATAGACTTTTTACTTCTGATTGAATTTTCCACTACTCTGACCATTAAAAAAATTTATTTTGATGTACTAACAAGTCACCACTTATCAAGGCCCATAGGCCACTCGAGGATAAGAGTTAATGAATTTGTCAGGACAATGAAACAACAACGTAAGGATTGGTAACAATGGTTGAGACTGGCCAAAAATTAGATTATTCAGGAGGACGGCTCAACAAGAATTTGTTAACATTAGACTTGCAAATCCAAGAGGAGTTGATATCATGATTCATCATCCTCTGGTCGTTTCTGCCTTTGTGTGTGGCAAGCCAAGATGTGTCAGGTGCAAAATCGCAAATCAATGGAGTGAAATTGGCAACGTTGCTTCTGTTCCATTCTTTTGTGTGTTCTGGGCCAAACCTTCCCCGATTTTGTATGCAACCGCTGAGCTTTGCCGCTCTCGATGTTAAAGGTAAACACTTGCAATCCTGCAAGCTAAGGAATAGCTGCAACCAACGAGGGGCACTCCATACAGAGCAGATAATCCTGAGGCACGATCTTTGTGAGCTCCACACAGAAGTGTGACTCGCTTAACAAACAAATAAACAAAATCAGCAGCTTCATTTACAATATCGTGTTTTGACATTAAATAACGAGAAACGGGTGATTTGTCACAAAACAAACAGAATGGAAACCCGAATATATAACTATGTGTGTTCATTTATAAGCCAAGTCATGTGAATAAAATTTTTATTTTATTTTTTAAAGTGGACTTGGAAAGAGTCAGAAGATGAAAACAGATGGTTTATACAAAAAGGAGATTTTGAGAGACGAGAGGGAGTAAATAGAAATACCAAAGAAAGTGAGTAATACAAAAATAAATAGGGAGAGAGAGAGAAAGAAGAGAGAGAAAGAAGAGGGAGAGATAGAGAGAAAGAAGAGAGAGAGAGAAAGAAGAGAGAGAGAGAAAGAAGAGAGAGAGAGAAAGAGAGAGAGAAAGAAAGAAGAGAGAGAAAGAAAGAAAAGAGAGAGAGAAAGAAGAGAGAAAAAAGAGAGAGAGAGAGAAAGAAGAGAGAGAGAGAGAGAGAAAGAAGAGAGAGAAAGAGAGAGAGAAAGAGAGAGAGAAAGAAAGAAGAGAGAGAGAGAGAAAGAAGAGCGAGAGAGAAAGAAGAGCGAGAGAGAGAGAGAGAGAGAGAGAGAGAGAGAGAGAGAGAGAGAGGCCATTAGTTCTACATTGGTTTGAAAATTATCAAACTCAAGCAGCTGTTGGAATGATAGGAAATTTTTCTTACTTTTTTTTTTAACTTTTAAAACAAAAACGAGAGTATCATTTTATTTGGAGTAAAAATAACTTTGTTCAACTCGGGAAGACAAATAAAAATTACTCCAGGTTCGAGATATGTAAAAAAAACTATTTTTTAGATACGTCCACACGTTTCCATTAGAAGCTCCTCCTTCGGGTGGTTGGTCTGTTACACTTAAAGCTCGATGTCGCATTTCCATCGTTAAACGCGTAGATTGAATAAAAACGTAAAATTAAGTAGCTTTTTATATGTTTGTACGTAATTGTATATATTAATGACGGGAAATAATCGTTTGTTTCGTTGGCACCATCAGATTATTATCTATTTGTAACGGTGGTCACTGAGTTTCGAATATGGGTATACGCCCTGTATCCTTTTAATGTAAACACAAGTACAGTGATTCCAAAGAGAGAGTTCCGATCTCTCAAGGGAGAGAACCTTGCAACAAAGGGCTCAACTTTATAGGAGCTTAATAATCATTATTCATAAATAAATTTATAAATAAATTTATATATATATATATATATATATATATATATATATATATATATATCCGGACATCACACAAACAGCTAACACCACACTTGCTGTTATGTAAGATTTAAAAAATAAATAAATAGTAAGTCACATTTTGAATTCGATTTATTATTTTTGTTCCTTCCAGCTTACATCTTACCTGGAATTTGCATTGCCCACAGCCTTTTAAAAACATACTACTACTATTCCCAGCAATGCTTCAAGCAAACTACCATTCTCTCTCTCTCTCTCTCTCTCTCTCTCTCTATATATATATATATATATATATATATATATATATATATATATATTACATACAATGCTATAAACTACATCACTCTCTTAGATACTTTATATTAACATTCATTTATTAATTAATAAATACTGAAAGTTTAATTAAGATCAGATAATTTTTTTTTCAATTAGGGTGATACATGTTTGTGTTGAAAAGCAAATAATTGTCACTTTTCTTGCCTGCTTTTAGTCTATATATATCTATAAGTGGTTCTGTCTGTCTGTCTGTCTGTCAGTGTGTCACACTTAAATTCAAAATATCATTTCCCTTGCTAATTATGCTTTCAAAATAGTTTGAAAAATCATTTTCTGTTACACTTAAGTATCAAATAGCATTTTCGTTGGTATGTTACACTTAAGTATCAAATAGCATTTTCGTTGGTATGTTACACTTAAGTATCAAATAGCATTTTCGTTGGTATGTTACACTTAAGTATAAAATAGCATTTTCGTTGGTATGTTACACTTAAGTATCAAATAGCATTTTCGTTGGTATGTTACACTTAAGTATCAAATAGCATTTTCGTTGGTATGTTACACTTAAGTATAAAATAGCATTTTCGTTGGTATGTTACACTTAAGTATAAAGTAGAATTTTAATCTGTCTTAAGTTTTAAATAGCATTTTCTTGGTCTGTCACGTTTTTAAATAGCATTTTCTTGGTCTGTCACGTTTTTAAATAGCATTTTCATCGCTAAACGCGCAGATTGAATGGACTCATTTTAAGAATGGATCCATTCTTGTTTTTTGAATAAACAAGTTTGAAAGTTCTTTTTAAACTTGGCAAAAAATAAGTAACAAAAAAACAATTACTTCAGCAAAAAAAGAAAGTATTTCTTGTACAAACAAAATATGGAGGCAGAACTGGAGATTATTTAAAAAATAACTTCTCCTCGGTTCCTGTTCTGTAATATATATTCTGTTGTGTCGTAGGATTTAAAAAATAGAATGATTAAAATTATCATCTATTGAAATAAAGTTCACAAACAATTAATGCAGAAGAATGAAGTATACTAGTTAAAAGCACAAGTCTATTCTGTGTAAGTGTAAAATATTGAATGACCTTGTGTCACACTAGGCAGGTCTTTGTTTTAAATGAAGTCAAAATTTTACTTCCTGTCAAATGAACAGTTGATTTTCGAATTATCTTTAAAATTTCACCTCTTACTTCATATAGCTCTTTACTAAACAGAGTATTAAACTTTATATTTCAAATAGTTCCAGGTCGTGACTTCAAATCTCAAAAAGAGCAGTGAAATTGAAGCATTTATTATATATCTATAATCCGTATAGTACCAGTTTATTTGTAAATATGTTGCTTGATAGGTCAAAAGTATTAGCCAATTCTGTTCCTATTTAGTTACTTCCCACTCACGAGGGCAAAGTTAGATACAAGGTCAATTTTTAATGTGGGACAAATCCAGTTTCACAAAAAGAGGCACTCTGGATAGGAACAAAAATAAAAATAAATGCCTCAAATCTAAAATGATTTCATCTTCTCTGACTGGAGACAGAACAGATACTACACATTGAATTATTTATTTGAAAAAGGTAAACAAATTGTACAAATTAAATACAAGGCCATCAAAATGTGAGGAGTGAAGAGAGTTAGTGGTCATCCTCTGTCTATCCTACACTTAACTAGACACATTTTAACAAATTCGTCCAAGCACTGTTCACTTCATTCTTTCATCATTTGTCCACCACTTTCACTTCAGCAATCACCACAATACCACATTTACTCTATGGACTACCCTACTTAAAATATACAAAATGGTTTAAAATTAATTTTATTTAGAAAAGATATTTATAGCTGGATTGGAAAAAAACATGGGGAAAAGGATCCCTCTCCCTACCCAAAATGAAAAAAACAAAGAAACAAAAGAAAATCAGGGGCATGTAGTAAGACCCTCCCAACTCTTCCTAAGCCCATTCTTTTCCGGTTTGTTTAAAACCGAAAAAAAGCAGGTCAATCTCTAAGTGGGAGTGGGACTTTAGTGTAAGCAAAAGAAATGCACTTAAATCTTACCTCGAAGACCAGATTGTGTCGGTTAACAATAAGTGGGCCAACAGTACGTTCTGGAAGAAAGTCTACATCGCAATTGTGAAGTCAGAAATCCAAAGGGCAACAAAAGATGTAAAATATCAATCATCACTGGTCCAACGGCAAAAATTCCAAGGGGCAAATACATAAAAAAAAATGGGTAAAAAGTTCCATCATTTTTCTAATTGTAACACAGCTAACCGACTTTTGGTTGTAAACCAAAAATCAAGCTCCCAGTTGTTAAAGAAGGAAAAGCTTTTATTGCGTGGACCCATTTTCTGATTAGTCAAGACGTTCACAGAGGATAAAAAGTTACCAAATTTCGAGTTACATTTAAAGAGGTAATTATCTAGAATTTATTCTTTTATTTTCCCTCTGCCAGGCCACACATAGGACACGTAGGTAAATCGATAAGACTCTGCTGTGATGTATGGTTTCCAGCAGAATCACCTGGTTTGAGGAACTGAGAGAAGTAGATGAGTCAAAAAAAAAATATCAAGAAAGAAAGCATAGATAACACCGACCACCACCATTCACAATTTCTTAGAACATTGGTGGAAGGCAGTTTCAGGCCAGCATTGGTCTTATCAATGAAATCATCAATAAAAAAAAATCTATGGAAATGCGAAATGTTGGAATGCATACTAATTAGTTCTGGTAATAATGATATAAGTAGTAACAACTGTTGCTATATATTGGTGGGTACCTTAGCTAGTATAAAAGCTTTTTTCCTTGTGCTGCTGGACTCTGGAACCCCCTCCCTGTTTTCCTGACAGTACTGGCATGCAGAAATTTAAAACTAATGTAAACAGACATCTAGCTGCGCAGCTCTCAATTTAGGTTACCCCCCCCCCCCCCAAAAAAAAAAACTTTCACCCTTTTTCTCAGTAGCTCCTTACGTCTACAGTGGCGGCCTGCCTTGTTTGGGGTGAAATATGCTAACCCCCCCTCCCTGGATTTAATTATGGGTGAACTATGTTAAAAAAAAATGTTAGTTAAAATGCGTCTTAGTTATTCCAAGAGTGCTTTTTTTTTTTTCATCATCATCGTCATCATCGTCATCGTCATCGTCATCAACAACGACAACAATAACAACAACGTCCATTTTATATGTTGACATGTGTTGGGTGGCTTTTACAAATTGCCTTCCAAACTAACCTATCTCTGGCCAGGTCTTTATTCATCCATATTTCTCTAAAATCTATCTTTATCACTACCTCCTATGTTTTCCTTGGCCTGCCAACTGACTTTGCTATCTCAACTGTTCTACATCTACTAACTCCAAAACTCTCATCCATTCTTTTAATGTCACCATGCTAACAAAGTTTCCCGTTCTGCACACATCTCCCTATACTGTCCAGATGTAATCTTCAGTTTCGCTGAATACTTATTAACAAATTATTATTATTATTAGTAGTAGTAGTAGTACTCACTAGGAGTTCTCACACAGATCATCGTCAGCGATTGCTCACCGACAACAACCAGTGGTATTTCCTGGAGTCTGAGTGACAACAAGCCTCCCCAGATTTCCAGTATTCTTCACCTCTTTTCGATAACGATGTGGTATCGCAACAGCCTCTTACCATTGATTTCTCGCTGGTAAGGACAATTGGTCTTCTCTAGGATTTGAGTGGCAATAAGCCTCCCCAACGTCCCAGCATTCTTCGCACTTTTCCAGTGGAGGTCTGGTTTGTGCTGTCCCTCCTTGGTTTTCTCATCCTCCTCGACCCTCTACAAATATTTTGTCTGGTGTCAGCCTAGGCCGGCACCATTTAAAAAAAAAAATTTTAATTAATTTTTTTTAAAAATTTCTTTTTAATTTTTTTTTTTGGGGGGGGGGTGAGGAGAGAAGGGGGGAGCTTATGGTGTTTCTTCTAATTTCTGTTCTTTGGTTCATTTTTGTGTTGTGATAGCTGAGGCCGGTGTAATTTATTGGGGGGGGGGAGGGTTATGAAGTGATGTTTCTTGCAGTTTCTGTTCCTTAGTTCGTGTTGTGGTGTTCTTTGTATGGGTTTGTTTTCTCCCTGTTGTAAATTACTTGTGACTGGTTACCCTTTGTAGCTTATGCGGGTTGGTTTCCACATTCGAGGATTTTCCTTAAACGGCGAAGTCTACGATTTTACACGATTTTTTCTTCTTGTCGATTATAATAACGTCAGGTCTCCTTGCTTGTATGAGTTTATCTGTTTGTATATCCATATCCCAGAGGATTTTGTGTTTTTCGTTTTCCAGTACTGTTTCTGGTTTATATTTGTACCATTTGTCTGCATATTCGAAATTCAATTGTTTGCACAGTTCCCAGTGTATTACTTTACCAACACAGTTATGTCTGTTCTTGTATTCTTTGTGGGCAAGTATGCTACATTCACTTATTATATGATTTACTGTTTCGTCTCTTTGTCAACACAGTCTGCATTTACTGTTTTCCAGGGTTTTATCTATTTTAGCTTTAATATAGGTTGTCCTAATCGCATTGTTCTGTGCAGCCATCAGTAAAGAGTCTGTTACTCTATTCAAGTGTCCTTTTCTTAGCCATGTCCAGCTATTTTCGTTGGTTTCTTCTCTTGTGAGTCTTATGAAGCGTCCATGTAATTGTTTTCCTTCCCACTTTTTTTTTCTTGTCTGTTTGTGTCTAGTTTCGATGCTTCCTGTGTTGTTCGTTGGGACGGTGTCTCTTGCTGCGGTGATCAGCCTTTCTGTGTTTTGGTTTATGTATTTCCCCAGTTCTTTTTTAGTGTCGTCCACACAGTCTTCTACACTTACCAGTCCTCTTCCCGTCTTTGTTTCTTTTCATGTAGAGTCTGTCTGTATCGTCTTTTGGATGTAGTGCGTTGTGCATAGTCATTAATTTTCTAGTCCTCTGGTCAAGGTGCTTAAGTTCTTCTTTAGTCCAGCTTATGAATGATCCAGAGTATCTTATTAGTGATACTGCCCAGGTATTTATTCATTTGATTAGGTTTCTGCTGTATAATTTTGTTTCTAAGAGCTTTCTTGTTCTTAAGTATTCTTTTCCAATCTTCTCTTTCATTTCTGTTGATTTGATTGTGGCTGCTTCCAAAACTCCCAAATATTTATAGCTATCTTGTTCACCTAGCGCCCTCATCTGCTCTTGGTTGGGTAGTTCCATGCCCTCAGTCGTCTCCAGCTTTCCTTTTTTAATCTCTAGCAATGCACACTTTTCTATTCCAAATTCCATTTGAATGTCCTGACTGAAGATTCTGGTCGTATTTATCAGTTTTTCCAGTTCCTTTTTGTTTTTTGCAAATAGCTTCAGGTCGTCCATGTACATGAGATGGTTTATTCTTTGTTCTCTGCCTGTGAACTTGTATTCGGCATCACATTTTCTGAGTATGTAGTTGAGTAGCATCATGGCTATGATAAACAGTAGTGGTGATAGGGAGCCTCTTTGAAAAATGCCTCTCTCTATTTTTATCTCCGTCAAGTGTTGTCCTCCAGCTGTCAGTTTTAATCTCCATGTTTCCATTGCTTTCTTAATGAGATTAATAATCCTGTCGGGTATCTTGTACATTTTTAAGCATTCAATGATCCATGCTTGAGAGATTCTGTTGTACGCTTTCTTGTAGTCAATTATTATTATTATTATTATTATTATTATTATTATTATTATTATTATTATTATTATTATTATTATCTGTAGTAGTAGCAATAGTAGCATAAGAAATGTTACCTACCCTATGTAAAAGGTAGCAAAAGTATTATTAACACTTTTATGGCAAATCAACCCTTTTTTGCGTTATTTAATGCAGAAACACAATCCACCTATTGTAAACGATTCACTGTATACGATTAATTGAACACAAGTTGCTATTTTACTCATAGCTGTGGAAAAAATTAAGTTAGTATTTTGTTTCCTAACAGTATTAGATCATGGTAGATCCAATAGGATTTGATCTCAGTATAGTTGATTCCATAGGTCGTGATTGTATGATAGAATTTGTACTCGGCACAGCCGATTCCTTAATCGAAGACAGTATCCATTATCGCAATCATGTACTTCTACATGAGAGAGAGATAGATAGATAGATAGATAGATAGAGAGAGAGAGAGAGAGAGAGAGAGAGAGAAGAACGTGTTGAAAATAAAAGGGAGGAAGAGAGAAAGAGGTAGAAAAAGGAAAGGAGTTTTCTGGTTCTTTCATCACTCAAATAGGAACTTGCTCCATCGCAGACCCATGTCTTACAATTACATTGACATCACAGACAAGAAGTAAAACAATCCATTGTCTCGTGGTTGATAGGACATCATTTGAATACAAAGTACTGAAGGACAATTACAATATAGATGAAATTAGAAGTTTTTTTCGTCTTGACTGTAAATAAAATTAACAAATTAACTAAAGGTAGTAATATCGGCTTGACTGCCAAATCGAACAAAATAAAAAAACTTCTGCCTTGAACAAATGTTATGAATGATTGAGAATGGGTCACCATTTAGCAAGTGCTAAATTCACCAAAATGGCGTTGTGAATGAAAGAGAGAAAAACATGGTTAACGAACCAAACATATTTATATATTTACAGATGACTGAAAGATATTTTGAGTGAGTGAATTGTTCATTTCTCATATGTTGCTTTTGTTATCGCTAAAGCAGACTTGGTGGTCAATCACTTAGAAATGGTGTCTCGATAAAAGCACTGGTCCCCACCACCACACTGGGTTGGCTTCAGGAAGGGCATCCGGCATATAAAAAATCTCGCCTCAGCTAAGGAAATGACTTATAAAATTTATATATTAACAGTTTTATAGTATCGTGAAAGATATTTTGAGTGAGTGAATTGTTCATTTTGAAAAGTTAAAAGTTTTCGTGTTTGTAGAATGTTCACAAGAAGTATCGGATCAAATGGATTTCAAGCACCCCAAAATGAGCAACGACCGAAAGGACACATTTTGCCGTAAAACTGATTAAAAAAAGACTTTTACTTCCGGTTGAATCATCAACAAAATAGTACGCACATTTATAACTTTTCTTTCACAGATTTTTATTTAAAAAAAGGGGTTAATTTCAAAACGTTTTATTTACAAAAAGTTTTATTTACAAAAAGTTTTTTCCAATTAAAAATGTGCATATAACAAACCGACTTATAAATAAAACGATGTATTTGTAACTTTGCCATTGCAGAATTTCTTAAATAAAACAAAAGAGTTTTATTTACAAAAAGTTTTACTAATAGCTTAAAAATACATAGTTTTATTTATATTTATGTTATGCGCACATTTTTAATTAAACAAAAATTATTGTAGATAAAACTGTTTGTAAATAAAACCCTTTTTTAGAGTCATAAAAGTACGTATCTTTTTGTTTATGATTCAAACGTGCTTGTAAGTAAAACTGTGCGTATTGTTTTGTTTATGATTTAACCGGAAGTAAAAGTTTAAAAAATCGGTGTTACAGTAAAATGTGTCCTTTTGGTTGTTGCTCATCCTGGGGTGCTTGAAATCTATTTGATCCGATTCTAGTTAACACATAGATGTGACCCTGGAAGATACTATCACTCGTGGTCAGAGTAAACCTGGAAGTAATAGCAAATAAGAGGTAACCCTACACCCCCTAAAACCCCCCAAATTGAAGCCTCTTCATCGGCTATAGTTTAAGGTCATACCCAGGACCAAGTTGAAGTATACAGTTTGAGTAGCTCATAGGGTTAGACAGCAACGTAGTCAGAAAAAATAAAAATAAAAAAGGTATAAATGATGATGATCATCATCATGATGAAGAAGAAGGGTTGGGAAAGATGGATTTCGGAGTGGTAGGGTGGATGTGGGTCGAACACCTTGCTCAAGGGTGTTCGAGTGCGTTTAGTGTCATGCCTGTGTCTTTTAAATGTATTCAACATTAAAAAAAATCTTTACAGTGCAGACATTTGTATATGGAAGAAAAAATAATGGTTTTCAACTTCAAAAATGTTTATTTGCAACTTGAAAATTTCCCCAAGAAATCCCTCCCCCACTTATACAAGGGGGGATAAAAGTACTTTTAAATAGGACCACTTGACTTTTAATAGATCAGTATATGTAACAGTACATATGATGTAGATACAAAAAACTTAGCCACATGTAAGTATCTAAGTATTTGAAAAAGTACTAAAATTGAGAGATAAAAAAGTAATCCACAAATATCAATGACTAATTCCTAAAAAAGAAAGTTCTTTGTTTATATTTTAGAACTTAGAAAGCAGAAAAACAACAAACATTCTTCAATTTTGTACTCTTATTCATGACTTTGGTTTTTATGCGCGTTTGGCGAGGTCGAACAGTTTCAAGCAATTAAAAGTGTGGACAGTTGGGAACTGAAACAGGTTTTTAAGGTTTCTTCTTTCTCTACTGCTGAAATCTTCAGGAACCTACTGGGTGGTCTGTTTGGTGACCTTAAATATATCCACTTAACATGAAACATACATATTATTTTCTCTCACACAAATAATACACTATCTGTTATTATACTGAATCTGAGTTTATGTTTTTTTTTACAATATATTTTAATCACACAAAATACATGCTAAAGTATTCCTTAGTTTTCGGATTGAGTTATGTTTGAAAATATTCTCTACATTTTTTAATATATATTTTTTTATATATATTTAAAACATTTTTTTATTCTCTATCTTACTTTATTTTTTTCTTCCCTTCTTAAGTGACCTCAAGAAAAGCATTTCCACCTAAAAAATAAATCCAGAGTTATTCCCCTTTATCTTATAGTAAATATATCAAGTTAATTCGATAAACTAATTTGACGAAACTCACAATTAGTAACACTTCTTAAATAGATGATAATCGATAAGTTTGATAGATCTAGAATATTTAAAATGAGAGATTAATTACTTTACTTTATTTTAAAATTCTTAAAATACGAAAGAAAGATAAAAAATAAAAATATGAAGATAAAACACACTGAAATAAAAGTAAATAATCAATAAAAAAAAATAATAAAAAAAAATATATATATATATATATTATTAAAACTAACAGTTTATCGAGCACCATACACTTAACCAACATTACACAAATATTTTTGAACACCAAATCATATATGTAACATAACCTTAAAATAAAATTTAATTTTACATTCCCTGCGAGACTGTTTTCGTTTTCGCTGCGGTCTACATCTGGCAGCCATTTTGTTTTGTAGTATTCTCTACACAGTCGGAGAAAATTTTTTTTTTTCTTCTGGTTTAATTATTTTTGACAAAGGGAAGTCTTTTCCCGAAATATCAAATAGTGATTTTTAATCACCCGGACATCACACGAACAGCTAAAAACACTCTTGCTGTTATGTAAGATTTTAGAAAAAAAGGAAAAATAAATAGTAAGTCATATTTCGTATTCGATTTATTGTTATTGTTTTTGTTCCTTACAACTTGCATCTTACCCGGAACTTTCAAAAACATACTACTACTATACCCAGCAATGCTTCAAGCAAACTACCATTCTCTACTATATATATATATATATATATATATATATATATATATATATATATATATATATATATATATATTGATAGATCGATATGTGTGTGTGTATTCTTCATAATTAGAATTAAAAATCGGTAACATAAACAAATATATAAACATCATAATATCTCTTACTTTTGTTGTATGTGAGATGGCTTAGGAGTAAGCTTACTGACTACTATACTAGCGGTCGGGGTTCGAAGCTCAGTTTGAAACATTCACCATTTCTAGTGACATTAAAGAGCCGTGATACGGCAAAACAGCTATCTGTTGGGTTGATCCTTCTGTATCTGAAATAACAGTTTCCACTTAACATAATGAGAAGATTATGAAGAGTAATATTTGATACTAAAACTTCACCGCTATTACACTAGGCAACAATCTTATGCCTAAGCCATTTTGCAGATCACGAAAGTAAGAAAAATTATAATATTTTTATATTTGTTTACATCACAGGTTTCCGACTTTTTAAAAACTGACCCTCTTAAATGTTTTTTTAGCATGGGGAAGAGGAGATTCTACATTTTCTAGAAAAATGATCTCTTATCCTCAGAAGTGTTTTAGGAATATTTATTTTTGAAAACTGGATTCCTACATAGTTAGATATTGAAAAACTACTCCCATTTACTCATAAAGGGTGAACAGAAAGCGTGTGAATGTTTGAATGATAATTTAATATGTCTGTTAGTTCGGATCCTTTTTCTAGTTTTTTTTAATAATATCTGTGTAATAAGAAAGAATGTCTTAAATTACCTCCTTTGTTGAAGATTATCTCCCTTGAATAAGAACTCTTCAATGTATAGATAACAAAAAATAGCTATGTATGTTTGCATGAAATTATTTAAAGATGAACAAAGCTGAATAAGCTCGTGTTTTTTTTTTGTTAGAGTCTAATTACATAAAGAGGATTTACAAACCTTCATTGCATTTCCGTCCTCGGAATCCGGAGGCACATCCAAACTCACATGTGCCATTGTTACCAAAACATTTGCCTTGTAGGCACATTGGACTGCAAGTCTTGGTGCACCCTCGTCCATATTTGTTACTTGGACATGCTGAATAAAAAGAAAAAGAAGACAACATATGATGGTACTGTAACTATATTATGATTGGAGTTATACAAACATAAGCACAAAAAAGCCAGCAAATAAAAACTGAAAAAGATAGATAAATAGATCAGACACCATGTTGTAACTTCTTCTACTAGAGATTGGTGAGTTTCCGACGTGATGTGACACATTTGTACATAACTCAACCACAGAAAAATCGTCTAAACCTGAGCCACCACGTTTTTGAACAAAAACACCTAGCCAATGTGGGGAACGTGAAGGAGGCTTACCTGCGAAACGTCCTCGTGTTTGTCTGTCTTGTGCGCTGCGGATGAAGGAAAAGAATTCAACATGGCATCCGTGAACCTTTATTATGTACGGTTCACGCGGAGTCTCGCGAAGTCACATTGCACGCATGCAAATTAGGTGTGGCTCAGCCTAATAAAAGCGGGTCTCTTACCGTCTTCAAAAAAACGGTGCAAAGTAAGTGCACGTGTGACGAACGTAGAGATCTGCTTTGGAAGCTGACAGAGGACTTTGTGATCTACGGACAGAGTGATTTGCGTTTCTTTGGACCTTCGTTTTTTACTCCAGAGTGATTTGCGTTTTGTTGGACCTTCGTTATTACTTCAGCCAAAACGAGCAGACAACATTACTGAGTCATTGACTTAATACTGTTTGTTAAGGCTCAGTAAACATCCACATCACACTTCAAGGACTACCAACCCTCTCCACCAGCGACAACATTATCAAACCATTCTGGGATATTTATCCAGTACGAAAAATGCCTGGAATCTTGAGCAACGAAGTCATCATCCAAAAGCAGTATGTAAGAAGTCTTACCATTAACATTTTTTTTTTAACTTAGTTCACCCCAAACAAGGCAAGTTACCACTGCAGGCGTAAGGGGCTACTGAGTTTTAAAAAGAGCATATGCACTAATAAATTACTCAACGTCTGGACGTTCGTTGATTAACTCCTTTATGAGGAAAACAAACAAAACACAAATAAAAAGAGAGCAAAAACTCACACGTGGGGAACACACTAATACGCCATTTTGAATTTTTCACCCAAAAATGAACTACTGTATAGTATAGGTTTTTTCAAGACACTTTAATCCAAGAACTTTTTACTCTTTGTGAATTTTTTCTGATGATTCTGTAGTGTTGCAGAGACGATATTGACATAAAAATGTTGTTTGGCACAAGACAAATGAAACGGACCGTAAAAAATATATCTCACAGAAATATTATGTTTTTTGGAAATGTGAAAAAATAAAAATAATAAAATAAAACCATGGTTATTGGAATATAATATGAACTGACTTATATATATATATATATATATATATATATATATATATATATATATTATAATATAAAATGAAGTAATAAAATAAGGTGTCAATCAAATTTTATTAGAATTCAAAGTTCAAGCAAAGTATCTTAAAGTCCTTAGCTCATGAGTTTTCAAAGATAATTCTTCTCTTCAGAGGACCATTACCGCAGTTATACCACTACAGGTAATAAAATTAAACTTTGAAAATATATAAAAAATATATACAAAATTACATAAAAATATATAACATCAAATATATCAACCCAAAAACATACTTTTTTGTTAAATCTATATAATCCATCCAAGTCATACAATTTGAAAAACATAATCAGGAAAGACATCCAGAGGGTTGACTGAAGATTAATCCAGGTGATGAGTACCAGTCCAAATACGAGAAATTGAAAGAGCTGACGAAGTTATCCAGTCGCGAAATGCGTCAACAATCGATGAAGTGAAAAGTATCCAATGTTTGTGTTAATTATTACAACGATAAATAAATCAAATCAAATAATATAGAAAGTTCAATAAACTCACTTAAAATTCCAAAGTCTTGATCTGGGCAACCCAAATCAAATCAAAGTTCATTTGTTAATTAGAGAGTCCGTTAAATCCGAATTGAACAAAAATAAGATTGAATTGAGTCAGCAAACCCGGTCATAGCTTCCAACCCGAGCGAAAAAATAATTAAACTTCGTTATATATATATATATATATATATATATATATATATATATATATATATATATATATGAGGAAAATTCATTGGTTGAAGAAAATGATTAGGTAGCGAGGGAGTAAGAAAATCAAGAACTCTGATTGGTTAGCAGCTGGAGTGGGCACTGTTTAACTATAAAAGCGATTGTAGAATGTAAATCCATGCAATTAGCTTGATGATTTCCCTTGGGAATGAAAAACAAACATTTCTGTGTAGTTTATTTGCCATAAGTATATTTTTTATACTCTTTCTCTTGTTAATATTCGATCCAACCTAAATGAAATCTGAATGAAGACATTTGACAAGTAAATCCATGGCAGATTGAGAAACGAAAATGATTCAAATGAAAGATCTGTCATTTCTTTTCATGTCTGATTTAAAAGATTATTTGTATTTTCTCTGTAATTAGATTTGAAAGTAAAAAAAAATAAAATTAGTTTTATATTGTTGACCGAGAAATGTTCGTGATATGGACTGCAAGAATCATTTTTCTTGCATCCACTAAGCTTGATTTTAAAATTATTTCTGGGAGTTTTTGTCTCCATTTATCTAGTAGTTTTTTTGTTTTTTTTCCAATATTATTCAAAATTAGAATACACAGCACAAGTCTTCGGCTGACAACGACATTTTGGAATTTTGAAAACAAAATTGACCTTTTACCTCACATAGAGTTAAACTACGCAAGTTCTCCGTTAAATTTGTAAGTAAAGCTTCAAATTAAAATGATTAATGCGCAGATCAAAATACTTGTCACACCTGCAGATTAAAATGAACTCAACCCTGGAGCTCAATATAAGCTATCTCAATGTTTCTGTTAGGAATTATATGTTAGTAAGATAAACAAGTTTTGTCACCATTATGTAAGAATTATATCTATCTATCCATATGCATACTCCGGATAGCTTCGCCACATGCTTGAGAACAAAATTTCGCCCAGGGATCAATTGTTTTGTTGTGTCATCACATGTGGGATTTAGCAGATTATACTGACGTACTTGCTAAATACATCTTCAGGACTGAATAAGTACATGGCGTACCAAATCTGTACACTCTCATGGTTCTCCACTAACTAGAGCAGTGCACCATTTCATTGTCAAGAATAATCTTTTGCAAAGCTGTGATGTTATCTCTGCCAAAGCATTTATTTGTTGATGGACGCCACAGGAACTACAACTACCCACAAAGAATAAAGGGATTTTTTGTTCAAGGTTTACTCCTCTAGATCCGCCGTGTTCTGTCTATGCCCGTGCATATTAATTAGCTAACCCCATGAAAGATGCGGCTCATCATTATGGAGAGGCTATATTTTGCATATCACATAGTATTGGGATGTACGGAGACTAGTCGAGGATGCATGAATAGGCCATCTCGGAGAGGTCCTACTCTTCTACAAACTCTTTAGCTATGTAAAGATTACTTTCTTCAATTTGATTGTGTTACCTAACCTTAACATTGGTAACAAGAGCGGAACTGTACAAAAAGGAGTCTGACGGATGATATATTGATAAAAACCTATTTGCTCAAAAGTAGGATTTTTTTTTTAATTTAAAAAATGTGATGGACATTTATTTCAGCTGCATAAGTTAAATTATCACTTTTTAGTGATTTTGTTTTTTTCCTGGATTTCTGTGTTTCCAAATAAGCAACAAGAATTGTGTGAAAAATAGAAATTAATGTCCACAAAAAGTAAAGACAATTCCAATACTGAAAACAAACGAACTAAAAGCTGCCTAAAATTGTATCCTGAATTTCCATTGGTAATTTACCATATTGGTGAGGTCTGTAAAATTACAAACTCTAGAAAAAATGTTTAGTTTTATTAAGCTTACTTTTCCTAATCCCAAATCATGTGGCGGTCAGCCATTTCTTAATTTAGCCACGTGGTCACAGATATAAAAAGCATGACTCAGACTTTCACCTCCTCTTATCCACTTTTTGTTCTGACCACCGATGTGACAGCATGCCGTAATCATTTTTAGGTCAATTCCAGTTATGTTTGAAGTGTTTTTCAGACAACATGCGCTCAGCATCTTCTCTATTCAGACCAGTTCTGTTGACGTGACAACGTCGTTTGTCCACTGTTCCTATCCCCCAGATCAATACTGTTCAAATTTCGTCAGTCGTTCCTTTTTGAAACCAGATATATACAAATGTTTGATAAGTCCATCTTTCATTATATCTCCAGATTAGAAAGTTTGACATGTGTGCATATTTTCGTGTATTATTTTTAAGCATAAATAAATCCTGTTATATTTTATATAAGTAAGTTTTTTTTTTTAGTTCTCTTTTGTTTATGTGTTTGAACAAATAAGAAATGAATAAACCTTATAGTTTTATTTGTCTGTTTTACAACATAACAATATCTTTTGGGTAATTTAATGCCTACTGTCAGCGATTACACTGATCAACAAAATATTTTTTTGTTCCGCTGTCTGGAAAATGTAGGTGATTCTGGATGACTTAAAGACGCTGAATTCAAATATAAAGTCAATTTTTCCCAACCAGGTCAAGGTTTCTTGCTTTTTAAATTGATATTTTTTCATGTATTGTATGATACTCCATTCCTTTAAGATGTATAATGTGCTTTTAAGCAAGTTTTCACTGTTTCCAATAGAATTGATAGTTTTTATATGAATCATACTAAGTTAGATTCTATAGTTTGCATGATTCCTGTAGATATTTTCATTAGGAGATTGTATTAGCATGAACAACTCTTTAGCACTTGAGGCGCATTTTCCATATGATTCCTTCGCTGTTATGTAAGGAAAAGATATCTAGTTCTTTCAGGTTGAAGTAAATTTCCTTTGAGATCTCAATTGGTTAACTCTTTAATTCGTTACTTGCAGGTGACCAGAGCAATTATTATTCCTAAAACAAGTTGTACAATGAATATGTAAACAGAAAACCGGAAATCTATATACTACTAAAACTCTATTGTCTTGTATGTTTGCAATCAGCTTTCAGCTTTCCGGTTTTCAACATCCGGTTGCGCATGCGTAAATAGCATCGTCTTCCAATCTGTTATTCCAATTCCGTTGAACTCTTATTATTAACGAACGCATGAAATTTTTCATTCTGGAAATGTTTATATCGCTTTAAATATAAAACAATTACATTTAATTTCATCAAATAGTTTTTTTGTTTTCTCCACGGCTAAAAACATTCAACGGCAGGACTTTGTAAAGTCTGTCGCAGTTTCAAAAAAGCTCCACCCTTTTAAAAAACAAAAACAAACAAACAAAACAACAACAATCATTATTAATATCAATAGCGGCGGTGAACGAAACCACCTCCCACTTTTCCTCTCACAGATTTCACCACTCCTACTCCCTCTGTTTTCGTTACGTACGCGAGACAGCCGGTTGTACCCCCTTCCTTTCTCACCTGTTCAGTGCATATTTACCTATAAGTATGGCCAACCACTTATAATTCAGTAACTATAATTAAAAAAAAAAACAATTATAATAAACAGAACGACGCATAGAAATCTATCTATATTCTTTTTTAAACAATTACATTTAATTTCATCAAATAGTTTTTTTGTTTTCTCCACAAGTGTCACGCACATACATGAATTCCATAGCTAATATAACAAACTGACCCAACGGGTCACGGGTGGTCTAGTAATTGAATAAACCTGATGTGTTCAGTTACACTTGTGGTTAATTTACATCACAGAATGGAAATTTATGAGTTAGTAAAAACATTTAATTTTGCATATTTTAAAGTGATGCTTAGAAATCAGGACAAATCATGGGCTCCTAACATAGTAAGCAAAGCTTATAAAGAGGGATTGAGACAGTGGACTAAAGGTCAATGGAAAGGCTTAAGATTTGGCGTGCCAATGGTTAGGAGGGAGCAGAAAAACCATTATGATGCTTGTTACTTTTATTGTATTAATTTGAAAGGTGTAAACACAATTGTTCATTAAAAAACATGATTTTGATGTATAATTATGATAAATTATGGGTAATGGTTTCTGTTGGAGAGAGGGTATGATAAATAAAAGAAAATGGCGAGATTTTATCTCTTTAATTTCAGGAAATAGAAATTTATACAGCTCAAGTTTCATGAAAAGACATGAGAAAAATGAAAGAATTCCACTTCTGGTACACCAAAAATCTCACCGGTCAAAAAAAATAGAACATATTTTTAGTTTCAACATATTCAAATTATCCCAAATCACTTATTCTAGAGATATGTTGAGAAATTGAGTGTTCATACCTTTTCTAAGGGGATTAGTGTATATAATTGAACACTAGATCTGATTAAATTTCGAAAATAAGTAAAGAAAGTTGCGCTATTACAAACATAGAATTATTTATTCCTTACAAGCAGCTGATCTTTCTCGAATATTAAGACTGTGCTTGATACCGAAGGCCGCTTATGTCATTTTCATAAGACAAAATTCGAAGTAGGTTTTTGAAATTAAGTTATTTTATCTTAATTTATGATATAGGAGTAATTTAAAGAACTAATAAATAGTTTAATTTTTCTTTTAAACATATGTAAATGCATATCGTAAATCTGTCAAAGTTAGAGAAATGTAGGATTGTTTTTATTAAGAATGTAAGCAACTTAAGTTGTGAAGATGATCAGTGACAAATGACTCTATGTTAAAAAAAAGTTCTCAACCGGAATAAGTATTATTTGAAAGAAACTAAAGCAAAATACGATTTTCATTGAAAAACAAAACATGATCCAAGGAAAAAAAGAAAGATTGATTTATCAAATTAATTGTTATCCATGGAACAATCCAAAACTCAGATAAGATAATTTTATATATTAGGTAATTAAAACTATCAATTTGATCAATTTTTTAATTCTTACTTGTACCCAAAATGAACACATATTTTTGATTTTTGAAGATAATTGAAGATTTTCTTATCAGATAAGATATTGGTAAATGGTATTTGTTTTATTGTTTTTTTTAAAGAAACGAGTGCATTTTCAGTGAGTTCAATTTTTTTAATGCATCAGTTACAAAAATATGAGTGGAATTTTAATTGTAACATATTTTCAAAAAAAAATAAAAAAGGAATTCTCATAAAGTGTAACAAAACTATACAGAAATGTAAATAAGCTAATTTGAGAAATAACACATTACGTTGGATAGTCGGGGTGTAAGTATTAAAAATAACATTAATTCTCTGTGTATTTATGATGCAGCAACCCAACAATTTACGAAAATTATACATTTTTAGTTTGGTCCTAATAACCTCTAATCCTATACATTTATTTACCTCTCCTAAAAACTAGCCCAGTCTAATAATCAAACCAGCAGTGAAAATTGCATATAAGTATATTCTCAATGTACTATCTTAGTCTTTTTCACTTGTTCCTTTTCACACTGTTTTTCTCTTTGTTCTTTCTGTTGAAATTTTTTTGTTACCGTTTCTTTCTTTTATTTTTCTATCCAGTACATTTGCAGATGCTTGTGACAATATTATGACAATATGCATGCGCACATGAACGCCTACACACAGATTGACCAATCAGCGTGTGAAGCACATCAATTTACAGTTTCAGAATATTCGATAGATTTCCTCTATACAAAGCGAAAACTTAAGCAGAGAAAAAGAGATTGACACAAACGAAGGACACTCGTCACACAAATTCACGCTGAAAGAAACTGCGAATTTTGCATCTGAAGGAATTGCCCAAAAGCAACGATCTAAAAAATCTAACAGCTGTTCAAATCCAATTCAAATTTCTAATGCACATCATTACTGCAGGATGAACACCATTGCAAGTACAAGTAAGTAAGGGTATATATATATATATATATATATATATATATATATATATATATATATATATATATATATATATATATATAAACCACATCTTTTGAATTCAAACGACTATGTTTCGCTTGAAGGAAAAAAACAATTCTTTTCACGTTACAAACGCACCAAATATTTTAAAATATTGTACTTGTATGTTATTTCTTCAAATCAATCATCTAGGGAAAGTCTTGAAATAAAGACGAAACGTTGATGAATATATAAATAATTCTGGTTTTTCCTTTTTTATTTTCCATCTATATATATATATATATATATATATATATATATATATATATATATATATATATATTAAGCTATAAAAATATATTTATGGCAATTAAGCTACACAGAGGCTCCCGCGTTTCATCCCCGGGGGAATCTTTAGCCTGAAGATTCCCGCTGGGGATGAAACGCGGGAACCTCTGTGTAGTTTGATTGCCATAAATATATTTTCATAGCTTACTACCTAGCTCTACTTACGTATCGAGCACTGTTGAAGTAAATACTGAAAATTGATACATAAAAAATTATATCTCCTTATAAAATTCTATGTGGATACATGAAAGAGTAATATATATATATATATATATATATATATATATATATTATTAATCCTAGGTAAGCAAATTTAGGACATATTCATTTACATACATTCCAAGAATTCAAGATAAACAACAGTTTTTGAGACGATATGGATTTGTATTGATATCAAGTCTTTTCATCAGCACGGAGTATTGACACCTACTTTGAAGTCAAAATATAGTATCAAGACTAAAGTATAGTTCAATCTCAGTTATCCAGCAATTGATATGACGAGGGAGGGTTATGATATGATAATCACAATTCACCTCCAATAGTATGCAAAGCAATGAAATCGAACATATAAAGGGACAGAATAGGGAAAGACTGTCAAAAGTACAGCTATAGAAAAAAACATACATCCATAGCACAAAGACAGATTTTACAATTATAATGTTTTTTGCAAAAGAGTAACATACAAATGTAGGATAATGGCCCTGGGGGGCCGGACGCATGTTGAAGTGGGCGTATGTGTGAGAGATCGTTTGGTTTGGTTTGGCTTGCGCGATTTAGTGCGGGTGGACCCGTACAGTCGAGTGCAAAATAAACTGGTTCTCACAGTCGGAGCTCACAGACGTTGACGGGGCCACCACGTTGACGAGACCTCAGATCAAGGGTCAAGGTGCACTGTGCATAGGGGCTCTGTGACGTCACGGGCTTTTGTGTGGGAAACTGGGTTTTGCCAGTCTGGGTTTTGGAAGTCGGCCGAATGGACGATTTCTCTATGTAGTCTTCAAATGATTAGGGGAAATAAATTCCCTAAGAGAATACAGGCATGAGATTTCTTCTTCCCCACCCTCCTCGAATGGCTAAGGACTTAAGCTAGGAATTAACTACGATAGAGTAGTAATTTAGTCTCTCCCTTGGCGTTGGTGAAGCATCTCAGTGGTTGACGGAAATCTAACGCCTGAAATAAACAAGTCAAAGTAAAAGATTGTTGCCTCGTGAATTTAGTGTTATAAAGGTTTTGTTGCAGACACAACGGACGGCGATGTTCACGGCAGTGCAGAAACGAAGAGAGAACTCAACCACTAGACGACACCCCTCCACCCGATGAAAGAAGAAAAGGTACGAGAAACTAGACGACATCGAGACGACACCCCTCCACGCGATGAGGAAAGAGAGAAGGTACGAAAAATTAAAAGGTATGCAACATATACATTTTTGGTGTTAAAAATGACCAGCGAGAACTGCCACGGCCCATTCCGGAACGGGTACACAAAGCGAGAACTGCCACAGCCATTCTGGGACGGCTATGCAACATAAATATATGAGCATTTCTAGTGAAAAAAAATTTATATATATATATATATATATATATATATATATATATATGTATATATATGTATATATATATAACCGTAAACACTTTATTGGAGAGGATTTGATATCTATAAATACGAAGCATTACTTTCCAGCTGAAAATAGGTTATTCACAACATTTTTGTTGAAGTGCTTTCAAGTTGTAAAGTAAATATGCAAAAGAAAAATCCCTAAGCAAAGAATAAATAAATAAAATCGCAGGATGCTTACTTATGTGTGTTGACAGGTAGATCTGATTAAATCTAATTATATATTTTTTCTCTCTTTCTCTCTTTGGAGTTAGAAGTTCTTTCTTAACCTAATTTAGTTCTTTACATGTTCTTTCAGTCTGATAATAGCCACAGACATTAACAACATACTAATTCTTGATTTGTTGGGGAAAATGTCTGTAGAAAACGAATATATGAAGGGAGAGAGAGAGAGAGGGTGGGGTGGAGCAGAGAGTGTGAGGGAAGGAGGGAGAGAACAATGTCTTTTGTGTCTCTGATGATGAAGAGCTCTCTTTGCTTGTCAACATTTATCAGGTGTAAGAAACAAAAGCAGATGGAGATCTTTACCTTTGAAAGAACAACCACTCGTTTTTTTCTTCTTGAGGTTCCGAAATGCCAAAGTTAGGAAAGTCAATGAAGAAAACGGAAATGAAATAATTACTATTCAGGAAAAGAAGAACGGATATTCATTTTTTTTATTTACTAATGAGTCATCATTTATCAAGACTAAAAACCATTCGATGAAAAGAGTTAATGAGATGGATAGATTAACAATTGAACGATGATGAATACTATGAGAGGATTAAAATTTTAAAATACCACCCACTCAAGATAACAGCCGACCCAGAAAACAGCAATTTTTCCACCTTTGTCAGAAACATCCATCATGGAATATGGGGACAAAATAGCAAGGGAGTGAGAGTTACAAAACTATTATTGCACTCTGTTCATTTAGCAAGGAAAATAGTATTATTTTAGTGTGACAAACAGACGGACAGATGCTTGGAGATATCTAAAAATGTTATTTCAAACTTAAGTGTGACAGACCGACGAAATGTTATTTCAAACTTAAGCATGACAGACCAACAAAATGTTATTTCAAACTTAAGTGTGACAGACCAACGAAATGTTATTTTGAACTTAAGCGTGACATACAGACGAAATGTTATTTCAAACTTAAGTGTGACAGACCAACGAAATGTTATTTTGAACTTAAGCGTGACATACAGACGAAATGTTATTTCAAACTTAAGTGTGACAGACCAACGAAATGTTATTTTGAACTTAAGCGTGACATACAGACGATATGTTATTTAAAACTTAAGCATGACAGACCAACGAAATGTTATTTCAAACTTAAGAGTGACAGACCAACGAAATGTTATTTCAAACTTAAGCATGACAGACCAACGAAATGTTATTTCAAACTTAAGAGTGACAGACCAACGAAATGTTATTTCAAACTTAAGAGTGACAGACCAACGAAATGTTATTTTGAACTTAAGTGTGACAGACCAACGAAATGTTATTTTGAACTTAAGCATGACAGACCAACGAAATGTTATTTCAAACTTAAGCATGACAGACCAACGAAATGTTATTTACAACTTAAGAGTGACAGACCAACAAAATGTTATTTCAAACTTAAGCGTGATATACAGATGAAATATTATTTCAAACTTAAGCATGACAGACCAACGAAATGTTATTTCAAACTTAAGAGTGACAGACCAACGAAATGTTATTTCAAACTTAAGCGTGATATACAGATGAAATATTATTTCAAACTTAAGCATGACAGACCAACGAAATATTATTTCAAACTTAAGCATGACAGAACAATGATCAAAATGCTATTTACAACTTAAGCTCGGATGCATCTAAAAACGAGCTCATTTGTTTAATATTCATAAATATGCGTTATGGTGTGATTTTGATCTACTCTATTTCGGGTGTAGATGAACTTTTCCAGAGACTATGACTAGAGTTATGACTAGGTGTCGGGGCAGTCATGGCAGCAGTCATTGGTGGCAGCCATAGCCACAGTATCGGACGCACGCTTTCTGTAACATACTATTTCTGTACTTCTACAAATACTCTCTTGTAAATATACCACCGTGTTGTCTTAAATTATTATCGGCCCTTTAAGATCACAACAATATGTATAGACATATTCATAATGGACTCGCTCATCCAAGAATGGTCAACTTAGGAGGCATACAACAAGAGACTGCTTTAGGATTGTGCTTAGTTATGATTAAGCAAAACGTCCTGTTCGCGGCGTTCGGAGAGGGCCTCATCTTCCTCCTTCTCCTCAAGCATTTTTATGATGGATCTTTGCTTGCATGGTGGAATTTTAAATTTGAAGGTGTTCTTTCCTAATAATAGAGCTGAAAGTTTATAGTAGTGTCACCACAAAGCAGACACTAATAAGAATAGCACAGTAGCATAAAAAACAAATTAGACGAAAGGGCTTCTGTTTATTGGTAAAAAAAAATGTTTAAGATAGATTCAGATTTATGTGGAACAATTTGAAATTGATGTTGAGTGATGTCGAGAGTCCCGTGGTGTGTGTACATATTATGAGTCTGAATAGTATGCATTCAAATGTTTTTCATAAATGTAATGAACTATTCCTAAATTTCCTGTGTATTTATGTCTGACTACCTGAGTAGGCCTATCTCCATCAGGGCCCAAGTAAGGGGATAAAAACATAACTAACACAGGGATTTATTTGTCCTAAATCCGGCACTGCATACAACAAACAGATAAAGTCTGGCCGACAAGAATCATGGAGGTTAAGAAATCTTGGTAATCAATGCAAAAAATCTGAAGACATATTTGCCAAAGAAATAGAGTTTATTCGTTTTACTATTATATTTTATTTATTTAGCAAAATGTCATCGTATTATCAAGGCAATTAAGGTTTTAAATATGAATTCTCTATTTGATAGCTTACAGTGGTTCTTGTCTGCACCCTACTGTCCAACCGGTGCAACTTGAAATATCTCGTAAAGTACAACAAAACAGCAAAGAGCTGCGTTAAAAAGTGGGAAACTGTCATACGACCACATGCTTCACAGACATGCAAAGAAAGAAGTCGAATTCCTCAGAGGTCGGCTCAAAATGTGCTATTTGTAGTCTCAGAATTCACCCAAATGTCTATAAAAACGTGCTGTGTCTTTAAAAAGAAAGTTTCTAGCAATAAAAGTCTGATTAAAAAATGCAGGCATAGATGTTCATTCTAACAAAAGTCTCTGAAGTGATTATAAGCGTTTTGCACTGAGCGGGCACATCATAAATTTCATTCTTTCAGGCCAACCATAAAACAAGCAAAAGTCAAGATATAGACAAAGAAAATAGTCTTGTTTATCTATGTTATGGTATATTAACCGTTTTGGGGTAATTGTATGCCAAACTTGTGTTGTGCGGTGAGTCGTCCATGAAACCGAGAACAAAGAATTCAGGAATCATTCTGTATTGGATGATATTAAATTTTTAGGTACCAATAATTTCAAGTTTGATGAAGTAAGATTGAGCAGAAAACTCAACTGAAATAAGCAGCATATACCAACTGGGCAGACACCCGAATGCTGGAACGTTCTACACGAGAGTTGACACACCGTAACAAAAAAACTTTCCCCATAACATTAGCCTGCTCAGAACGAGGCTACGAAGTCAACTGACTTGCAATTGAAAACTGACTCTTTTCATGCCTCTATTTTAGACCAATCTTGTGCAAGAAATTTCAATTACTTACGTGCGTTAGCTTTATTTTGGCTCGTAACGTGTCATTCCAATGTTTATGCGATGGGATTCACCTCGTACATCTCTGCGGTCGACGACAAAACTCAGTAATGATTCTAATTCTCTTGCTTCGCTAATGTAAGTTTTCATCACCAGTGTCTTCCTTTGATTTAGAAGAAGAAAATGAACCATTTTGAGTTCAAAATTGAATTCAAGCTAAATATTACTTTCTGTTCGACCGTTTAAAGGCTTCAAAATCATTTTCGAATTTCAAAGGGTCACAGAGTAAAATCTGGACACATAAGCAAAAATAGAAGTTTTTATTCAAATTTTGATGTTTCACACAACTTTCTCTAATATGAGTTCCCTCATTTACAATGCAAACATTGACGCATTTCACACAACTTTCGTGAACTCAATAAATTCATTATTTGTTGAGTCAAGCGATTTCTGTTGAGCACACTTTCTCCTTTAGCATACGCTAGAAAGATAAATCTAGAGGTCTAAGGTCTGATGAATGAGGAGCCAACTTCACATCTGTAGAGGCAAAAAAAAAAAAAAAAATATTGAATTTTTCATTTCACTTTTTTTTAAAATGGAAATCGCTCCAGACAAAGCATGAAGCCACTTGATGTAAGGAACTAACAAGAACAAAATATGATTATTGCAAAGACAGGAGATGCCTATTGGTCTTAGTCTTGAAAAGACCAAGGCTATAGGTAGGTCAGCAGGAAGAGAGTTCCACAAGCCTGCAGTTCTTGGAAAGAAGCTACTAGAATAGGAAGTTGTATTACAATAAGGTATCAAAATAGCGAATTGATGGAGACTACTAGACCAACGAGTCAAACGAGCTGGAACAAAAGAAGCAGGGAATAGATCACACAATTCTGAAGAACACATGCTATAATAGTATTTATAAAAAAGACTGAGACTAGCAACACCACGTCTGTGAGAGGGTGCACAGAAGCAGAAAAGGTGGGGCCAATCAAATTACAGATACGTTTCTGCACTTTATCAAGAACCCTCAAATGTAACAGAGATTCACCAGTCCAAATATGACAACAGTACTCCATACATGGTCTGATTGTAGATTTGTAGAGATAGAGAATAGCCTCAGGTGTTAAAAAGTGTTTGCAGCGATAGAGAGAACCGACTTTATGACAAGCAGAAAGAGCAATGGATCTAATGTATGAACTCGAAGAAAGATTTAATGAGAGAGAAATGCCAAGAAGTTTCAGGGACGATTTCTCCTCAAGAGCAGAGCCATCCATGAGAATCTGAGGAAGAAAAGGGACACGCCTACGATTGAAAGACACGAGCTGAGTCTTAACAGGATTAAACGAAACAAGCCATTTCGTACCCTAATCTATAACTGAACCCAAGTCAACTTCTAGATTACCTGCATATTTCAACTGATCCGAGGGAGATGGGCGAGAAGCAACACCAGAATAGAGAGTTGTATCATGAGCATAGATGTTAATTTTCTGAATAATATTATGTATTTGATTAAATGCAAAATATCTAATTATCCTATGCGTCTAGACTTTACGGATACCCAGTATATTTTTTATATACTAACTTACCGAGGCCAAAAGTTGCTCGAGGATAAGGATTAATGAGATTTGGATGACAAACAATACTATGAGAACATTGAAAAAATGAACGAAATGGGCAAAATTTGACTACGGTTCGACAAGTATTTGTTGATATTAGATTTGAAGATGACAATGTTATTGTCCGCAGGGAAGCGGTCCAGTGGCTATGTGTTCCAAAGATGGTTAAATCTTTGGAAAGAAACTCTGTTCATAGAAAATCTGTTTGGTTTTAGGTATACAGAGGCAGAAAGGAAAGTTTTTGCAGTGGTGGCAAATAGACGAGGTCTTGCTGTGAAATATTTACATGGGAGGAACTAGAGATTGGAGCTCAGTCGAGCACCTACCATGGAAATATCGATAGAGTAGAGAAAGACTAGCAACATCTCTTCTGTGAGAAAGGGACTGTAGGAAAGAATAGAGAATAGCCCCCCCCCCCACACACACGCAGACACTAGATTACAAAGTCGAATTTGTACTTTGTCAAAGCAACAAAAAGTGCTCTAAGCGGCACCTCCCTAGATGTGGCAGCAGTACTCCATCTTAGGACGTATCTGACTCTTATACAGATAGAGGATTGTGCCAGGAGTAAGGTATTTTCTGGAGCAGTAGAATGATCCAACCATTTATCTAGCGATCCTAGCAACAAATTTGATGTAAGTCTTTCTTTGTAGACAAGTCAGCATTTTTAATCTAATAAATTAAAAATGCTGACTTGTTTACAAAGAAAGACTTATAAATAAAACGAAATACCAAGAATGGATCCCTGAGATATGCCGACATTGATATTTTGAGCTTCAGCTTCTGCCCGTTAACAACTATTTTAATAGACCTATCAGAGAGAAAAGATTTGATAGTTCTGAGGCCATTTCCAGATATTCCATAGCCAGCAAGTTTGTGGAGCAAACCTTTGTACCAAACCGTATCGAAGGCCTTTGATATATCAAGATATTACATTTAAAATCGACTCATATGTGCATTTTTTCTGACAACTTTTTTTAGTAAAGGAACAAAACTGAAAACAGCCTCTCGGGTGCTGCTGAGACCATCCTGATTCAGAGGTAAATAGTGGATTTATCAACAATGTTTTGAATCCTTATTCTCCCTACAAGACCACTAACATCATCCTCAAAAAATAAATGCACAACATCAGCGTACACTAGGACGTTTTTTTAGCTACTTATCAAGATCAAATTCTATTCGAGGATAAGGGTTAATGAGATAGATAGATTGCCAATGGAATGATAATGAATATTATGAGAGGATTGAAAATAATGAATGGAATCAATAAAATTTGATGACTGATGATGGCGGTTTATGACAAGCGTTTATTATCATTAGATTTGAAGATGACCATGTTGTAGCCCCCAGGGAAACAATATTATGGCAACGTGTTCTACAGATGGGAATTCATGTCAATTTCAATTAATGTTAGGCTCACAAAGTTAGAAAAGGAAGTTCTTTGCAATGGAGGTAGACAGACAAGTTCTTCTTATGAAAGGACTATAGTATAGACTTCCATTATTTTGACAACCATAAAGTAAGTTTGGATAATGAGGACTCGTGACATGCTTCTGGAATGTTCTCAGCTCAGCCTCTTTTGGAATCAAATTCGATCATTGTTATCTCGGTTATGCTTCCATTTTAGTACCAATTCTTGTGTGTGTGTTTTGGGGGAGTTGTTAACTGTCACTTGGGGGACATTGCTAGGACTTGATATTTTGAATATGTTACAGATTGTCTCTCAACCTCAACTTACTTTCCCCACACGTGATTGTACTTGAAATGAACTTTCCTCAACTTTGACACACAGAAAGATTCCGAGATTACCCTTTTATCACTTGAGAATTTCAGAAAAAGAGAAGAAGCTTAACTTTGTATCTGAACACATTGAGAGTTCTGGGAGAGGTTTATGTAGTTTGCTTGAAGCATTGTTTACTTGTATATAGAAATGTGATACTTAGAAGGAAATACAATGCAAAGGTGTAACGGATAGACAGAAGTTGGAGCAAATAAGACATATAATGGTGGAACAAGTTAAATAGTTTCACCCTTAATACAATGTGTACATACATACATACATATATATACATACATTTATTTTATATTTTTCCACAAACACACATATATCTGTCTATCAACAATGTTATGTAATACCTGTATCAAGATGGTCTGGTGGAAACTCCATATGATATAATATTTCGGGAACTCTTCCCTTCTTCAGAACTGTGCTCAACTCAAGTACTCTTGAACTTGAGTTGAGCACGGTTCTGAAGAATAGAAGAGTTCCCCAAATATTATATCATATGGAGTTTCCACCAGACCATCTTGATACAGGTATTACATAACATTATAGATAGACAGATATATGTGTGTTTGTGGAAAAGAAAATATATGTGTATGTACACATTGTATTAAGGGTGAAACTATTTAACTTGTTCCACCATTATAGTGTTTGGGGAGAGTTATAATCCAGTTAAGCTCACATGCAAAATAAATCAATCGACAAATGATTTATATACAAAATAGAATCCATTAAATATTTGAAAATATATAGAACCTCAAACATAAAAACCTTTTACTAAAATATATGGAATTGGCATTAAATACCCCAAACGGGTGGATATCCTGTAAAACAAAAAAAAAATCAATCAATCCAGTTAAGCTGTGTCCAGAAGAGAATAATTACATTTTTTTTTACTCAATTTCATATTCTGAAGATTTAGTGAACATATTAGTATTATAATTATCAATTTTATTTATACTGTGAATAAATTTATTATTCTTTTAAACAGAAATTGAAATATATTACAAATGAAAAAAACTAAATATAAAAGGGGAAAATGTCCAACATCAATAACAATTCAGGAATGTAACAACAAATAATAGTTAACTAATAAGATGTCTTTTTCGAAACCAATATGCAAATATCAGGAATTTTCATCAGATGTCCTGCTGGATTGGCAATACAAGAGTAGTGGCGATTCAGAGGCGCTCATAGAGCCAAGTCAATTCACGATAGTCCCCAGTTTGGCATGTCATTTATAGACCAAAGCTGTTGAGAAAGTCATGCGTGGTGAGGCCTATCGCTCGCTTGTCTCCACAGCGATCGTCTGGAACATAAGTCTGTCGAGAAGACCAGTATATTTTGATTGCTTTCGGTTCTCTGCCTACACTGCTGCATGTTCACGGTTTCTGTCATTGACAAGGGCGCAAAAGTGTCGACACAAGTTGCATCCCATATAAGTGACTTGCCTTTGCAAAGGGAAACACTGGCAGGCTATCGGGCCATTTGCCATCCCCTCTGTTGAGACCAACTCGTTCAAGGATTGATGGCAAGCCAGCGATATCTAAGGCCCGTCAGATGATATCATTGAGAGCGCTGTGTCTAAGGAAAATATGCCGGCACTCTTTCTACATGCAAAGATGGGGAATCCATATACGTCGACCGGCTGACCACAACGGCACCTGTGTACTGTTTCCCAAAAACCTATACGTTTTAAAGTTCAGATCATATATCAACCATAGCCCACTGCTAAACCTGTTCTTTCTGTAAATTTTGTAATAATGTTAAGATGCCAGCAATACCAGTGCTTAAATTTTAGTTATATACAGCTTTAATAAAACTTCAGTCCAAACCTTCCTCACTGTGGGAGGGGTGGTACCAAGATGGTAGTGTCAGAGCTATGTCATCTGGAACTCCCGTTCCTGGCAGGACCACCCATGGGGGACAGGTTTGGCACCAAGAAGTATTAGGGTAGCAACCCGGCTAACAGAGCTCCGATCAAAATCCAGGAGGGGTTGGCATCAGGATCTGTCGTCCTCTGGTCGTCTCTTTCTCTGCATGTAACAAGACAGGAAGTGTCAAGCGAGGAACCGCAAATCAATAGCGTGAAAGTGACAACGTTGCTTCTGGACCATTCCTTTGTGTGTTCTGGGCCAAACCTTCGTCACCTTCACATGCGACGACTGAGTCTTGCTGCTCTTGGTGTCAGGGATAAAAACCTGCAAGGAGGACGACTTCATGCAGACCATACAATCCTGAGGCACGATCTTCGTGAGCTCCTTCCCCTCCTTCTCCTCCTCAACAACAACAACAGCAGCTATAAAAGGGACTTCAATTTTAGTTGGATACAGTTTTCATAACACTGCAATGCAATAGCTCCCACGAACAGTATTAAGAACATGTAGAGACAAACACATGTGAAATATCCAGGTGTTACCTCAAAGCTGTCCTTCTAGATGAATACCTTAACAAAAGCTTAGAGGTCTATCACCCTCAGTGGACTAACTATATACATATACACACATCATTAGACTACCCTAGGGATATTAAGTGGAAATTCATTTCAAATATGATAGCACAGTATGAAGTTTTCGTTAATATAACATATGTTATATGATTAAAAGAAAAATATTTATCGATATATTTATACCAATGAATAGTGAATATTTGGTGATGAATGAATGCACACAAAAATAGAATTAATTCACAGGAAAATTATGTTTATAAATACATGTGTAGAAAAGTATTCAGGACCCCACATTAATGCATTGTATATGATATTCAATGGCACAGCAGTGACAATGGCTGCCAGGTAGCTAAAGTAATATAGAATACATATGTATACCATGGCAGATGCTATCTTACTATGTAGGAAGTTAGTACACTACCAGCTATGACGATGGACCGCCGAGTAGAAACAGGTGTTAACTTCAGTTGATTTCCTTTCAGCTCTGTTCACCAACATAACTTCCCTAAGAAAAGAAACAAGGCCTAGACCACTCAGACTAAAACAGCATTTAGAAAAAAAAAACTTTTTAAAAGATTCTCCACATCAATCAGATTCGAGTGATAGAAGGCTGCTAAGAATCTCAAGTACTAAGGAAAATTTTCTGTGTCATTTCTTGTTATATCATATTGTTTCTTAAAGTGCTCTAATCATGCTCAAAGGCGAATACACTTTTAATAAATGTGTTAACATTTTCATTTGTCTTCTGGAAGGGTCTCACCTTTAAATGCATTTATATATATATTTATACATGTGTGAAACTTTCACAGTTTATCACATGGCAACACAGTAAATTTATTTTTCTCATGACTTAATATGTTGTCATGACTTTATAAGTTGTAAGTAGGGATTATTATTATTGCTAGAAACACAAACACATGCTGCAATCTGATGAGATCTAGGATCGAAATGTGATTTAATTTGTGTAGCCACACAAAATATTTCTGCATTATTATTATTATTATTATTATTATTATTATTATTATTATTATTATTATTATTATTATTATTATTATTATTATTATTATTATTATTATTATTATTATTATTATTATTATTATTATTATTATTATTATTATTATTATTATTATTATTATTATTATTATTATTATTATTATTATTATTATTATTATTATTATTATTATTATTATTATTATTATTATTATTATTATTATTATTATTATTATTATTATTATTATTATTATTATTATTATTATTATTATTATTATTATTATTATTATTATTATTATTATTATTATTATTATTATTATTATTATTATTATTATTATTATTATTATTATTATTATTATTATTATTATTATTATTATTATTATTATTATTATTATTATTATTATTATTATTATTATTATTATTATTATTATTATTATTATTATTATTATTATTATTATTATTATTATTATTATTATTATTATTATTATTATTATTATTATTATTATTATTATTATTATTATTATTATTATTATTATTATTATTATTATTATTATTATTATTATTATTATTATTATTATTATTATTATTATTATTATTATTATTATTATTATTATTATTATTATTATTATTATTATTATTATTATTATTATTATTATTATTATTATTATTATTATTATTATTATTATTATTATTATTATTATTATTATTATTATTATTATTATTATTATTATTATTATTATTATTATTATTATTATTATTATTATTATTATTATTATTATTATTATTATTATTATTATTATTATTATTATTATTATTATTATTATTATTATTATTATTATTATTATTATTATTATTATTATTATTATTATTATTATTATTATTATTATTATTATTATTATTATTATTATTATTATTATTATTATTATTATTATTATTATTATTATTATTATTATTATTATTATTATTATTATTATTATTATTATTATTATTATTATTATTATTATTATTATTATTATTATTATTATTATTATTATTATTATTATTATTATTATTATTATTATTATTATTATTATTATTATTATTATTATTATTATTATTATTATTATTATTATTATTATTATTATTATTATTATTATTATTATTATTATTATTATTATTATTATTATTATTATTATTATTATTATTATTATTATTATTATTATTATTATTATTATTATTATTATTATTATTATTATTATTATTATTATTATTATTATTATTATTATTATTATTATTATTATTATTATTATTATTATTATTATTATTATTATTATTATTATTATTATTATTATTATTATTATTATTATTATTATTATTATTATTATTATTATTATTATTATTATTATTATTATTATTATTATTATTATTATTATTATTATTATTATTATTATTATTATTATTATTATTATTATTATTATTATTATTATTATTATTATTATTATTATTATTATTATTATTATTATTATTATTATTATTATTATTATTATTATTATTATTATTATTATTATTATTATTATTATTATTATTATTATTATTATTATTATTATTATTATTATTATTATTATTATTATTATTATTATTATTATTATTATTATTATTATTATTATTATTATTATTATTATTATTATTATTATTATTATTATTATTATTATTATTATTATTATTATTATTATTATTATTATTATTATTATTATTATTATTATTATTATTATTATTATTATTATTATTATTATTATTATTATTATTATTATTATTATTATTATTATTATTATTATTATTATTATTATTATTATTATTATTATTATTATTATTATTATTATTATTATTATTATTATTATTATTATTATTATTATTATTATTATTATTATTATTATTATTATTATTATTATTATTATTATTATTATTATTATTATTATTATTATTATTATTATTATTATTATTATTATTATTATTATTATTATTATTATTATTATTATTATTATTATTATTATTATTATTATTATTATTATTATTATTATTATTATTATTATTATTATTATTATTATTATTATTATTATTATTATTATTATTATTATTATTATTATTATTATTATTATTATTATTATTATTATTATTATTATTATTATTATTATTATTATTATTATTATTATTATTATTATTATTATTATTATTATTATTATTATTATTATTATTATTATTATTATTATTATTATTATTATTATTATTATTATTATTATTATTATTATTATTATTATTATTATTATTATTATTATTATTATTATTATTATTATTATTATTATTATTATTATTATTATTATTATTATTATTATTATTATTATTATTATTATTATTATTATTATTATTATTATTATTATTATTATTATTATTATTATTATTATTATTATTATTATTATTATTATTATTATTATTATTATTATTATTATTATTATTATTATTATTATTATTATTATTATTATTATTATTATTATTATTATTATTATTATTATTATTATTATTATTATTATTATTATTATTATTATTATTATTATTATTATTATTATTATTATTATTATTATTATTATTATTATTATTATTATTATTATTATTATTATTATTATTATTATTATTATTATTATTATTATTATTATTATTATTATTATTATTATTATTATTATTATTATTATTATTATTATTATTATTATTATTATTATTATTATTATTATTATTATTATTATTATTATTATTATTATTATTATTATTATTATTATTATTATTATTATTATTATTATTATTATTATTATTATTATTATTATTATTATTATTATTATTATTATTATTATTATTATTATTATTATTATTATTATTATTATTATTATTATTATTATTATTATTATTATTATTATTATTATTATTATTATTATTATTATTATTATTATTATTATTATTATTATTATTATTATTATTATTATTATTATTATTATTATTATTATTATTATTATTATTATTATTATTATTATTATTATTATTATTATTATTATTATTATTATTATTATTATTATTATTATTATTATTATTATTATTATTATTATTATTATTATTATTATTATTATTATTATTATTATTATTATTATTATTATTATTATTATTATTATTATTATTATTATTATTATTATTATTATTATTATTATTATTATTATTATTATTATTATTATTATTATTATTATTATTATTATTATTATTATTATTATTATTATTATTATTATTATTATTATTATTATTATTATTATTATTATTATTATTATTATTATTATTATTATTATTATTATTATTATTATTATTATTATTATTATTATTATTATTATTATTATTATTATTATTATTATTATTATTATTATTATTATTATTATTATTATTATTATTATTATTATTATTATTATTATTATTATTATTATTATTATTATTATTATTATTATTATTATTATTATTATTATTATTATTATTATTATTATTATTATTATTATTATTATTATTATTATTATTATTATTATTATTATTATTATTATTATTATTATTATTATTATTATTATTATTATTATTATTATTATTATTATTATTATTATTATTATTATTATTATTATTATTATTATTATTATTATTATTATTATTATTATTATTATTATTATTATTATTATTATTATTATTATTATTATTATTATTATTATTATTATTATTATTATTATTATTATTATTATTATTATTATTATTATTATTATTATTATTATTATTATTATTATTATTATTATTATTATTATTATTATTATTATTATTATTATTATTATTATTATTATTATTATTATTATTATTATTATTATTATTATTATTATTATTATTATTATTATTATTATTATTATTATTATTATTATTATTATTATTATTATTATTATTATTATTATTATTATTATTATTATTATTATTATTATTATTATTATTATTATTATTATTATTATTATTATTATTATTATTATTATTATTATTATTATTATTATTATTATTATTATTATTATTATTATTATTATTATTATTATTATTATTATTATTATTATTATTATTATTATTATTATTATTATTATTATTATTATTATTATTATTATTATTATTATTATTATTATTATTATTATTATTATTATTATTATTATTATTATTATTATTATTATTATTATTATTATTATTATTATTATTATTATTATTATTATTATTATTATTATTATTATTATTATTATTATTATTATTATTATTATTATTATTATTATTATTATTATTATTATTATTATTATTATTATTATTATTATTATTATTATTATTATTATTATTATTATTATTATTATTATTATTATTATTATTATTATTATTATTATTATTATTATTATTATTATTAAACAACTCAACGATGTGTTGATCACTATCCAAAATCAAAATATGCTTTAATAGAATATTTTATATATATATATATATATATTTAATTGGCCGAGCGGTTAAAGACGTCGGATTTGAGTTGAAATTACTTGTAGTCCGGGGTTTCGAATCGCATGACCGGTAGTGAATAGTCATATCTCTATACTGATAAGTCCTGATTTAAAAAGGACGAAACGTATACGTACATAGATAATAAACAATAACATATATATATATATATATATATATATATTATAAATTCCTTTATTTATAAAAACATATATTAGCTACATATGTGCATACATGGGTCATCTTTGTTAGATGGCCTGAAGAAGTTGGATTTCGAAAAAGATCACATGTATGCACATATGTAGGCAATAATGTTTTTATAAATAAAGGAATTTATACGATATATATATATATATATATATATATATATATATATATATATATACGGCATAATCATGTTGACACACCGGTTCCGTTAGATCATCGAAGTTAAGCCTGGTCAGTACTAGATGGGTGACCATTTGGGAATACCAGGTGCTGTATATGTACACCTAGCTATGGGCAAATAGCGTCGCCAGCGTGCAGTGCCTAGCGTGGCGACTATGACAAAAAAAAACTTTGAATGACAGTCAATAATGGATCGAAATCAGGGAGAGGTTCCTCCTCCAGGAGTGATCAAAAACCCTGATGGTGATGGATATTATATATATATTTATATTAATTAATTTTTACGTACATATAAAAATAATCCATAGACACATGTTTCTGACTATCAACATCGTTAACCTGGGCAAGGGTCGAACCTACGATATTACTGTTTGCTGTCTGGCATTTTACCACAAGACCATAAACATCTCGTTGAAATATGTACGATTTTTTAATGTTACGGAGTCTTTGTTATTGCTTTTGCTGGCAATAGAAACACAGCGGTAAAGAATATTATTATATTATAATTAAAAAGGGCGAATTAATGCAATATTCTTTAAAGCTTAGGTAGTGGAAAAAACTAAGAAAACAGCTATGTTCTATCGCCAGCAAAAACAATAATAAAGACTATATATATATATATATATATATATATATATATATATATATATATATACTAGAAGTATACTTGTCCCAGGACGAATAAAATTAATTCCCAAACAGAACATTTTGCACCACTATTTTATATCCCCTTACAAAGATTAATATCAAGATATAATATTAGTAAACCTTATGCATAGAATCCTTATTCCAACTTTTATCAAAATTGATTACATGATTTTGATTCTGGAAAATGTCTAAAATTTTAGGCTGAAGTTTAAGGGATCTTAAGAAGAAATTGACATTAAAGGAATCTTGCTTAATGTGTGTCTAATGATAATGGATCAAATTCAATGCAAATCTGAAATATTTTAATTTTAAAATAGGAGGTTGAACCCATATTATTCCCCCTAAAACCTTTTAGAATACTCTAAATAAACTAAAATATGTGGATTATTTATTAATTGATGTCTAATATCTATCGATTAAATTTCACAAAAATCGGAGGTATCTGAATTTTCATGAATTTTCCGCCTTTGCATAAAACTAAATGAAACTAATATAGCCCACATTTGAACCCTTTATGCCTCGCAGCTGCGTTCTCAAATTCATAATGATCAGCTAATTAGTTTAGGAATGTTTCCTGTGCATAAAATATATCAACATATATACCAACTTTTTATATAAATACCAGCTAACTCTTGTATCAGCGTTGCCCGGGAAAGTAGATTCATAATCGAAAAAGTGTAAAAATAAGTAGAAAAGTGTAAAAGCAAAAAACGAAAGGACTACACTCCCCGAAACATATAAACAAAACCCAAAATACCGTAGTGACGGATTTAAATATCATATTCGTTTTTACCGGCCGAAAATGCATAAAAAACAATTTGGAGCTTTGTTTGTAAACGGGAGTGATTCTATAAAAATGCACTTTGTTTCTGCTCTGCTGTTGAAAGTAATGATTAAGCAAATGTATGGATCGCTTAAGTTTCAAAAAGAAACAAACCGCGCGTGCGTGATCCCCCTCTGTATGTGACTCGATGTGGAGAGTGTAAAATGCAATAAATTTGGGCAATTTGGGGCATTTTTGACCCTCCTTTGACCCCCTGGGGACGCGAACCAGAATTTTTCTGAGGTCAAGGATGCTCATTTTATATCCAGAACAATTGCCTCTACATTTTGGCCAAGTTTCAGAGAAATTGAATGGATGGATCAAACGTTATGGGAGAAAAGGGTAATTCTTTTGCCATTTGGGGGCTTTTGACCCCCTGGGGGCGCGAACCAGATTTTTGTCCAAGGTCAGCGATACTTATTTTCTATTAGGTACAATTGCCTCCACATTTTGGCCAAGTTTCAGAGAAATTGAATGGATGGATGAAAAGTTATGGGGCAAAAAATGTCATTTTTTGCCATTTCGGGCCTTTTGACCCCCTGGGGGGCTAACCAGATTTTTTTTCAAAAATCGGAGAATGTCACTTTTTAACCTGACCAAAGTTACAACTTCATGCAAAATTTCAGAGAAATTCAATGGATGGTTGTGGAGAAAAATCGGGGGACCAATAAAAAGCTTAACCAAAGAGGCCTCTGTAGAATATTTGCATAAGCGAAGTAGAATAAAAACTAAATAAATGAAATAAAATAGGAAATGTGTTGTTAGAAAAAGTTCAGATTGTTATTAATGGACATTTTTAAAACTTTGGTAGGACAGTGTTGTATGTTCAAAAATAGATTTCTCAAGGGTAATCTGTTATTCTTGAATGGCTATGTAGCCATGAAATCGAGTTATGAAGAGGAAAAAGAGAAAATTTGAATAAGTAGCTTAATGTATCTGAAGTGACCCGGTAATGATACTTTTGTTGTTATATAAATTGTATGATGTGAAAAATGAAAAATGAACTTAAATAAAAAGAAATTAATATGTATAATGAAAGTGACTATATTACTATTACACAAATGATATTCTTATATTCCATTAAACTGGAACATGGAAGAAAGCATTCTGAATAGAAAATCAGAATACCTGGAACTTGAAGGGAGCGGTCATCATTTAGGTAGAAAATGTATAGTACATAACAGACAATAGGAATAGCATAAAACTGAAATACAATCGCTGTTAGGCTCTAAGAACCAACCTTATAAGAAGAGTCCCAGTGAAATGGGTGGCTATGGGAGTACATTTTATCGTGAGAGTAAAAATACCTCCGACTTTCTGTCTAGATGACTGTGTTAGGAGAAGCTGCTGAGCCGGAATAATGTAGGAAATTTGTAAAGGGAATGAAACGAACGCATATTTTCTGAAAACATGCATTAGGAAGTGACCTAAGAGACAATTTCTAACATAATACCTTTAAGGCTTACACATCCTTTTCAAAATACTTAGCGAGTAAAACGATCTGCAGTGTTCATTTCGACAACATTTAATTGTTGATACAAATACTGTGGAAGCACATAATATCAGTTTCTCTAATACACCTTACACTACTTTAACTAACAGAAAACACAAGTTCATTATTTCACTTTTGCCCATTCATACAAAACCTAATATTAACTAAAAAATTGTGTTTTCCTTTTCACGTTAGGTATTTTTATTTTTTTGTGGGAGTTTTTTTTTTTACATATAACGTTTTCTTTTCTTCTTTACATTTCCCAATTAAAACCTATTCTCTTTCTCTGTCACCTCTCTCTCTCTCTCTCTCTCTCTCTCTCTCTCTCTCTCTCTATATATATATATATATATATATATATATATATATATATATATATATATATATATTTGTTATTGTTTATTTTTTATCTATGGACGTATACGTTTCGTCTCTTTTCAATCAAGACTCATCAGCATAGAAGTACGACTATTCACCACCGGTCACACGATTCGAAACCCTGGACTACAAGTATTTTTCAACCCCAGTCCAACGTCGCTAACCGATAGGCCAGTTCTGAACAGCTTATAAACAATGATAATTTTAACACTTTAACAGCGGCGACGTTTTGTTTGCAACAATTTCTAAACAAAAGTGTTTACCTTTTCGCAGCCGATAAACAGTACAAAGATATGTACATTTCTTTCTGCTCACATACGATTTAAATTAGCATTCGTCGATTTTTTTAAAGTATATATTTTTAATGACAAATAACGTTTCTTTACTTAACTCACGACAGTTAAAAGGAACACAGACCTGCGTCGCTAAAAATGCTACTGACAATGTGACCTATTTGCGTTTATTCAGCATTTTAATAATATATATTTTACACATGGTTCATATTAAATAATCATTGTTTCGTCTTTTTACACTCATACTTACTTCAAACAGTATTTACTGACCAACACCTCAAATTTGTTTTGCATTTCTAGCTCCATACGAAATTGGGATTTACGTGACTAAAATAGTAATTAATCAACACCTTATTTTGCGAAATTCAGATCAAAATTATTTCATTTTTTTTAATTGCCCAATATATATTTATCTTACATGCCTAAACAAAAATGTACATTCGTTACACATGGTTCACTTTCAGTCACATTTGACTACCCACGATGGCAGAGTTACACACACCGTAAGTTCTTACTGTGTTGAAAATCCACCAACATAAATAAACATTTATGCATTCTACAAGGATTTGCTTTCAATGACGGACGAGAGAATAGCTAACAGCCCGGCCCGAAACAAGTAACTTTTTCCATAATCGGTCAGTAAAGGAGATATCCTTCTACACTGTGGCAATTTCTATTTTTGTTCAGCCTACAAGTAATCCTTTTCGTGGGTAAATATAGTACGATGTGACCTATTTGTGTTCTCTCGGATGTTGACAAATTTTCATACTTTCTTTTATTTTTCTCCCGGGCAACGCCGGGCGCCGTGTCCAGCTCGTTTTAAATAAAGTAAAACGTTGCCTTTGCTGTTTATGGGTGTCTGGCGCGAACGCAGACCTCACAATATTATTTTTATTTGTTTAATAATGCAATACTTTGATAGAAGAAACACATTATTCATCATTTTCGTTGAAAGACTCTCCGGCCTTTCTGCCCCTATGCTAGAACAGCCATTGGTTTTAGCAAACAAGGATGCTTGTCGAATAATGATGGTCAGCTTTTGAGTTTCATTGGCTACCACTATGTACTTTAAATAATATGTCCTTGTACTGGACTAAAGCTTTTGTTAATATCTATTATTCATTTTGTAATCAAGGATGGATGCAGAACCAGAATCTAAATGTCCTACTCACAAAACATTCCTTTATCAATGAAAATAGCCCCCGCCCCTCCCTATCAGCTTATTAATTCTTTTTTATTTTGTTTTCATGTAAAAATATCCAATCAGCTTCGGTTTTATTTCTGAAGCTTAATCATGACCAATTTTTACAAATATGGTGGAAGCCACTTATTAAAATCATTTTGGATCTTTGCCTTTTGATAACAGAAAAAACACTGAATAATATTAAGCTTCTTCTAGATCATTACAGCATTGCTCAAATTCACTATTTTAATAAGTAGATTATTTCTAATTTGAGAGCAATTCTTCCCCTTTTCGGGTGTATTATAAGTGTATATAAAGTGGCCGGATTGCTTTCATCTTAATGTTATAGATTTTGACCATCAGGCATATGTATGCAGTGTGATGATGTATGGAAGTACAAACTGACCAATGAGGGTCAAGAACATGCTTGCATAGAGAAGAATCAATGAGAATGAGACAATGAATGTGTAACCTTAGCACTCTCATCTATTCTTTTAACATAGCCATACTATCGAAGTCTTCTGTTCTGCACATACCTCCCTATACTGTCCAGATTTAATCTTTCTCTTAGGTCATCAGATCTAAGCCTGCCTTTAAGACTCACATTACACATCCATCGTAGCATTCTCATACCATTTCTCTCCATGCAACGCATGTCCTCACCCCTCACTGGCCAGGTTTCACTTCCATACATCACCACACTGCGTACACATACTTGAAAACACCTTCCCTTGGTAACTCTCTGCTAGTTAGCAATGGCAGAAGTTCCTTGAACTTACTCTATATTCTCTTAATTCTTGCAATCACAGTAGCACCTGCTTCTCTCTGTGCTCTAATGGTATCACAAAGATAGCAAAAATTCTGAACAACCTCAATAGCTTCACCATCCAAATATACTTTCTCCAAATCTGAGTTCTCATTATCTCCATTGTCTTACACTTCTTGCACATAAACTGACTATCATCTTTCAACCTACCAGTAATTCCACTGCCCTTCTTGTGTACCCAATGCTTGCAAGTGCCACAAAATATCTAATTGCACTCGACTTCCTTTCCACAAACTGAGCAGAAGAACCGTTCTCTTTTTTGGGGATTTCCAACATTATAACCACTGATCATTACTTTGGTCAAACCTTTACTTTCCATAGTATTCCTCCAACTTTTATCTTAAAAATTCGACCTTCCATCGTTTCACAAGTAAGTACTAAATCATCAACATACAGTATCTCTTCTGGAAAATCCATATGAAACGCTCTGGACACAAATAAAAAGCAATGGACTAAATACAGAACCCTGATGCACTTCTACTTTAACATTAAAGCTGTAACTAAATGTGCTGTTAATTCTAACTCGACTTTGATCATTTCTGTACATTGCTTGAACCCCATCATCATCATCATCATCATCATCATCATCATCATCATCATCATCATCATCATCATCATCATCATCATCATCATCATCACCACCATCATCATCATCATCGTCATCACCATCATCATCATCATCATCATCTGGTTTTGGTATTTAAGGTGCTGCGAGTGTCCCTGATCCTGTGGTGTGTAACAGCAGGCAACGTCTCATACCTGCTCTTCATGCGGTTTGATCCAATCACTTTTTATGCACTGAAGCCAGGTGTTCCTTGGTCTACCACGTTCTCTAATGCCTGGATTATCCAGATATTTCATGAAGTTGATGAAAGAGGTGGCATGCTGTACATGGTCAAACCATCTGAGACACTGACAAAGGCATCCAAAATCCCACCAATATCAAGTTTCTGATTTGTCAAGTCTGTGAGTATCTCAATGCCTGTGTCACCTGCAACCTTAACGTTTTTGCAACATCCAATATCAACTAATCTAAAACTCTGTGGATCTTGCTGCTTTGTTTTCTTGTATGTTTGTCCTGTTGCATACTGGATGATGTCATGAAGAGATGTCATCATAAAGAGATAACTAACTGGTGCAAGACATCAGAAGATTCTTTATGCCATCATAAAGACAGACATCTCGCTGCGTAGCTCCCAAGTTAGGTCTACCCCCTAAACCTTCTCCCTTTCTTCTCAGTAGCCCCTTACGTCTACAGTGGCATCCTGCCTTGTTTGGGGTGAACTATGTTAAAAGAAAAAAAAAAAAAAGGACTGACGTCACAAAGTGATGAAGTCTTCCATTAAAACAGGTGGAAGCCATCAGAAGATACTTCATGACGTTACAAAGGGATGACATCACGAAGAGATGTAATCCACTAAAATAGAGAACCGTTAGATGAACCGTCTAGACCTGAGGGGTCTAGTATACTACTAAAATTCTGAGGATCTTGTTTGTTATCTTGCTTGTGTTTGTCTCAATGCACACTGGATGACGTCGCAAAGGGATGACGTCATCGACTAAAATAGGTGGAAGACATTGGGAAGTTTCTTATGACCTCATAATTTATGAAGTAACAAAAGGATGACGTCATCCATTAAAAACCGAGAACATAGACAGCCCATGAGCCTTTGGGTCAGAAGTCGTCTACTGAACGAACGTCAAGATCCCTACTAATCATATAAAATGAATACTTTATAATGAGTATATTGCATTGCAGCATTAGATAACCCAAAAAGGGTTCATATACCATAGAATAGACGAACGAAACCTTATTATTATACTTAGTATTCTCAAAGAACCTGCTGATTAACAGGCAGGCAGAATCTACTGCTTTGTTAATATTTATGTATCGTGAGGCGCACATGACTAAGGATAGAGTCAGAAGACTCCAAGCGTCATCGTACCTAAGAATTATCAACCGGTTTAATCTTAGCTCCTATAAAAGCAACAGCTGTTCTGTTTTATAAGTGACAGCGGGAATTTCCCTAGAACACCATACTTTCTTTCATCCGTAACCTTAAAATATACATACGTACACGTCGTTCAATTCTTGTTCTTTCTTTCATGCAATAGCAGCTAGATTGCAGTTCTATTATTCTCTCATGGCGGCTTTCCTTACAGAAAATTCTATTCTGCCATTATGTGTTATAAGTCAGTATCTCGGCATCATGTGATGAAAAACGAATGACTTTTACTCATTAAGAGAAGAGCGGATCTTTCAAAGACAAAAAAATGTTAAAGAAAGGTTGTTCTTAAATAGAAATAGCTTCTTTGGTAGCTGGATTGTTAAGAGATAGTGATGATGATGATGATGATGGTGATGATGATGATGATGATGATGATGATGATGATGATGATGATGATCGGTTCAACGTCTGTTTTACATGCTGCATATGTTAGACAGCTTTTAGAAATTGACTTTCAAACTAACGTATCTCTGGGCAGATCTTTATTTATCCCCCTTTATCTAAAATCCATCCTTATCACTTCCCGCTATGTTTTCTTTGAAGAGTGATCAAACAAAGATTGTTTGACATTCATAACTGAAACTTAATAGACAAGTTTGGCCTAGACTAAAGTTTATTTGTACCAAATATGGCTGGGTTGCAGAAAGGATTGGGAATGTTATTAACGATTCCATGGGTGGCATTCTGGGGGAAGTGTCACCCTATATGTCACATGATCAAATCAGTCAATCAAACTTTCACTGATGCCTTTACTGATATGTGGATCCGGGGACGCATCTTGTTAATCATACCTAAATATCATTAAGTATTTTTAACTAATTTAATGCTAACAGATACATCACCACACACACACACACACACACACATATTCATAACTATGAATTACCTACTAGACATCATCCTTGAGTGTTTTCGGTCTCTCTGTACGAGGGTTTGTCAGGACAACCTGACATGAGGATACTTCCCTCTACAACTAAACTCTGACCAAATATTCAAAATAACATAGTATTCAAAGCCCAAATAATATCCCCTTGCCACGGCTATACACTGGTTCATATGAGGAATGATGCACCTTCTCCAAGTAATGTTACCTCAAGTAACAGCACTTAGCTGGATACTCCACCAACCTTGATAAATTCTTGTCCTGGAATCCGGTTAGACAAAGAGGCCACAAGAAAGATATACTATAACATAGTCAACTGGTCAATTGCGGAGAGGAAAATTAAGGTCCTTAACTTCTTTACAAAAATCAACGCTTGAGAGGTAAAGGAGAACTTTAATGGAATACTCGAATATCTATGTATCCCATATAGAGATCAAGTGCTAGCCCCAGGAAGAGGTCCCTTGATTTCTGAGAACTTCGACTGAAGTAAAATAGAACAAAAAAACTAACATACTCACATGACGCTAACACACTCCAGTAAATGCATGCATACATTGCATCGTTACTTACACATTAATATTACCATAATTAACGTGAGAACTAGAAGCTTTTTGAACTTATTATTTTGAAACATCAGTAAAAAGAAACTAAGAAAGACATAATCATGACCTTCTATTAAAATATTTAAAAAAAAAAAAATCCATATTATCGACATGAAACATTTAATTGCTAGTATGTATAATATCCGTAGGGTTTCTATAATTTGTTACTTTTTTACTATTTGGTCACCACTTATCAAGGTCAAGAGCCACTCGAGGATAAGGGTTAATGAGATGGAATGACTGTCAGCCGAAAGAGGAATAACAATCAATTAACTAAGTTTAATTACTTATGGAGCAGTTTATGACAAGTATTTATTGCCATTGGATTTGAAGACATCTAAAATCTGCAGGAAAGCAGTCCTGCAGTAATGTGTTCCACAGACGGGAAACCCTTGCAAAGAACCTCTGTCCATGGAAATTCTGGATGAAGAAAGGAGAGTCTTTTTTCGTTGTGATAGGTTCTTATGCTCAGTTAATTACTCTGGACACTCCGATTGACTTAAACAGTACATCCCATCACATGACCTTTTTCAATTTTTCTCAATACTCATCACAGATTTCTTGATCAATAACTGGACAACATTTACTTGAGAATTCTGCTATTTTAGACAGTTGTTATATAGAAGATCGTTTTAAAACCTAAATTTTATTCGTCTGATATTTAATTAAAAAATGTTAGTCAATATATATTTTCTATCAGCCACCATTTTTTTATTTTTGTGGAAGGAATTTATTTTCTCTCAAATTTTTTTTATAAATTTTATAAAGAGTTCCATGTTTCATCAACATTATTTGGAATTTGCTACACATTTTCATTTATTTACCGATTAAATTAAATTTAGTTTATATTGTGCTTTATTTCTTGGTTTTAATGACAAAAATATTAATATATCAGGTTGGAAAGCAAGTAATGTCATATTTTTACTTCATCAGTTTTACATAGTTTTATATTTTTTTGTGAATTGGTGTCTTAATATCTTGCTTTGTCATTCAGATATAGTAATGAGTTGGAAAATATTAAGTTAAACGGTCTCAGCCGTCAAAAAATTGATATTAGTGAGGAGCATCTGAGACATTGCATGCTCTATGAATTTAAAAAAGGAAACTCAGCTGCAGAAGCTCCAAGGAATATTGGAACTGTCTATGGGATAAATGTTCTGAATGGTCGAAAATGTCAATGGTGGTTTGCAACATTTTCTTCTGGAGACTTTGACGTTCGAGAAGGTCAAAATCAATTGATAAAGATGCCATTATAGACGCTGTGGAGGCTAATCCAAGGTTAACCAGCAGAGAATTAGCTCAACAATTAATACAACCCATATCACAATTATTTCAAGCCTTCATGAGTTAGGAAATGTTTCAAAACTTGGTCTCTAGGTTCCTCACGATTTGACCGACATTCAACGAAATCAAAAATTGACTGTTTGCATATCTTTGCTTTCCAGGAATCATCGAGAACCATTTTTGCAAAGAATTGTGACTGGAGATTAAAAATGGGTTCTTTACAAGAATACCCAATGCAAAAGACAATGGTTAGACCGAACCCAAATTCAACAGTCTGTTCCAAAACAAGGACTACACCCAAAGAAGGTTATGCTCTCTTTATGGTGGGACTGATTCATCATGAGTTACTAGAGCCTAATCAAATAATCACAGCAGTAAAATATTGTTCGCAGCTGGCTGATCTAAGAATTGCTCTATCAAAAAAAGAAAAAAAGATCAGAATTACTCAATAAGAAGAGTGTAGTGCTTCAGCATGATAACGCGAGACCTCACACAGCAAAACTCACTCAGGAAATAGTCATAAGTTTCAATTGGGAAGTTTTGCCTCATATACCTTATTCACCTGACATGGTCCCATCTGACTACCATCTTTTCTGGTCGTTGCAGCATCACTTAAACAATAACATTTATGAAAATGACGACCAACTCAAAAATTACCTAAATTTGTTTTCCTCTCAAAAATGAGAGAAATTTTTTGAAGAAGGCATCAAGATACTAGTTGATCGTTGGACAGAAATCATAGAAAATGAGGGAAATTATTGTAAAGATTAAAAATGCCCTAATGTGAATGTTTTAGATTAAATAAATGTGTTGGACAAAAACGACATTACTTTCTTTCCAACCTGATAGTAGACATAATAGTAACAAGAGATGGTATTGCCCGAAGAAACGTAACTGATAATAATAATGATTTTTATTGAGAGATTATTGGCCCATGTGACATAATGGTAACAGTGATTACTAGTGGGCCGGAAGACCAGGGTTCGATCCTCGGTTGTGTCATGCCAAAGACCTCGGTGCAGTAGCTAATTAAAATGGAGCCTTTTCGTCGCTCTCGATTATGGTCGACCACTTTATCTTTTTTTATTGACAGATATATTGATATATCGTTTCCATAACAGTAAACTAATACGCAGTAGCTCATTTAATTATTCAAATCTTAAAAATTATTATAAAAAATTATAAAAAAGAGACAAGGTATTTGATGCACATATGACACCATGATTGGTGTCAAACGGCGACTGACAATATTAAGTTTTGTTTAAAAATACCTTGAGGTATCATTTCATGTGTATAGCGAGAGGCAAGTGTTACACCTGCACATTTTGGATAAATTTGGTTGAGTTATCAAAACAAAATAATATTGAAAAGTCGTTTTTAGTGTATGAACTTTTAAACGGTTAAGTGTGGGTCTCGGCACAATTTTAGTTCATTGGATTGGTCATGTGACATGGAGGGTGTTTTTGTATGAGAGATATTTCTGAGGTGGAAAACCAATAGCTAGATCTAATTGAATAGAGTGGGATGTAGAATCTGAAGTTCTAAGTCAATCTTATATTTTAGTTAGAGAATGGATTCACCGTGTTAGTTTAGTTGTAGTAAAGTATATTTTTTAAAGACGAAAATGTCTTGGTCATTTTTGTATACGAACATTTATTCCAGCTTGCTTGTTCACAACCTAAATCGGACACAGCACAACGAAAATGCCTACCCATAGATCAAGACAACACCTTCTTGGACCAAGACAGAGAGAAATTGCCAACCGGCCAGTTATCCAAAGTCTTCAACTGAGTTATGTCAACACCTAAAGTTCTACAGATCTTCGGAACACAGTGTAGGTGCACCCCAATTGACAGAACAATCAGTCGGAATGCATTCGGCCCTGGTAGCATCAGACTACATTTGGAGCCTCTATACCCAGGATACGACAAGCAATTACAGCTGCTACTGCTACTTTCAAACAGACAAACACATGACAGCTGTTGCTGCTTTCAAGCAAACACAAATATTTGTGAAACTAATGTGACATGATAACAAACCGTCTCTCTCTCTTTCTTCTTTCTTTCTTTTTTCTCTCTTTCCTCTTTCTAACCTCCTCTCTCTTTATTTATAGAAATCGCTCTAGACAAGGCATAAAGCCACTTGATGTAAGGAGCTAAAAATTATACTACCTCAAGGTCAAAAACTAGCCAACAATAAGTGTTAGATGGGTAGATTCTGACTCAGAAAACAGCAATTCTTCCCCATTTGTCAGAAACATCGCTTATGGAATGTGAGGACTAAAGAACACAATAAAGGAAGCGAGAGTTATGAGGCTGCCGAAACTAAACCCAAGGTCCACTTTCTACTCTCCTTTTAATTATTTACATCATTGGCCTCCTCCCACTGCTTCTCTTATAATTTGCTCTTTATTTACAATATTCGCCCTTCCTCCGCCGATCTAAAACAGTCATGTACGGATGAAAAGTGTACACGGTGACAAACAAGCAAGCAAGCAAGCAAGATAACAAATAACATTACGGTCGGGTTAAATTGTTTGAATCGGAATAAAGCGAGTTTGCAAAGCCAGTTAAATATTAAAAAATAAAGACAAAATTCAAAATTAGCCTCTTTCTGATCGCCATCTCTCCAACTACGGGTTAAATAATATTATTGCCTGTGGTGATATTCCTTTTTGTTTATAATGGACTATTCCAATCTTTTTATTCTGTCCTTTTTTATTACCACTGACTGTTAATAATCAGAGAGAGAGAGAGAGAGAGAGAGAAAGAGAGAGGTAGAAGCAGGAGTGATGGATACAGTATAAAATAAGAGTAGGGGGTCAAACAAGGTGCAGGACGAGAGTGATAGATAAATACTGTTTTAACCCATAGCTGGAGAGTGAAGAGGAAGATTTAGAGAGAAGAAAGACACTAATTTAACATTTTTATTTCTTTTTCATATTAACTCGATTTTACTGATTCAAACAAGCTAACCCAAGCTCAATGGGTGACCCAATGGGTCACATTTTTTCAAGTAATTATATCTAGATAGATAGATAGATAGATAGATAGAGAGTGATAGAGAGAGGACGTGGGTGATAGATAGATACTTAATAAGAGATGAGTCACTTGGTGAGATAATTGCAACTTATGTCTAATTAAAAAAATTAAATGGAGGTTTTTTTTTTCCTAACATAACTCTATCCCAAAACTGAGGAATATTTTAGCATGTATTTTGTGTGATTAAAATATATAGGCAAGAAAGAGCTGAGGGAATAGACGTTGATTAACTTAGCTTTAGGATACTAATAGAAGATAGACTGAATGTGGGTTTATTTTGAACAGAATATTTAAATAAGATCAAAATAAAATATGTCAGTTATGTTTGAACTGGCTAAGTCTACATATATCTTTTTTAAAGGTTATGTAAAAAAATAATTTTGATGCTTGACTCCATTGAACATTCAAATAGATGTTCTTTTTGCCTAATGTGTGTAATTAAATGATCATTATTAACACTCACTATCCAGGTTTATCGGCTATGTTCCCTTCGACAAGAGGTTCAACACTGTCTGGCTGTCTTTATGCTACGTTTCCAGTGATCACGATTATATTATGGGGATTGACTGTGTCCATTTGCTACTGTTTATGGTCTTGTCTGATGCTTTCTTTCCAAGTCTTCTTAGGACGCCCGGCTTTCTTTTTGCTGTCTAGTCTTTGGTCTCTTTGGTCTCTTTGGTCCCTTGCTTCTTTCAACATGCCCGAACCAGTGTTTGCCCTTATTAAGACATCAAGTTTTGAGATGCGCAATTTCTGAATTTGCGTGTTCTGGATCTGGTCTGGCTTTACGTTGCATATCCACCTAATCATTGCTCTGTCATTCCCCTAGAGTCGGGCAAGTGAGGCCTGAGTGAGGGCCCAACACTCACTGCTATACGACATCATGCTTCTTATGGAGCTATCATAGACCTTACCCCTGGTAATGATTGGGAATAACAAGAATAATAATTAAAATCGAGATTCTTTCCTGGTTTCAAAATTTAATTTCAATTGTTATTGATTTGAGCTAACTCTAGAAATAAATGTGCTACATAATTATATCACAATCGACACTAATTATTTCATAATTGATGAATCATAAAGGTATAAAAATAAATCAAGAAAAATAATTAAAAGAAGTACTGATATTAATTAAAGATTTCATGCCCCAACCCTATGCCCAAAAGTTGTTAATATTTGTATAAAAGATGTGTTTCAATCCCTGCTCTGTATATTTAGTTTATTTTCAATTAATAAACTAAATATACAGAGCAGGGATTGAAACCACACCCTTCAAATAATCAAATGGAAACCGATGTTTTAAACAGATCTCTCATCTCTGTTGACTATAAGTTCAGCTGGTGTAGGCCAATAAAACGTCAAGGCAGTCTCTCTTTAGTAAATTTACTTTTTATTTTCCTTGTCTTGCTGGTGTTGTAGAGTGGAGGGCCAAAGACTATTACAATAGAAGAATGGTGGTGGTGGCTGTGATGATGATGATGATGATGATGGTGATGGTGATGATGACAACGATGATGATGACAACGATGATGATGACGACGATGATGATGATGATGATGATGATGATGATGATGATGATGATGATGATGATGATGATGAATAATTATTTTTTCTTCTGTCAATTTCCATCCAGAGCTTTCACTTTAATTCAACAAATTATTCGATTTAAAATGAAACATTTTCTCAGAAATAATTCATCTGGGAGAGGGTTGATGAGTGAAACTTGCTCAATTCGTTAGAATGGATATAATTATGTGTCTTTTATTTATGACTAGCATGGTACACCCGGCGTTGCCCGGAGGGGGCATAGACAACAACAAAATAGAAGAGGTTAAGAATGTGTTTAACATTTGTCTTTTAAAACTTATTTCTCTCTATCTCCCTCTCTATCCCCCCTCTCTCGTGATCCTCATCTCTCTTGATCCCCCTCCCCTTCTCCCTTTTCTCTTTTTATCACCCCCTCTCTCTTGCTTTTTCTGGTAACTGAGAAAACATCGTTGACGAATTATTACATAATGACATTTAAAAAATCGCTCTAAATGGGTCTTCAACTGGCAGGTGAAATTTGAATTGGCCTATCTTTAGTTATGACTCTAAGGCCTTAACAGGATTGTCATAAAAACTCACTATTTTAAATTTAGCCCTTTGTTCTGAAGTAATTATCCTATAAAACACCTTTTTCATTTCTTTAACTAGTCTGTAATATAACTGAACATTTTTGTTTAGTGGTCACTTATAGGCTCCAAAACTACTTTGCATCAAAGGTATGAAGCATTCTTGAGATACCGGGTGTGTGTCATGAAGGGGCAGGAGGAGGGTAAATTTTAATATTACAACTGTTACCACTAAAAATAACTAACACTGATATGCTCTAAAACTACTTGATAGAATTGCGTTAAGTTTAGCATTAAGTACCTTTGATATACTAGTAGATGTACACAGAGGGGTCAAAATTATGCTAGTACTAATACTACTACTATTACTCCTCCTCTTCCTCCTCCTCCTTCTCCTCCTCCTCTTCCTCCTACTACTAGTAATAATAATAATACACATTTCGAGTCTTCAAAAGTATTGGGATAGAAATACGAAGAGATGTTATGATACCGTTTTTATTGGGGGGGGGGGGGGAGGTAAAATTAAATCACTATACTATTGCTACTATTACTGATTATAATAATTATAAAACCTTTATGTTCCGAAATTATTGGTTCGAATTGTACGAAATTTGGCATGAAAGCCTTTTGGATGCAAGATGTAATAACATCAAGAATACTATTTATGATGCTTGAATGAAAATTTCCAACATGCCTTCATGGAGCTAGACTAAAATTCGCTTCTGGGTTGGCTTTTTTGGCTAGTAGATTCTAATTATGACCGTGTACATACTACTGGCACTTTCTTGAAGTGGACTTTTATACCCTTGCTGTATTTCGTTTTGAATGGTCTGTTGGCCTCTTTTCATTCTTGAGATACAATCAATACCCCCTGTAAGGGCATCTATGTTAGGAGTCTATAGTGAAGCAATGGTTACACAATAACCAACTGCACCTCTCCTGCTTAAGAAGTCAAGGACAATTGGAAACAATGCTAGGATAACCAAAAAAAGACTGGTGTTATTTTGGAGTTTTCCTTCTCCTAGACTAATTGTACAACCAAGGCTTGAGAGTCTCGTCTACCCTACTATTTAATTTATAGATGGAGGTAGGATATATGGAATCATACCTTTCCCAAATGATGCAGTAGCCCTTACAGAACTCTAACCTGGCATGCCGTGCCACAGCTCGCACCATAGCTCGCGCCACAGCTCGCGCCTGTAACCACGACACCATGCCACTTCTATATATTCTTTTTGTTACTATTGGGGTCACCAATTATCAAGGCTAAGAGTCACTTGAGGATGAAGGTTAATGAGATGGGAATGATTGTCAGCCAAAAGATGATGGGAGTACTAACATTGATCAATTATAGGAACTGCGTTTGATTATTTATGGGGGGAGGGGTCCATGACAAGAATTTGTTGACATTGGATTTAAAGACGACCATGTTGTAACTAGCAGGGAAGCAGTCCCGTAGTAATGTGTGGTACAGGTGGGGAGCCCTTGCAAAGAACCTCTGTCCATGGAAATTCAGCCTGATGCTACACTCATGGATAAAGAAAGGAAATCGTTTTTCAATGTGGTAGTAAGGCAAGTTCTTGCTGTGAGTGTCTTACTGTTGCATAGCCCCCGACTTGAGCCGTGGCAGTTCTTGTTTTGTATACTAACGTCGAGAGAGAGAGAGAGAACAAATTACTGTTTTCGTAATTACTTATAAATTAAGTCCTTAACCATTCATGGAGGGGGGGGAAGAGATCTTTCGCCTGTATTTTCTTAGGGAATTAATTCCCCTAATTATGTTGCAGACTACATCATAAAAATCACGTCTGATAGGTTCGCCTCCAAAACCCAGACTGGCAAAACTCTCAGCTTCTCACGAAGAAGGAGTGACGGCACGGATCCACACGTGCGACACTCATGTGCAAACATTTTCTTCACTCATGATTTCTGACCTCTTGACCTGGTGTTCGTCAATGTTCGCTCTGACAGCACCTGTGAGCTCCGGCCGTGAGAACAGCCCTATTCTGCACCCGACTGTACGGGTCCACCCGCACTAAATCGCGCAAGCTAAACCAAACGATTTTCAAGATGCGTCCGTTCTCACAGGGCCATTATCCAACATTACAAGGAGGAACTAAAGATTGGAAATCAAACCTAAATAAGGCTTTTTCTTACATTCTTGCAGTTTTTATTTTGAATTATAAATAAGCGAAAGAGGACATCTTTCTACAAAATTAATTCCGTTATATGCAGATAGATTTTGCCATAATTCCAATATTTAATTAAAAGTCTCCTTTCATTTATATCTCTTCATAAATATAAAGTGTAATCAGCCATGAGCTTTTTCTTTTTCTCTGGTTTTCAATTAATAACTTCTGTTATTTCAAATTTTCTTCTTTTTAATCTGCTCTGCATTAGATCTGGCCAGACGTCCATTTCCCAAGATCCCCTTCCTGTGCATGTCTTAACTAAACAATCCCATGATCCTCTTTGTGCCTTCAAAAAACGAACAGCATAAATCTGGAAACTCCATTAACATGAAAAAGGAATTTGACAACAAGATGTGGAAGAAATCTGCTTCCATTATGGTCCCTCAAGAAACGAAAATTAATCTTCCATGAGACATGTTCTCCAAAAATGTTCTTTGTAAAATTTCGGCTTCATGATAATTTCGCTTAACCTTTTGTATTTATTATTATTTACCCAATTTTATGAACTTAATACTATTTTAGGTAAAAGTGCAGTATAGGCAACAACAGAGAAATCGAAAAAAACAAAACAAAAAAACACAACATATATAACAAATAACTTTAACCAAACGCATTAAAATTTAATTTTCTACCAAACTGTGTACTTTTAACGCTCTGAAACTGTTACAAGTTTTTTATTTCAAAATTAGATTTCATTCGAAGCTCTCGTTACGACACATGAGAAAGATCAAAGATGGCACCTGTCGCTTAAATCTTGGGGAGGGAGTTGCTTGAAAAGTAGTAAAAACATAAAAAAATTACTAGCCTTACTATTAACCCTAAGTTCGAGCAGCAAGCGCTCCCAGACTTAGGTTTAGTAGTATGGTAAGTATTTTTATTTTTTTACTACTTTTCAGAAAAAATCCCCGCAAGATTAAAGTGATAGACACCATCTTTGATTTTTCTCATGTGTTGTAACGAGATCTGTGAACGCAATCTAATTGAACACAGTTTCAGAACGTTAAAAGTATATAGGTCGGTAGAAAATTACATTTTAATGATTCTGGTAAAAGTTATTTGTTGAATATTTTGTATTTTTTATTTATTTCTCGGACGTTAACTATACTGCACTTTCATCCTATTTTAGTAAGATTCATGAAAGAATAAATGTTGTTAGGTACAAAATTATAAAATCTAACATATAAAGTTATCTTGCTAGATTTTCAAAGTCAGACCCAAATAGTATTTAAGCTGAAAAATCAGACTTTGCTTCTGACAAGCCAATTTTCAGTTGTTATTGTTGTGCCGTGTTATTGACAATAAAATAATAACATACTTAGCTTCAATTTATTTGAAAAATGACTTAGTTGAGCTCAGACGACTACTAATATGAAACATTTTAAAATAATTACCTAAAAATAAAAATCAGCAAAGGGGGATGACTCATTTTAAATTGAAGAATAATAAGAGCCGTGTGTTCATTTTAGTAAATGGCCCCCTTAGAAGATCTTTTAACGAACATTCACCGAGAGAGTAACGTTTGAATTTAATGTTCATAACAGTAAAATGATATATTCGATTAAATCCATAGAATGTTCGTAAAACATCTGGAGAGAATACAAATTGCTTCTGTTAACATAATGAAGGTTGTCGACCGGAAATGTTCATTGCTTACAACACTTTTAAATGGAAAGACGATCGATCATAACTCAAAATTTTGCATAGCGATCAGTGTAAATAAGACTATCAAGTTGATGTTGACCAATATTTTCGCTAGGAACAAAGCGTAGTATCTGTTCTGATACTGCACTTTATCTTTTTTGTGCTCGGTCAGTGAAAGAGAGGTCCTTCTAGACTGAGGCAATTTTTATTTTTGTCCAAATCTAGAGAGCTTCTTTTTGGGTAGCTGGATTTTCTCGACATTGAAATTGACCCTGTGTCTAACTCCGCTCTCGTGGGGAGGCAAGTAAATAAGCACATGCGATAGAAAATACTTCTTGATTCTTTGAATCATTTGTTGAGATGTGTATCCTATATCGTCAGATTCACACTGACGTGATCAATAAATAGACTTTTTTTCTTTCTTTTTTTAAAAACTTTTATTCACCCAAAACAAGGCACGTTGCCACTAAGACATAAGGGGCTACTGAGAATTTGGGGCCAGATTTATAGGGGGCACCCTAAGTGAGGAGTTGTGCAGCAAGATGTTTGTTGACATTCGATTTAAATTTCTGCATGTCAGTACAGTCGGGAAACAGGGAGCCGGGAGGGAATTCCAAAAGCAAGATGTTCGAGAAAAGAAGCTATTAGAAGAGAAAGCTTTCCGGCATTTGGGGACTTTTACAGTGAAGGGGTGGGATTTTGCTCATTGTCAGGTTTGTCGGGAGTATTTATGTTGAGGGAGCACACCCGGGCAGCAAGTTCGTTAGAGCACATTCTATTGTAGTACTTGTAAAACGAGCACAAGGATGTAACATTGCAGTGATGTGACAGGGGGTGGAGCTTGGTAGACAGTGTGAGATCTATTAGATTAGAGACTCTTTTTGGACTCTAAGAGAGAGAGAGAGAGAGAGATAGAGAGAGAGAGATAGAGAGAGAGAGAGAGAGACTAGTGGTTGGAGCACCAGCCCAGATGTGACAACAATACTCCATGCATGGGCGAATGGTGGCTTTGTAGATATATAGGATACTCACAGGTGTGAGAAGTTTTCTAACTCGGTAGAGGGATCCCACCTTCTTTGCAGCAGACTTGGCAGTATCTTCTATGTATTTATTTCAATTCATGTTACTTGTGAATGTTGGACTCTCAGGAAGGGTGCTATTAGCCATGGCAATTGGTGGTTGGAAAGGTTTCTTATAATTGTTAAAGGAAAGGAGCTTTGTCTTATTAGTAATAAATATAACCATCTATGTTTGGCCTTATCAAAAGACCGAGGAGAGATAGAGAGAGCACCAACAAGACCTCTGCTGAGAGGGTGCGGAGAGTACTGAAACCTTGAGGAGGCTTATTGCCACTCAAATTGCAGAGAACACCAGAGTTTAGTGCTAACAAGAAATCAATGGTAACGGCTGTTGAGATAACGTAAAGTGATTTGCAATGGTTATCGAAAAAGGTAGATAATGCTGGAAATCTGAGGAAACTTGTTCTCACTTCGGCTCTAAGCAAACGCTACTTGTTATTGCCAGTGAGCAATCACTGATCATGACTTGTGTGAAACTCCTAGTGAGTAAAAAAAAAAAAAAAAAATAAAATAATAATAATAATAAAAAAAATAAATAAATAAAAAAAACAAAAAAACAATTCACATAATCAGGTAAAGCAGACCACCGACAGGTAAGTTTAAATAAAAAATAAAAATAGAACAAAAATATACAAAGAACATCACACGAATTCAAGGGAACTGAAATCGCATCATCTGATATCCCCATCCCACCCCCAAAATGGTTGCACCAGCCTTGGTTTATACCATACAAAATGGGCATGAAGTGTCAAAGAGGATGGAAAGATCGAGAAGGGAGAGCATCATCTAGTCCTTTACTGGAAGTGTATGGAGAGTACTTGAATGTTGGGAAGGTTTATTACCACTCAGATTCCAGAGAAAGCCAATGATTCTTATCAGCGAGAAATCAATGGTAAACAGATGCTGCAAGAATGCAACGTGATTTGCAACAGTTTTCAAAAGAGACGGAGAGTGCTGGAAATTTGGGGAGACTTGTAATCACTAAAACTTTAGGGAACATCACTTGTTGTTGCCAATGAGCGATCACTAGTAATAACTCGCGTGAGAACTCCAAGTAAGTAAAAAATAATAAAAATAATACTTCCCGCGTGGATATGCAGGCGAAGTCCTATAATTTGACCCCAGAAGTGGTTGGTGCTACAGAAATTGATCGTGAAGGGTCTGAGAGAATAGAAAGACAGGGGAGGAAATAGCACCACCCAGACCTTGACTGGAAGAGCATGGAGAATACTGGAATTCTGAGGAAGCTTATTGCAACTCAAATTCCAAAGAGAACCACCGACCATTATCAGCAAGAGCTCAATAGTAAACAGCTGGTGCGAGAATATCAAGTGAATTGCAATGATGATGGAAAGAAGCTGAGAGTTCTGGAAATCTGAGGAGAATTGTTCTCACCCCCTTGTTTTTACCAGTGAGAGATCACTGGTAATGAAAACTCCTGAACATTGAATAATAATAATCTTTCCATTCATTATTTTCAATCCTCTCATAATATTCTTCATCATACAATTGACGATCTATCCATCTCATTAACCCTTATCCTCGAGTGGCTTTTAGACTTGACAAGTACTCATTAGTAAAAAAAATAATAAATATATATTTTTTAAATGCAATAGCACCAACATCGGTTGGTACAATGGAAAGTGGCCACAGAGGATTGAAAGACCGAGGAGGGATAGCACCATCAATGCCTTAACGTAAAGAGAATGGAGATTTCTGGAATATTGAAGAGATTTGATGCAGCTCAGATACTGGGGAAAACACTGAGTCTTATCAGTGAGAAATCACTGGTGCGAGAACACAATGTGAGTTATAATAATAATAATAATGGAATGAAACTGAGAGTATTGGAATATCTGAGGAGACTAGCTGTCACTCAGATTCCAGGGAAAGTCACCGGTTGTTATCTGCGAAACATCACTGAGAATAACTGGTGTGAGAACTCCAAGTGAGTAATAATGAAAATAAAACTATTGACAGGGTTGTCCATTCAAATACTCGTATTTCATTGTAATAAAATGTTGCATTTAAAATTATCTGATATGAGAGACGCCTATCTGTCTGCCTGTTAACTACTTTTAGCCTCTAAAACATACGAACTTGAAATTCAGTAGGAATAATCCTTACTTTATGATCTGGTCAGTTGTCATGGTAGCCGAGGTTGTCCTTGCCACCATTCTGGTAATCTAGGGGCTGTCCTGAACAATCAGCCCTTTCTTTTTCAGGATAAGGTATGGTCCAGTTCTCCTCTAGAAGGTACGCTCTTTCAAGCATTACCTCCTCCTTCAAGGGAGGGGTTGGTTTATTACCAGTCGCCTGAAGTGCCTCTTCCGTAGAATTCTAACTAGTTTTGGTACCCTTCCAGAGTACCTATTCATTCAATTAAACTATTACCATTTTCTTTTTTTTAGCGCCCCTCTCATGTCTGTGGCCATTCACCTGCAGAGTGGAGGTGTTGTTAGTTGAGAGTGTCGAGACAGGAGATAGCCATTTTGCTGGGTCGGCCGTGTCTGTACGTATCTTACTTGAATAAGAAAAGGGTCACCAGTTGGTCTTGAGTATGAACTTGTATCTTGTCCCCCATCAATTCTTGGCGGGAGCCGAGGAAGGCAATACTGCGTCCTGTCAGATTCATGTCTTGGTTCCAACTGATTTGTATTTCAGTGCCAAGCTAAGGCTGGGTTGAAACAAAAATGAGTGAAAGTCGCACGTGTGCGCAGTGATGAGTCAATCGCCTATGTATCAATGCGTGGGTTTGGAGGTTCCTGTTTTCGATAATCAAATCACAACTTATTATTACACAAGGGATTGCATGTACATATAAAAGAAAATAGATCTTTCGCCATATAACTGCTACACACCAATTGGTCTTGTCAGAACATTTTTTTTCTTGCTATTTCTTTCAATAAAGGCGTTTTTGTTCCATAATTTCTTTCGCCATTCAAACTGGACAGCCAGTTGCCATACTAGCCTTGCCATCATTCTAGTAACCTAAAGCCTTTCCTGAACTATTAGCCCCTTCTTTGTTTGGATGAGATATGGTCCGGTTCGACACTAAGAGATGCACTCTCCCATGCATTACCTCCTTCTTCGAGAGAGTGGTTAATTTATTACTGGTCGGCTGAAGAATGTCGATGGATCCATTCTCGGATATTTTTGTACTCTTTCAGAGTGCCCTTCTCGGGTGAGCAGACCCCGACATTCAAACTGATTTCATGTGTAACCTTGTTGCAGTGGAAAGCGGATTAATTAAAAAAAAAAACTTTTTCCCTTTTTTTTTCATAAAGGAGTCCCCAACGAAGCATGAAACTGCCTATTGAAAACATTTTATCTCTGATTTTAACGAGATTTTCCTACATTTTGGTAATACCTAGTGTAGTATTTGCCCTGGGCAGGCATCGAAAGAGGAAGTTTCTAGGAAATTCACATGCAATCCCCAGCCGCATGTATATCCCAGTCAGGCAGATGACATACATCACCTAATATTCCCAAATGGTCACCCATCTGGAACTGACCAGGCTCAAAGTCGCTTAACTTCCATGATCTAATGTGTCAACATGATTATGCCGTGATTTTACCGGTAACTAAATGACACTAAATTATTTTGACACTAAAAATTTGAACACATTTTATTATTTTAAGACTCTAAAAGAATGAACACTTTTCTAATCCCCAAAAGTTCAAGCACATAGCCGCATTTTTTATTATTTTGAAGTAATTTAAGTCCGAACTCTTGTATGTATTAAAAAGATCAAGGGTGTACGAGTGTTATGGACCCACCCTGGGATAGGTACTTCACCTTGTGTACATTCAATGTAATTTCCACTAAATTCTTTGTATATTCCCCCCCCCCCCCCCCAAAAAAAAATACATTGAGGTTTTTATGTTGCCTTTTTTTGTCTTCAAATCTGTTTTTGGTGTTACTTAAAAATCTTTGTGGGGTTTATAAGATCCTATGAAACTTGTGAATTGTAAGCAGATCGGCTCAACGGACAAAATAAACAAATTTTTCATAGGTGAGCGAATTTAAAAAGTTAAAGCTGAGATAATAGAAATTTTCAGAGTATGAGAAAAGCAAAACAAAACAAACGTGGAACAAGGATTTCTTTCCTTACGGGAAAATAAATCAAACTAAACTAAAAGAAGAAGGGATATTTTTTCTTGAGATGCGTCCATTCAATTGCACGTTTAGTTATGAAAATGATATTTCAAACTTAAAGATGACAGACCAAATAAAATGCTTTCTCAAACTTAAGCCTGACCAAGTGAAGAAAATGCTATTTCAAATATAAGCGTGACAGACCAAAGAAAATGTTATTTCAAACTTAAGTGTGTTAGAGCAATGTGAATGCTATCTCGAACTTAAGCATGACAGATCAAAGAAAATGCTGTTTCAAACTTCAATCACAACAGATTGACAGACAGACAGAGTCTTTAATAGAAATGCTTGGACACCACTAAACTAAGATGCATCTATTCAATCTTTTTTTTGTTTACTTACATTCACCCCAAACAAGGGGGTACATTGTGACTTAAATTAGGGGCCAGATTTATAGGGGCCATCTTAAGTGAGGAGTTGTGCAGCAAGCTGTCTGTTGACATTGCATTTAAATTTCTGCATGTCGGTACAGTCAAGGAAACAGGGCCAAAGGCTAGCAGTTCGAGGAAAGAAGCTATTAGAAAGCCCTTCGGCATCTGGGGACCTTTACAGTGAATGGATGGGATTTTTCTGATTGTCGATTTAGTTGGGTATATTTACATCGAGGGGGCACCAGAGCAAAAAATTTGTTGGAGCACATTCCATTGTAATACTTGTAAAACAAGCAGAGGGATGTAACATTGCAGCGATGAGACAGGGGCTGGAGCTTGGTAGACAGTGTGGGACCTATAAGATTACAGACTCTTTTTTGGATTCTGTCTAAAAAGAACTGTCTTAAAGGGAGAGACTAGTGGTTGGTGCACCAGTCAAGATGTGACAACAATACTCCATGCATGGGCGAATGGTGGCTTTGTAGAGATATAGCATACTGGCAGGTGTGAGAAGTTTTCTAGCACGGTAGGAGCCAATCTGTGCGTCTGGCGATGAAAATGCTGTTTCGAAATGATGTGTAACGGACAGAGCTCCTTACAGAGAGGCATGGACGCATTTACCCTCCACCACGTATCATAGTTTTATGATACTGTAGACAGTAGACGAAATTAAAACGAAATTGAGATTTCTCGATTGAATGGTGAGTTAACTTTAAGGTGTTTTATCATCAATGTTATTCATCGCAAGTCTGCAAACAGCTAGACAACTGAAAGATTCAGAATCGTTAAGAGTTTCGATTTCTTTCTCTACACGTCTATCAGCTTCAATGACTTTTTGATACTAACAGATTGTTAAAGCTCCCCCTGTTTATCTTCTTATCTTTCTTTCCAGTGGTTGACCTTAGGCCAGAATGATTCTCCTTTTAGCTGACCTGATAAGTCGATAGGATATCAACTACGTTTACAGGTTCAGCTTTTGATAGGAGAGGGGGCAATTTTAAATGCATGCCCACTGAAACTGAATTTTATTGATAAAAATACACTCAGAAAACATGTTAGTTTTTTTATTCGTCAAATCCCTATTTACTTGCCTCTCCACGAGGACAGAGTTAGACACAAGGCCGGTTTTAAATGTAAGGGAAAATCCAGTTCCCAAAAAAGGGGCACTCTGGATTGGGACAAAAATATAAATTGCCTCAGTCTATAAAGATATCTCCTTCACATTTGGCTCCTCGCCACACGATCAAGGAGTCTTTATTCTTCAATGACGGTGGCTAAGTGGTTAACGACATGGACTGACAACCTGGGTGTGCCAAGTTCGAATCCAGTTCGTTCCACAGAAAACACTTTCACTTAGGATGTTGGCAACCTTCATGCTGTCTCTCCTGTAGTTATCTGATTTCTTTCTAGAAAGAATTCTAACTAGAAAGATATTGGGGAAACCAATGCCAACAATAGAACCATCTCATTCATACGAAATGAATGAATGACGTCATTAAATTTTTATCAAGCAAAGCATTTTGGCTTTATAGTTGTAATGAATTGGATTAAATTATATGCAGTCAAGAAATCAGTGTTGCTTGCTTTTAAAAGAAAAACTAAATGTTTAAGAGATTTTGTTTTGTTCAGTAATTGAAAAGAACAGAGTCTTTTCTTTTTAAGTTTTTAGATGAAGAAATGTAATCAATATTATAATGAAGCATATTTGTATGTCAGTCTGTTGGTCACAAACAGGCTATAAAACTACTTGGCAGAATTGCACCACATTTGGCATGAACATCCTTGAGATGTCATTGATTAAAAGCTACTACTACTTCTACTACTACTACTATTACTACTACTACTACTACTACTACTACAACAAACATTTATAGACTCAAAAACTGTTATTAAAAATTACATAAATGTGGCATAAGTAACCCTTGGTATACTGAGTGGGTCATATGTGATCAAAACTATTCTACTACTACTACTACTACTACTACTACTACCTAATTACTACTAATAATAAACACTTAGTACCTCTCTCAATTTAGCATTAAGAGCTATTTTAATGCTGTGTGTGTCACAGAGGAGTTAAATTAACGTACTACTACTACTAGTAATAATAATAATAATAATAATAATAATAATAATAATAATAATAATAATAATAATAATGATAAATACTTATAAGCTACAATACTATTGAGTAGAATTGCATCACACTTGGAATAAAGAGGCCTTGGGATACTGATATTCTGATCGATATTTTATTTTTGATTAGTCATAAATAAAGGTAGGGAGAGAAGTTTTTACTATCACACCAGATCGAATATCACTGTCACTCATGAACACCGGGGACAAATTTAGTGAAAGATATATTTTTGCCAATTCACCAGTAAATTTATATTTAAAGCGTTTAAGAAATTCAATGGAATTACTGGTAGGTTGAGAGAGGACAACCAGTTTGTGTGCAAGAAGTGTAAGACAATGGAGATGGATGAGAACTCAGATGTGGAGAAAATACATTTGGATGGCGATACCACTGGAGTACAGTGTGGAGCAGGTGCTAGTGTGATTGCAAGTGTTAGTTCTTAGGTTAGTAGACGTAGAACAGTTGAGGTAGCAGGTTCAGTTGACAGGGGAAGACAAAGAAAAACATGGAAGGAAGTGATAAAAATTGATCTGAGGGAAAGAGGGATAAATAAAAACCTGGCCGGAGATAGATTACTTTGGAAGTCAATATTGTAAAGCTGTCCAATGTATGTGAAACGGACGTAACACTGATGATGATGATGATGATGATGATGGTGATGATGATGATGATGATTGGCTATTAGCCATGCATTTGACCAATCACCATGTGCAATGCCGGGTAAGGAAAGCTAGTGATTAAATAAAGTCCTACCAGCCCTATGCAGAAGCTAGATTAAAATTCACTGTTTTAATGGCTTTTTTGACTCGTTTACATTAATTACAATCAGACTAACTTTACTCTTGCATTTACTACAAGACATTTTGGAAAAGCCATGAGGGCACTATGGGCAACATTGATATGTGTTTTTAGGTTCTTGTTGGTGGCCTATTTAATCAAATCTCCTAACACAGAAAAAAGGTGCCAAATAACAATCCTCTCTCCAGCTATGAGTTAAATAGTACGATAGGTAGGACTCTCAAGCCTTGATTGTGCTACTAGTTCAGGAGCTGAACAACACTGAAATAACATCTCTTTCTCTGTTTATTCTGGAATTGTTTCCAGTCATCCTGGACTTTCCTTGCCAAGAGAGATGTGTAGTTTCCACTAGATTCCTCATGCAGACATCCTTACAGGGGTATCCATTGTTTCTCTTGATGGAAGGCGGATTGGAAAAATCATACACTAAACTGTTACTTATATGTACAAAAAATAAAACAATAAAATTCGAAATTCAAAATACCAGGTAATTATGTATTAAAACCTTCTTTTTAGAATCATTATGTAAATTAGGTATCTTCCATTTCGTCTGGTAATGTGGTACGGAATGATGTAATGAAAAGCTACGAATATTTTTAAAATTCTATCTTTTATGTTTTAGCGACCATGTGTGCAGGTGTATCTTTCCCGCACAGATGGTTGCCATTTTGTGTGTTGTGTTACCATGGAAGCAATACATAAAGGTTTCAAATATAATCAGAAACGTAAAAGGGGGTACGGAACGTGTAACGAGGTACACAATATGATATACAGAGGAAGGAAAGAACAACAGACATAAGTAATGAAGAAGGAATACATTAAGGTTTCAAATACAATCAGAAAGAACACATGTTGCCAGAATCAGAGATAGAGAAATGTGTATGAGCAATGAATGAGTAAATGTTACTTACATTTTGTTTTGTGTTTCTGAGAGTATATGCGACTGCTATCAGAAGGCAAAGCCTTCTAGGGTTTTGGAAGGTATATTCTTAGAAGAAGCAGAATGTAACGTCCTTCCGCTTTGAAGTACATGTCTGAAAGAAGCTAAAATCTCGTCCTAAATTCTGCATGCAAGTGGTATTAGATTGCAGACTTTCGCGTAGTAGAGCTCTTTGTCTTATATTGCCAGGAAATAAATACAAGGGAGATAACTCGGGTAATTCAGGGTCAAACATGGACATGAACTGTGGAATCGGCTAAGCCAAGTTCAGATTCATTCGGATCTACTGCAATGGAAAAGGCATGAATTTACATCGAAATTAAGTTTGGATTTTATAGACTTTTAGAAAACCAGCATCTAGTAGCGTCCGACAAGCTATGACTTTGAACCCATGAAGGAAAAGAAAGTAAGGACGGCTAAGAGACATGGAGACATGGAGACATGGAGACATGGGCGCTAAAGAATATTTGAAGAGAAAGAGAAGCGTCTGGATAGAAGCCTAAAGGTGTATTAGATCAATGACCTCATCCTTCTTATGTAAAAGGTTTGGTGAGTGTAAAATGTCTTATTTAGTGAACATTTTTGTCGATTTTTATCTTAAAACATAAAAATAAAGAAAACACTTAACTCATTATATATTTAATATTGTTAAAAGCAATGCTGTCGGAGACACAAGCCTCTGGTAGGGCCACCCAAGGTGGTAACGTTTCAGGTGAGGAGCCAGACAAAGATTGATCCAACCTCCAACAGTGTTTTCAGGCAGAAGAGTTCAACTAAGCCAATGGTTGAATCAGTGAGCAAAGACTGCAACTTATTTATTATTATTTTGGCTAAGATCAAAGTGTAGTATCTGTTCCGATGGATACTGCACGCTTGTCCTGTGCAGTTCTAGGAGGTCCACCCTCCCAGGCTTCGCCTCCCCTCTTTGGGGAGGAGTAAGTTTATTGCTTACTGTCTGAGGCGCCCCTACCGGGGAATGCCGACGGGGCTGCCCAGGCAATTTTTAAATGGCCAGAGTGCTCACCTCTCGAGCGCTGGCTTTTAACCCCACTTGCTCGACCCGAGCTTGGGTCACATCTTACTTGTGGGAGTAAGATAAAACTGGCCTTGTGCCTAACTCCAAGCGAAGGAGTAAATAAATATCTGCTTCAGTCGTCTTGGATCTCCTTGCAATTGGATATAACACATGGATTTGTGAAGGAAGGTGTGCACTCTGGAGTACGGCATAGCGTACACTTGAAAAATAATCAACATATAATAAGCGGCTGTTTTTTTCTTGTTCCAAACCAGAATACGACTGCCATCATCATCATCGATGAGGAGCAGCGATGATGATGGTGATGATGATGATGATTGTTGACTTAATGTCTATGGCAATGAGTGCAATTAAAACTGTTCTCATGGTACTTTGAAGAGATTACAATCAGAGCAGAATTGTACTTTGAATAAGAAGAAAAAGTTCCAGAGCAAGAGAAGAATATCAAAGTATAAAATGAAAGGGAGATCAAAAGAAAAGCAGATTCAAAATCAATAAAAGATGACAACAAACCAAAATCAAAATAAAGTTCTTTCAAAAACATTTATTAGATACGTCCATTCAATCAGAACATTTAGTGTTGAAAATGCTATTTCAAACTTCAGACCAACAGACAGAGCCTCTTACTCAAGATGAGCGTGTGGCTTTTGATGTACTATTTTATTTCAATGTAAGCTCGTGTTCCTATGCGAAGTGATTGATCTATTATCCAATGAAATCACTTTGTGTGGAATGTACTTCCGCTAAACTATTTACACAGTCCCCCCCCCCCCCGCTTTCTAAACAGTTGGACTAAAGATCACAAAGCAAGCAGACGTACCATGGAACCTTTTTCTTAATTGTGACGTCAAATCTTTTCATAACCTCTTTCTAGTGTTGGTGGAGAAAAGATATGAAATAAAGCTGATATATAAAAATATTAGAAAAAAAGCTTTTCATTTTAATTCACTTGTGAATAGGCAAGGTATCATTTCTACAAGTGGATGGAAATAAAATACATTTCAAAGTTAAGCATCTAAAACTGACAGCAAACACACAGCAAAATTATCTTAAGAAAGAGGGAAGACAACAAAGAAAGAACACAATTATATATTTCAAATTTTATACATCAAGCCCCTCCATTTTTTAAAATTATAAATAACCATATTACACTACTATAATAGAGATTTTGTGTCTTTATATAACCCAAACTCAAAATATTATTTAAAAGGAACATGGCTTTTAACAACACCAGTAACATTGTGGTTAGCATAATAACATAAGGATAAGAGGCCTCGATCGCTAATCAAACAGTCGGGTTGTTTCTTTGCAACTTCTGTTGCTGAGAGACTTTTGACTGGAAAATACCAGTCGAGGATCTGTTTTCGACAATCAGTCCGGCAGAAACTGACCCATTTCGGTGTTTTTTTTATCTGCCGGGCTGAGGTATTGGTCTTGGGTAATCTTAGGAAGTCCACCTTCCAAGGCCTTGCCTTCCCTCTTTGGGATGGAGTTAGTTTATTGCTAACTGTCTTAGGCGCCCCGACCGGGAAATGCCAACAGGGCTGCCCAGGCAATTTTTAAGAGGCCAGAGTGTTCCTTCTTTAGGGGCGCTGGCTTATTCTCCCCGCCTTGTGTCACATCTTCCTGTGGTGGGATGGAAGTAAATACCCACTCGGGGTGTGAATCTCAGGTTGAAGCACTCACCATGTCTAGCCAAACTGAAGAGCCGTGATACAGCAAAATAATCTGTGGATCACACACACACACACACACACACACACACACACACACACACACACACACACAAGATGAAAATCATCTGTGACTCTCTACGAGCTACTTTTGGATTATTAGACCTACGTAGATACTGTAGCAATATTTGGTCTTGAGCGTATTAAAAACAATTAAAAAAAAAATAAATAAATGGTAGCTGAATGTGAATCGGTAAAATTCTACTTTAAGCCCCACGTGTTGGGAGATAAACAAAAATTGAAGAAATAGTGTTTTATGAATTGGATACTTCTGCAGTTTACAGACCATGCTGAAATAATAAATTTAGTATTTAGAAACCCATTCTTAACATGGGGAGGGGGGCTTTGTTAACTATTCTGTACTTTCACTTAATTTAGTAAACAAAAGATACCGTAAAAATTGAATTTAATTTGAAAATCCTATCTAAAAAATAGCACGGTCCGTAAACTGCAGAAGTACCCCCAATTGTCTAAATATGTGCCACGTTTGTTAACTAGTAAGAAATAAAAAAAACATTTTATATTTAGTATGGAAAATATTGCACTTACAGAAAAAGCGTGGATCAGTAAAATTTTACTTTAAACCCCATGCGTTGGGAGATGAACACAAAAAAAATGAAGAAATAAAGAATTATTGTAGACTGTATTTTATGCATAATATTACTGTTGAATAATATCCATTGAAAAAGAAAAGAATCGTTTTGTAATTGCTAAAGAAATCGTTTTAATCGTCTTAAATGAAAACAAACAAATGGAAATCTCTGTATTTCAAGATGGCGGTGGTGAATCGTTCTTCATGAAGAAATCTCAAGGCCCCTTGTATCCTTAAAAATACATAATTCAAAATAATTTACCCCTTGTAGTAGAAACAAATGTGCAAGTGAAAATTAGAAGAAAAAGTATGTTAACAAGTATTACGGTAAGAAAGAAATAGTTCAACGTTTATTCACATGTAATTGGTTATCAGATAGCCATGGTATGAAGAGAAATGGAGAAACATTAATTTTTATGAAGGGATTAAGCACACACTTCTCTTTAGATAAATAAGGAAAAATGTCTCCACTTTAACATTATTCCTAAAGTCATAAAAAAATAAAGCGGAATAAATTATATTCGTGCTAATAACATAGTGAAAGAAAAACGAAACAAAATAGGCCAGTCTAAATCGAATATCTATATGACAGACGGATTGTTATTTGTGCCTAACTTTCAAAATCCGACAATACAACTTTATATGTTAGATAATATTGGATCGCCACAGAGCGACTGAGTATCAGAATGTAGAAGACAAATCTGGTTCGCCTGTGTGAGCTGATAGAAGTTGGACGAAAGGATTTGTTGGTTAATGGCAACATTGTGAGAAAAAAAGCGGATTTGCATAATCTTGGAATCTCAACGAATTGTGGTTGGTTGACGATGTTCTAATATTGAAGAGATTACGAAATATTTGTAAGGAATCGATCTTAAAAGATTTTGACGTAAAATAAGCCTTCTTAGTATTCTTGGTTGTGTTCACTGATTCTTTTACAGTTTACAGTGTACACTAAGAGAAGTTTAATCCAAAAAAAGAAAAATCATATATGGTAATAGTTGAACAGTATTCATTGGAAAGAGGCAAGGTTTAATAGAAGTAACAAAGAAATATGGTACGAAAAAATAATGTGTCGAGTGGAATAAATATCATATGTTGAAGGAAAAGTTTGTGTGCCATGTTAAAATAATAATACATTATACCAGAATTTGTTAAAAAGCAACAATTATCTAATATATAAAGCAAAGCCAGTCTTTTTACAATTTAAAAAATCTTTTATGAATTTTGAAACACAGCTGTTAGACGTAAGGGTTTGTAATGAGGGCGATAGTTTATTTAATTTAGTTTTGTCTGAAGGTGGAAAATAGGGTGTGGAAGCCCTTTGTAAAAATTCAGATACCTCCAACTTTTGTGAACTTTCAATAATAGATATTAGCCATCAATTAATAAATATTTGGCAAATTTCAGTTTCTTTGCAGTATTTTAAAGGGTTTTTAGAGGGCATAATATGGGCACAGCCTTCCATTTGTAAATTAAAATATTTGAGAGTTGCATTAAATTTGATCCATAATCATTAGACACCAATTAAGAAAGATTCCATGAATTTCAATTTCTTCTTAATACCCTTAAGCTTAAGCTTTAAATTTTATACATTTTCTAGAATTAAAATCTGGTAATGGATTTTGATCAAAATTGGAATAAGGATTCTAGGCATAAGGTTTAGTAGCATTATATCGTGATTTTAATCTTCATAAAGGGACATAAAATTGGTGCCAAACTGTTCTATTCGGGGAATTAATTTTACCCATCTTGAGACAGGTATTCTTCAAGTACATTATAAAATATCAAAATTTCTTTTAGTCAGTGTGCATTTGAAGGTCAAATTGACTCGTGCTTCTTGCAACAATACATGTTACACTGCACACATTTTTCCACCCCCTCCATGAAGATGCATCCATTAAAGTTATTACCAACGTTTTTTTATGTCTATGCATCGAGTCGAACAAACATTTCCTAAACACACACAAGCCTTTGTATGAAATCTTGAAAATCTTTTGCTATATAAACTGCAACAATGGAATCCCATTTATATACATATACTTTTTTTTCTATATTTATCGACTTAGGCTTGATTTCTTTTTCTTTTTTACCTCCATTAAAAAAAACATTTTCTTTTTTGCATTCCTTCAAGGACATCGATAGTCAATCATTGTCACTTTCTTGCAAGTTATTATTACAATACAGAGAAACTTATCGAAGCAATGTCTAAATCTTCTCTTTTGTTTTACTTTTTGGTACTTATGGTATTACAGATCTTTATCTCCGCCGATACAGACGTGAAGATATTAAATTTCAAGATATTAAATCCTGTATTTAACGATTTTTTGCGATGATGTATCGTTTCACAATCTTGTGGGAATAGTAACCACCAGGATGAGGAAAACAATAAGAAACATGCAAATAGTGTAAGTTATTAAATCGTATCTTAATCTACATAACAAGTTCTTAAAGTCAGATATTTTATTATTATGAATCCTTTTTCTCTACACACTCACTACTTAAACTTCCACTAATCATTTTCCAAAGTCCTTCTTACCGTCAACCTCACTTTCATTCCCATTCTAACACATTCCTTCACTTTAGCCACCAATATCATGAGTATGCCTCCTCCCAATACCACTTTTAACCTTTTGTATATTTAATCTGACTTCCGTTCAATTAATGTTTATTCTAAACAAAGTTTCGTAACTGAAACGAAACATCGAATCAATAGAAGCATGCTTCTATGTTAATTTTTTCTGTTTTATTTAATTTGTTCTTCGCCTTATTATTATCTATACCAACACACACACACACACACACACACACACATATATATATATATATATATATATATATATATATATATATATATATATAAAATGTTGTAATATCTGAGACGTACTAAAGAGTCATAATAAAGGGCAGATAATTAGGTAATTAGGGAAGTATTACTATATAGTATAAAAAAACATAACAAGAAGGTAATTAATATGGTTTTAAATAGCATTAATGTTGTAAATGAATGATGGGTTTTAAAATGATAATAAATTTGTTGAAAGAATGAAAAACAAAATGGTTGAATGAAGGAAAGATAGAAGGGAAATTTTATAGAAAGAAAGAAAAATTTGCGAGAAGTAAAGTGTGTGGAAGGAAAGAAAGAACATTTGTGGAAAAAAGGAAAATTTGTTGAACAAAAAATTTATTTTGGGAAAGAAGGACAAATTTGTTAATAAAAAAAGAAAAAAATTGAAAAAGGAAAAAGTAAAATAAAAAATGAAGAGAAAGAAGGAAAATATATCAAAAGTTAAAAATATGGTTGAGAGAAGGAATGAAGAGAAACATTTTAAAAAAAGGAAGAAAGAAATATTTGAATGAAAGACGCAAAAAATATTTGTTACATGAAGAAAATGAAACTTATTCAGGGAACGATGTTCATTTAATTGAAGAAAGAAAAATAATTTGCTTAAATAAATAAAAGTTGAGTAAATAAATGAAATTCATCCATTTAAGTAAAAAAAATATTCTTTGTCCAAAAAATAAAAGAGATACATCTTGTTCAAATGAAAATAATTCTTTTAAATAAAGTAAACAAAAAAAGATAATTCATTTGCAAAACCCAATTATTATATTCGTTTTATTTCACCAATTGTTGAAACATGCAAATCTTCAATCCAACGCAACAAATGAAAATGCCTTAAAAGGAGTCGTAGCTTTTCCATTTCATGCTCAAATTGGTTCCATTTAATTGTTTTCACTGATGCATTAAGTACAATCCCCACACCAACACATTTAATCCAAGATCCCAAACCATTAACACAAAGGCAATATATGGTAAAAGAAACCCCAAATGAAAAACAAAAAAAAATGACTTACTTTTTTCACATCTGCTTTCCATATAGCCAGGCAAACATCCTTCTGTACAATCCCCTGTAGTTTCATTGCATTTGCCTTGGTCACAGCCAAGTGGACAATCTTGAAGGCAATCAGGAGGTCCATACGTTCCTATTGGACATTCTGAAAAATAAATAAAATAAAAATAAATTTAAGAATGGTAAATAAGTAAATAAAAAAAAAAAAAAAAAAAAAAAAATATATATATATATATATATATATATATATATATATGAAAGAAGAGGGATAAACATGTACGAATGACAAATTTATTTCAACTTCGATTGTTCAATGCAAGGTGTACTCGGTAAAAACATGTTTATTATTCTTTCCTTAAGCCAAGGCTTTTCAAAGATTAAAATCTTATCATCAGAGGAATTATATAGATAGTTGGTAGTGGAAAAGCCAAAATTCAAAATTTGAAAAATATTAAGTAAGGGAGAGTGAGAATGTGCGTGTAAAAAGATATGGGGTCTGTCCAGTTGGTAAATGTCCGTTGATAAAGTGTCCAGTCAAAGGAGATTTAAAGATGGAAAAGAAGGGTTTTCGTGAAGGCAGCATTGAAAAAGTTCAAGAATGCAGTAAATCCAATAGAAAGATGTTTAGTTCAATCGTAGGTGGCTATTGGTTCAGTATAGGTTCTATCCACTAAAAGTATACTTTTAGTTTCATATATATATATATATATATATATATATATATATATATATATATAGGTGTGTGAATAAATATTTTTAGCATATACTTTAAGTATACCAACCTCTTCAAAGTGAAAGCTCGATGATTGCCAACATGTAACAACACATCATATATAAATAAACGATATTTTGCGACATTGGAAGATTTTATTAATCTTACGAATTATGGTCTTCTGTTGAACGAAACGGGTTCGTTATTGTATCAAAATGTTTATATATATATTAGCAGGGCTACCCGGCGTTGCTCGGCGGCATAAAAAAAAACAAAATAGAAGAGGTTAAATAGTGTGTGTAACATCTTTATGTTAAAACTTCTATATCTCTCAATCCGTCTTTCTCTCTTTCTCCCTTTCCCATTTTCCACATGCCTCTTTCCCACCCTCTTTCTCCTCCACCCAGCCCATTCCTCTCTCTTGTTTTAATGTATTGAAAATAATAATATAATAAACAACATTGGAAATGGCTGAAAAAAAAACGTGCCCCTGACGAAACCTGGCCCAGTTGACCCCCAAAGAATGAGTAATTTTTTTAATTTTTAGATATTATTCACCCAGGACAACGCCGATCAAGAGTACACCAACTTTGTGGGTACTTGTTTTGTAGTTGTTGGCTTTTAGCTGGACACACACACACACACACACACACACACACACACACACACACACACACACACACACACACACACACACACACACACGCACACACGCACACACGCACGCACATCCACATACACACAAAGACAACTACCCTTTATATAATAGATAAACACTTAAGTCGGCTTACACAAATGCAATTACGTTTCAGCAGCAATGTGATTCGACGGAGCCAAGAGATGATAATCATGATATTAGTTACCATCTCTTAGCTCCGACGAAGAACAGGGGTGTGGAACGGTAATTGCATTTGTGTAAGCAGACTTAAATGTTTATATAATAAATATTTATAAAGCTTTACCTAGTATTGAGCACTTTAAAAAAATATTGATTTTAAGTTAATTTTATTAATACATTGAAACTTGTTTAATATATATATATATATATATATATATATATATATATATATATATATATATATATATATATATATATATATTATTTGTAGCTCCTAGAAAACCCGTCTAGATGGGCACTGTAAGTGTAGTATTAACACAGCATGACGTCGCTAATTATATGTGCATCATTTCTTTCATTAAGTAGAACGCCCTTGTGACGTCAGGCCGCCGGATAAAGTGTTAAAATTATCACTGTCTATTTGTTATTCAGCGTTGGCCAAGTGGTTCTAGATATCGGGATTTGAGTTGCAGAAGACTCGGAATCCGGGGTTTCGCATCGCATGACTAGTAGTGAATAGTCATATCTCTATGCTGATGAGTCCCGATTATAAAGGACGAAACGTATACGTACATAGATAATTAAAAAAAAAAATTATTGTATATATATATATACAATAAATTTGTTTTGTGATTTAAATATATATATATATATATTTAAATCATTTTGAAGATGTTTGGCAGAAAAAGTATTTCTCTATTCTTACTATTACCAATCGTCAATCGCTCAGACAAAATTTTCCCACCCCCTCTATACCCGTTATCTTGTTGGTAATCGATTTGATCTCAATTTGAACTGTTTGCAAGCGTCGGCCATCGAAGAAAAAGAAACAGCTGACCAGACCGTATATGAATACAAATTGCTAAACCGAGTTATTGACAGTGAGGCTGTAAGCTAAAAGAGAGAGAGAGAGAGAGAGAGAGAGAGAGAGAGAGAGAGAGAGAGAGAGAGAGAGAGGGACGGTAGAGTGAGAGAAAGGGGATAGATAAAGATAGAGAGGATGAAAGACAAAGATATGAAGAGAGAAGGCTGGGAAATTTCTTCTATTTCCAAGGAAACAAGAGTTATCTGCGTTTTTCTTTATTAGTGAAAAATAACAAATAAAAAGACAAAGAAAATATGAGCAAAAAGCAGAAGGAATTTTTAAGAATGAACAGATAAGATTATTAAACTCTTGGCTATAAAACAAAATATATTTCATACACTGTCGTAAATTTTTGGAAGATAGTTATTTGAAACCGGAAGTAAACAAAGCATCTAAAGGAACGTGTCTTGGGTCGTCTGATAACCGCTCAAGGCATGACACCACTGATCATAACGATAAAAAACATGTAATTTATTTAATTGATTTTTGTATCAGTTTTTTTTTACAATAATATTGTAGGGTCGACACTTGCGTCGGCCATCAATAAGCAGTAAAACTGAAATTTTACTTTATTTTAATTTTATTTATAACTTGAAAATTGAATATTATAGAAAAAAAATGGTAACATGTGATTCAGCATTGGAAATCGGGTTACACAAGGGACCGCATTCATTCATTCATTCAGTCATTCCCAATCAATTCTAGGTATGTCTGCTAGTATATATATATATATATATATATATATATATATATATATATATATATATATATATATATATACTATTATTATTTCATGTATCTACAAAAGATGTTATAAGGAGATATATTATGTGTCGATTTTTAGTACTTACTTCAACAGTAGAATAAACATATATTTAATTGCCATAAATGTATTTTCATAACTTATTATATATATATATATATATATATATATATATATATATATATATGTTTGATTGAACAGGAGTGCTAGTTTCTGTTTATTCATTTTCTGATCTATTTTTTCTCAGTCGTCGAACGACCGCTTTGGTGTTGTTATCCATGGTGTGTACGAAATCCCCATATGTTTGGCGAACGTTTTCGACCGACATCGGTCGTCTTCAGGCGGATGAATGAGTAAGCAAGATAAAACTGGTGACTCCACTAATAGAACGTTCTTTTAAACATTTCAGCAACATTTCAACATACCTTCGCCTCCCCTCATAACGAGAATAATGGTTGATGCTAGGTTTATGTATGCGAATGAACAACGCTTCCATTATGGGGAGGCAAATACTACAATATGAAACCGCAAGAGTGGACGTGTTACTAGTTTAAATACTCTTAAAATTGTTTTTTTTTGATGTTATGTTTCACCAGGTGTTGGTGAATGGAGCTCTGAGGGGAGGTGAGGTGGCAAGTTAGTCGGCGTGATATACAAGTCAAATATGGGGATTTCGTACACACCATGGATAACAATACCAAATCGGTCGTTCGACGACTGAAAAAAATGGATCAGAAAATGAATAAACAGAAGCTAGCACTCCTGTTCAATCAAACATGTATAAAGGAAAGAATGCTGCCTAATTATACATGTCATTTATATATGACAGAAAATAAATATATATTCAACATTGATAATACAGTGGAAGCCCTAAACACCAATTTATATAGGCTATCCACAAGAAACTCCATCAAAAGAAACATATCCCACTGCTAACAATATAAAAGCACCCCTTAATTCATATTCCTAGTGACAACGATACTATCTTAACACTAATATACGGTCTCCAATCTGTTTTAATCTAAGGGATATTTACTAAATCCAAATATTACCGACTTAGAACTTATATAAGACGACTTTTACCACTGGGAAATTCACAAAATACCAAAGAAGACCCAACTATATTAGTCGTAAAACATAAACAAGAGACTTAATCCATAATATTTTTTTATGTGTTCATCGACGTTTCGTCTTTATTTGTAAGATATCTTCAGGATGATAATATTAAGAAAAATGTCATATATATGAGTTATATGAACTATTAAAAATAAAAGCATAATAATCATACCAATAGGTTAATGTATATAATACTTGAATAAATTTAACTAAAAACATCAATTTTTACTTGAAAGTGATATTCAATATAATATATATAAGTACTCTTTTTATTGAAATATATTCTTTTAATTAAAATATGTTTTTTTTTGCATAAAAATGTTTTTCTTTCTGTTACAGTTCGATGTTTATCCTTCAATAAACAACAAAAAGAACATGGTTGTTCCAAATCAAACATGTGAAAACAGGAAAAATAAATCAAAATATTTATACTTTGGCCAAATAAACTGCTTCAAAAGATAAGAAAAATAAATGAAATATTGATAGATAAGAAGAGGGAGCAACATCTGCAAAGAATTACCAGTTTGAGTGAAAACAGCAACGGCCATTTTGTTTATTATGTAATCTTGAAAGATTTTTTTAAAATGTTTACATTTTGTTTATATACTTGAAAGTTTCAATAAACTTCACAGATTTATAAACATTCCCTATAGTTATTTATTTATGAAAATCAGAATGTCTTTGAATTAGTATTAGGTTTCTCTCTTGAAAAAATTTTTCTTATCTTTCCGTTTTTACTGGAGATGGGGCATCCTACCGGATGTCAGAAATTCATCGGCTATTTCAGACACTCCAGTCTAGAGATCTTTTTAAGATTCTAACCGTCCCTTTAAGTGCAATTGTTTGTATTTCTCTTGCACTCGGTTCACCGGGTATACTCGCCAGATAGCTTTTGAAATTCTTTTTCATTAGTCCTGTTGCTCCTATAATTACTGGTATGATGGAGATTTTCCTAAGATTTCAGTTTCTTTTCATGTTGTACATAAGACCTTGGTATTTCGTAATCTTTTCCCTTTCAGCTCTGTTTAATCCTGCATCATTAGGGACACTGACTTCAACTAGGGTTGCTACTTTCTCCCCTTTTGTCCCATATTACGATGTCAGGTTTAATGTAAAAGTTTGTGTGCTGTGTAAAAATGATTTATTATGCAAGAATTTATAAAAGAATAACAAATATTCTTCAAAATAAAAACCATTATCCAAGACCTTCTGCGAACGACCTGCAAGCTTTGGTCAAATTACCAATGTTTTGGCTTTAAATCAAAAAATTCTTAACTTGGTCGAATGACTTAAATTACCGACCCTTCTTATAGTGTTGTATTGATCAGAATAGCCTATAGTGAGATGTAGAAACGTGTCAACTATAGGGTTGATGTGGCAGAACTTCCGCACTGTCCAATTTCTCATTATTGTTCCTCTTTCTTTTTCTGCCGGTATGTGGCGCATTATCGTCATCATGGAACAAACTTGGGTACTTTTCGACCAGTTTATTGTAGACTTAATCAAGTTGCTTGCAGTAAAGTTCAGCTTTTTGGCATGATTAACTGTGAAAGTGAGCTTAGAAAATATCAAAAGACGTCTGATCTCTGGACAACGCAAAAATAACGTTATATATATATATATATATATATATATATATATATATATATACACTAGCTGACTTCACAAATACTTGGATGTCAAATTTAATAATAAACATTTCATAAATAAGTTTGTTATGAACACGATACAGAAAGTGTCGAATTTATTCATATTGATAGATAAGCATTTAGATACAAATTTATTTAAGTGTAAATAAAGACACCAACAGAAAACATTATTTGCCTGAGCGATGGTGTGTCTGCTACTTGTTTTCAACATAGAAATGTATCGCAACGTGTTGAAAATTATGTCAGACCCCCCAAGTAAAAGATAAGGAAAAAAAACACAAATACTACACTTGAAAAAGATACCCTGCTATCAAAATGATATATGTGAAACGGAGAGCAAGTGAGGGAGAAATACTGTTTTAAGATGTTTTCAATATTTTCAATAATGATAATAACGTGTAATTTACATGTGTCCAGCTAGTAATATACTATTTATAGTTGGCAATGAGTAGCTCCAAATATGTCTGCTTACTGTTATAGTTGCAGTGCCACTCGTGCGTGCAGGGTTGATGATTGGAAAAGATACACACATTTTAGAAAGGTTGTTATAAAATACAAAACAAATCAATATAGGCTAAAATCGATTTCATTGATTTAACCTTCACGAGATTTATAGAAAAATATGAAAGGAGTGAGGTTTTCAACAGAGACCTGATGTTAGGTATTGAACGGGTAGATCATTTAGTATATAATTTAGTTTGTTGAGAATAACAGGAAATGGAACAGCCGAGGGGTCAACAGAGGTCAGCTCACTGAATCCCAGGGTGAAAATTATTTAGGCTGTGGGAATATATTAAAAAAACGGATATGACATCACATGGCTCAGAGAGGATGATAAAAAGCGTAAGTCCGTTTTGAAGCACACATGGGTGTCGGGTGTATAATGACATGGGCTGGCAAGATATAACTAATTAGTGATTTTGATCTCTCTCTTTCTTTGTCCCCCCACCATTGGTTAGTGATCACGTTCCATCAGATTTGTGTCAAGTTAGCATGGAAGTCACCCTTTATTAAGCCCTCCTGGATCAGAACCACTGTGGATTTAGTTGAGACCACTCAACTGCCTGAAAATAGAAATGGGGCGATCAAAAGCTGCTATAGTGAGATGAAGCTACAAAACTCAACCATCTGTGAATATATAGAGGAGGACCATACAATACAGTACTGCCTTGTCTTCCCTCTACTACCCAGTGCAGCTTAAAATATCTTGCAGTATTCAATGATAATACAAAGGACCGTGTAAAGAAATGGGAAACTGTTGTATAACAATATGATTTAAAGATACGAAAAGAACATTCAGAATTTCAACGTCTAATTCAAAACATGAAATACTGCAACATGAAATCAAAACAGAACTATTAGAAGTCTACGCATGAATGATGAAAAATAATGAATTAGACATTAGTGGATAAAAGTGTTAGTTAAGACATATACACTTAAGTGAATTCTACCTGGAGGGTGTGAGTTCAATCCCTAGTGAGGGAAATAAAGAGAAAAACAAATTATTGATATGAAATATCTGAAGACATACGATGTGGAATAAAAACAGTTTACTCCTACACGTTGAATAGCGGGCTGAGTTCAATATTCCTTGAACGTTACCAACTTTAATAAAAAGTAAGGCTAAGAGATTATCTCCCTATGGAACGTGACTTTCACCCATTTTATTGTTTATTTAGTGACGGATGTATTTCCGTCTGCCGTGTCTGCCGGTGACCTTTGCATCAAATCACCGGATATTTGTTTTCCGGTCAGGTTGGTGTCTGTGTCAATCAGCCAGGTTTTGTTTCTTACAGCTAGGTGTTATGTATGGTACCTCGGACCCGATATTCAACAATAACATATACACATATTACATCATATATCTTTGATAACGTCCACAGATTTAATAAAAAAAAAACCCTGTATGGCATAAACTGTGGACTCCTACTGTTTTATTAATTCTTGAAAATGACCCTGGCAGGTTGAAAGCTCAATTCCATCAATGTGGATTTTAGATAATTTCTATAAACTTTTGATTCAGAGAACATCAACTGGAAAAATGCATTTAAAAAATGTTGATTATTTTACCCATAGCTGGGGAGGAGTGATCATACCTTTTGCCAATGGTATTTATGTTGTATTATTAGATCGGCGAGACGAGATTTCATGAGTGACGTCATACTGAGAGTTAAAGAAATAATAGTCGGACTCTTTTTTCAGCAGTGATTGTCTGAGGCAGACGTGTATTGATATTCCCTTTCTCTCAAACGCCAGCTGGGGAGGGGGGGGGGGTTAAGAGTTCTTTAATGTCAGCCGATTGACAAGTACGGTTTGACAAGATCCTGGCCAAGGAGATATAACATCAATAAATTTGTGAACCGTAAAAAAACGTGTATCGCGTCTTCTTAATAGCATTTTGCTGTAGATTCACACATGTGTGTTCCTATATAAATGAACTTTGAGTTATGTAACAACTCTGATTTAATAAATGTGGACGACTCATGTTTATGACCAGACATAGAAAAACGAAGATGAGAGTGGCCGCAGGCAACATCTAATAACCTATTTGTCACTGCATCAGAGACGACTCTCTGTCCTTTTAAGAAACAAGACTTCGAGACAACACGCATTGGTATCCATGCTATGTAACATTTATAGTGTAAGTGAAAGCAATATATCAATTATTTTATGGAAATCGCTCCAGACAAGGCATGAAGTCACTTGATGTAAGGCGCTAACAAGAACGAAATATGATTGTTGCAAAGATACGAGATGCCTATTGACCATAGTCTTGAAAAGACTAAGGTTATAGGTAAGAAAACAGCCAGCAGCAAGTGAGTTCCAGAAGCCTGCAGTTTTTGAAAAGAAGCTATTGAAATAGGAAGCTGTATTACAATGAGGTATTAAAACAGCGAATTGATGGAGATCACTAGACCAACGAGTCAAATGAGCTGGAACAAAGGAAGCAGAGAATAGAACAGACAACTCTGAAGAACACATGCCATAATAGTATTTATAGAAAAGACTGAGACTAGCAACTTTACGTCTGTGAGAGAGATGGTGCAAAGAAGAAGAAAGGGTGAGGCCAATCAAATTACAGATGCGTTTCTGCACCTGATCAAGAACTCTCAAATAGGACAGAAATTCACCAGCCCAAATATGACAATAGTACTCCATACATGGTCTGATAGTAGATTTGTAGAGATAGAGAATAGCCTAAGGTGTGAGAAAGTGTTTGGAGCGATAGAGAGAACCGACTTTATGAGAAGCAGAAAGAGCAATGGATGTAATGTATGAACTCCAAGAAAGATTTGATGAGAATGAAAGCCCAAGAAGTTTCAGAGTCATCTTCTCAAGAACACAGCCATCTATTAAAATATCACACCTGTGATTGATTGCAATTGGATTTGAACTCAGCCATTATGTTACATGTACCGCCTTGTACATTTAAGGTCCAAAGTTTCTCTAAATGAAAACAAAAGTTTGTTTTCCTTTATGTCTGCATAAATAAAACATACGAACATAAGTAGCAACTCCAAACGAAACTAATTAGTAAAACAAATAGCAAATGCGAAACATAAGAAGCAGAAAGGGTTTAGTCTTATGAGAAAAATGTCTTAAACTGTTAAAAAAATCAAGTACGGATATTCTTAAGATGCGTCCATTCAATCTATGAAATTTAGCAATTTATCATGACAGATCAACGAAAATGCTATTCCAAAGGTTAACATGACAGATCAACAAAATGCTATTTAAAACGTAAACATGACAGATCAACGAAAATGCTATTTCAAACGGTAACATGACAGATCAACGAAAATGCTATTTCAAAGGTTAACATGACAGATCAACAAAATGCTATTTAAAACGTAAACATGACAGATCAACGAAAATGCTATTTCAAACGGTAACATGACAGATCAACGAAAATGCTATTTCAAACGTAAACATGACAGATCAACGAAAATGCTATTTCAAAGGTTAACATAACAGACCGACAAAAATGCTATTTTAAACGTTAACATGACAGACCAACGAAAATGTTATTTCAAACGTTTACATGACAGACCAACAAAAATGCTATTTCAAACGTTAACATGACAGATCAACGAAAATACTATTTCAAAGTTAAGCATGACAGACCAACGAAAGTACTATTTCAAAGTTAAGCATGACAGACCAACGAAAATACTATTTCAAAGTTAAGCATGACAGACCAACAAAAATGCTATTTCAAACTTAAGCATGAGAGTCCAAGAAAATATTATTTGAAACTAAAGCAGAATAAACAAAGAAAATGCTATTTCAAATTTAAGCACGAAGAACAAACCTAAAAGGCATTTCAAACTTAAACATGTCAAACCAAAAATAAATGCTATTTCAAACTTAAACATGTCAAACCAAAAATAAATGCTATTTCAAATTTATATGGGACAAACCAACTAAAATGCTATTTGAAACTTCAGCAGAACAGATCAACCTAAATGTTATTTCAAAGTTAAACATAACAAACCACCGAAAATGCTATTCCAAATTTAAACATGTCAGACCTAAAAGAAACTTTGGAAGAACAAACCAACGAAAATGCTATTTTAAACTTAAGCGTGATAGATCAACTAACATGCTATTTTCACCTTACGTAGGACAAAACGATGACAATTCTATTTCAAATTTAAGGATAGTAGATCCACGAAAATGATATTTGAAACTTAATCATGACAGTCAAACGAAAATGTTATTTCAAACTTAAGCATGACAAACCACCGAAAATACTATTTCAAATTTAAACATTACAGACTAAAGAAAATTATCTTTCAAACTTAGATGGACAAACCAACGAAAATGCTATTTTGAACTTAAGCAATGACAGACTGAGGAAAATTTTATTTCAAATTTAAGTGTAACAAAATGAAAGACAGACAGAACTTTTTATAGAGATGCTTGGACGTATCTAAAATGTATCCACTCAACCTGTATGTTTAGCTATTAAAATTATATCAAACATAAGCATGACACAACAACTGACCGACTGACCAACTAATGGAAGAACGCATCTAAAAATTGATTTATTTCCAACTGTTGAACTCTTTTTTACAAAATTTGAATGTAATAACATAGAACATTTCTCGGAAAAATTAAAAAAAACACAAAAAGTAAATAAACATAAAATCAATTTTACAGATGACTTATGCCATATGGAATCATTTTCCCAAGTTTAAATTTAAATTAAACTATTATTTTTCTTAAAAATTAAAAAAAGGGATATTTTTCTTTAGACAGTTCCGAATAAGAATTAAAAGAAATTGTTCAGCCATTTAAGGACACATATGTTTATACAGATCAGAGTTTCGCCAAGCAGAAAGTACTATCTTGAGATGAGAGAAAATGATTAAGGAAAAAACAAAGCCATTTATATAGAGATGCATCATGAGATTTAAACAAAATGCTTTAAAATAAATAATAAATAAAATAATGTTTCCTGTGTTATGTTGATCTACCCTATTGTGTCATTACATGGACTCTTCCCGGCACCATGAATAGTGATAATGGTGGTAACAGAGTCGCTATGACCAACCCAGAAACAGTCTCTAACAACGCATTACTTCTGAACTTTCTGTCAATACATAATCATGTTAACTCTACCTCCTGGTTGTCTTATTTCTTTTCAACCCTTTGAGACCATTACACTATTGTATATTTGTACATGAGACAGAAAGACGCTTCTAGTCAGAAAATTAGAAAAATGACAATACATATCGAACGAAGAACCTCATACAGTCAAACAGAAACAAGCAAATTAAAAGAAAGTTTACAATAAGCATTTTCCATGATACATCCCGGTGGATGAAAATAAATTTGATGCATTTCGATAAAATAAAAATCAGAATAAAGATCGTTGCTTCTCAGTAAAAAAAAAGAGAGATTTTTAACAAGGGAGGTTACTCCATTTCATAGTTTGTTTCTTGTTTTTATTAGATCTAAAGGGTAATAACTTCTATTTTACCAGAAGGTCAACTATTACTGTAAAGTAGATCAGAGAAAATAAATAGCTATCTTAGAATAAATAATACGTATTTAAATTTTCAAAATGTTTAAATTTAAATAAACTATTTAGGTTACATCTGCTGAAACGTTGTAAAAAGTAACAACCAAGATGAGAATAGTAGTCTGAATAATCCAAATAATACAAAGATAGTTTTTCAAGAAAAAACATTACATTATATGTAGTTAAAGTATACTTAGTTAAAATATATTTAGTCAAAACGTATTTAGTCAAAACATATTTAGTTAAAACATATTTAGTCAAAACATACTTAGTTAAAATATATTTAGTTAAAATATATTTAGTTAAAATATACTTAGTTAAAATATATTTAGTTCAAACATATTTAGTTCAAATATATTTAGTTCAAATATATTTAGTTAAAATATACTTAGTTCAAACATATTTAGTTCAAATATATTTAGTTCAAATACACTTATATGAACTGTTGTTTGATCGCAAAACAAGAATGAATATTCTTAAGTTGTGGCCATTCAATCTGTACATTTAGCAATGAAAATGCTATTTCAAACTTAAGCATGACAGTCTGACGGACCGACCGACAAACAGATGGATAGATCATGTTATAGAGATGCATAGACGCATCTAGAAATCCAAACTTAAGCGTGACAGACCAAACAAAATGCTATTTCATACTTAAGCATGATGGACAGACCAACTTCGATAGCGGTACATGGACACATCAAAAATGCTATTTCAAATCTAAGATTGACAGACCAAAAAAATGCTATTTAAAACTTGTGACATAACAAAGAAAATATTATTCAGAACTGAAGTGTGACAGACCAAAGAAATGCTATTTCAAACTCAAGTGTAACATACCAAAATAATGCTATTAAAAACTTGTGACGGAACAAAGAAATTGTTATTCCGAACTGAAGCGTGACAGACCAAAGAAATGCTATTTCAAACTCAAGTGTAACATACCAAAATAATGCTATTAAAAACTTGTGACGGAACAAAGAAATTGTTATTCCGAACTGAAGCGTGACAGACCAAAGAAATGCTATTTCAAACTCAAGTGTAACATACCAAAAAAATGCTATTTAAAACTTGTGACGGAACAAAGAAAATGTTATTCTGAACTGAAGTGTGACAGACCAAAGAAATGCTATTCAAAACTCAAGTGTAACATACCAAAAAATGCTATTTAAAACTTGTGACGGAACAAAGAAAATGTTATTCTGAACTGAAGTGTGACAGACCAAAGAAATGCTATTCAAAACTCAAGTGTAACATACCAAAAAAATGCTATTTAAAACTTGTGACATAATAAAGAAAATGTTATTCTGAACTGAAGTGTGACAGACCAAAGAAATGCTATTCAAAACTCAAGTGTAACATACCAAAAAATGCTATTTAAAACTTGTGACATAATAAAGAAAATATTATTCCGAACTGAAGTGTGACAGACCAAAGAAATGCTATTCAAAACTCAAGTGTAACATACCAAAAAATGCTATTTAAAACTTGTGACATAATAAAGAAAATATTATTCCGAACTGAAGCGTGACAGACCAAAGAAATGCTATTTCAAACTCAAGTGTAACATACCAAAAAAATGCTATTTAAAATTTTTGACGGAACAAACAAAAAGTTATTCCGAACTGAAGTGTGACAGACCAAAGAAATGCTATTTCAAACTCAAGTATAACATACTAAAAAAATGTTATTTAAAACTTGTGACGCAACAAACAAAAAGTTATTCCGAACTGAAATGCTATTTCAAACTCAAGCATGGCAAACTAACTGATGGATAAAGACAAATGGACACATCTAAAAATCCTATTTCAAACTGAGGCATGACAGACCGACATAGAGACAAGCAGTAAAAATAGAATTGTAACTGTTTCAAAACCTCAGCAAAAGAAGAAAGAAACTTACAATGCTGACTGAAAGACTTTCTTCTTGTTGGTCTATTAGATGGCAAAATTATTAGTTGTCGTGTCAAAGCTTGCAGATCGATATTGGCACTGAGTGATGCCTGCTAGAATCTTTGTTATAAGAAAAAAGAACAACCTGTCCTACATGTTCATCTTTAGTTGTTCATAGACCAGAAAAAATTGTGTTCTACGCTATATTTGTAAGTGACGTGAATAGAGATGTTAAAGACAAAGCCTTAATTGAAGTAGAAGATATAATAAGGTATTGGGTCTCTCCTTGATTTAGACTGTCAAATTCAGCATATTACATTCCTTCTGGGTTAGAATAAGAATGGACGAAAGAAATGTATTATAATACCTCACTTTTGGTAATCTAATTTTCACCAGTGTCTTACTCTGTTACTAACGGAGACAGCAAAAGAGAAGAAAAGAAGAGAGAGAGGAAAAGAGAAAGAGAGAGTGGGCGAGAGAGATTCAACGCCAACTGATTCTCTTCACTGAGAATGCCAATAATCTTTAAACTAATACCGGAAGTAAATAGAGAATCCCAAAATATTTCAACTAGGATCTTAAATTTTTTTTTTTTTTTATCATAGTTCACCCCAAACAAGGCAGGCCGCCACCGTAGAAGTAACGGGCTATTGAGAAAAAAGAGTGAAGGATTTTTTGGGGAGAGGGGGTATCAACCTAAATTAGAAGCTGCACAGCGAGATGTCTGTTTACATTAGTTTTAAATTTCTGCATGTCAGCTTTTGGAGTAGAAAGCTCTTCGGCATCTGGGGACCTCCACAGTGTATGGATGGGACTTGGCAGATTGTCGTGTTGGTCTAGTGAATTTACGTTGTGGGGATACCAGAGCAGCAAGCTCATCAGAACACAATCCATTGAAGTACTTGTAAAACAGGCACAAGGAGGCTGGAGCTTGGTGGATAGTGAAGTTGCCAACTCTTTTTTGGACCTTGTCTAAGAGGGAGAGACTAGTGGATGATGCACCAGCCCAGATGTGGCAACAATATTCCATGCATGGGTGGATAGTGGCTTTGTAGAGATATAGGATAATGTCAGGTGTGAGAAGTTTACTGTATTAAAGGAAAGTTTACGAATGTTAGGAAGAAAATTGTAGTGATTATGAATGCTATAAATATGACCGGAACGTTAATGAATGGTATTAAAAGTACTGGGATGTGTATGAAATAATATATATATATATATATATATATATTTATATATATATATATATATATATATATATATATATATATATATATATATATATATATATATATATATGGGGCTAAAGTCTTAAAAGCATGTTTAGATGCGATATTTATTAATAGAAATAAAATCAGAACATATTTTTTGTTTCATTTTTACTTTGATCCTTTGACTAATCATTTCGCTAGTATACCTAGCTTCTTCAGAATATGAGATTGTAACAATTCCGTCAGAATGGAAAACGGACGTGTTCTGATATTATTTTTATTAATAAATATCGCATCGAAACATGCTTTTAAGGCTTTTAGCCTCATTTATTATTATTTAATTCTTAAAAAGACGTTTAAAAACATGAACTCTCCCAATTTAATATATATATATATATATATATATATATATATATATATATATATATATATATATCAACTAGATTTTGCAACTGACTGATGAAGGAAGAAGGTCCTCCATAAATTCTCATTCCCTAATGGAAAAAAAGAAAAAAAACAATAAATATGTATCCCAAAATGCCAGACAGAAACGTAGTGAATTGCAGTTTACTGTAATTAATTTGTTTTTGTATTTGTATTTGTTTTCTCAAAAGGCCATGAATATATCATCTTCAGGCGGTGTTAGTTAGAATCAAATCGAAAGTACTCCTAAAAGAGTAAAGAAAATGGAACAAGAAACTCATGGAACTTACATGCAGCAATTTGACCGAAACATTAAATGGACCATTCGGAAAATGGAAAAAATAAAAAAGACTAGCTAGTTAACCAATCAGATTCTTTATTGTTCTCTTAGCCAACTGTTAGGCTTCTCATGAACAAAGGTCCGGTTAGTTTTATTTCCTATTTCCTATTCTATTGTTCTGTTTTCTATAGAGTGTCCTCTACCTGTTTCTTTTTTATGTCAATATAATGGGTGAATTTATTTTAACGCGTGGTTCCTTGTATTTCTGTTTTAGGTTTTTGTTTTTGAGTTTTTAGGTTTTAGTTTAGTTAAGTCTTTTTTCCACTTATTCATTTATTTATTTATTTATGTATTGTTAGCCTAAGGTAAATTTTATTATGTGCAGGCAGCTGTTTGCTATCTCACTTCTACAGTTTAATAAATTTTGGGGGTCTTTACAGCTTACGTGCTGACTGTGATATTACACAGGATCAGTGATTCTATTGATAGGGGCTTCGTTGACATATCAAAGGCATTCGATAGGGTTTGGCAGAAAGGTTTGCTCCACAAGCTTGTTAGCTATGTAATATTTGGAAATGCCCTCTTAACCATCAAATCTTTTTTCTCTGATAGATCTATAACAGTAGTTGTTGACGGGCAAAAGACCGAAGCACATAGCATCAATGTCAGCATGCCTCAAGGCTCCATTCTGGGCTCAACCCTCTTCCTGATCTTCATAAATGATCTTTCAAATCATATTCTGAGAAAATTCCTTGACATCTATGCAGACGAAATGACTATTCATTACATCACATCAAAACGTATTGATAATCCAGATCTTGCTGACTCCATCTCTTCGGATTCGGAGCACATTGTGCAATGAGGGAAAAAGTGGCTTGTTACTTTTAACACCTCCAAGACCAAGATTCTCTGTTTTCACCACCAACGCTCGGATCCTCACTTCTCCCCAGTCAGAATGTATGGCTCTCTTCTTGAGGAAGGCCCCTTCTATAAGTTTCTAAGGCTGACTTTCACACACACCTGAAATGGAAGACTTACATCAAATCTGTTGCTAAGGTTGCTAGAAAAATGATTGGATCATTCTTACTGCTTGAGAAAGTACATCATCCTTGACACAATCCTCTACCTGTATAAGAGCCAGATACGTCCTATGTTAGACTAGTGCTGTCATATCTGGGGAGGTGCTGCTCGGAGAACTCTTTCTTGTCGCGACAGTGTACAAAATTGATTCTGAAATCTAGTGGGGAGTGATCTTTTATCGTCCCTACAACCTTTTTCACACAGAAGAGATGCTGCGAGCCTCTCTCTACTGTATCGTAATGTTCATAGCAAGTGCTCGACTGAGCTCCAATCGCTGGTACCCCCTGTAAGACATTCACAGCAAGAACACGCCTAGATACACCCACAAAAAAGAGCTTTTCTTTCTCTCTCTCTTTACCGAAAACAAAACGAAAGTTCCACGAAGAAAGATTCTTTCGAAAAATATCATATCTGCGGAACAAGATACCTCGTTGTATCTTGTTCCACAGATATGATGTTTTTCGAAAGATGTTTTTCACAACCGACTACAGCATGGTCGTCTTCAAGTCTAATGTAAACAACTACTTGATGAGCCGCATTCTTGGATAATCAATTCTTCTTAAGTAATCTTCTATCCATCCCACCCATTGTTTCCGGTCGTCTCGTGGTGACGTTATCGTCCTACTGTCGATCTCTTTAACCCCTATCCTCAAGTGGTCTCTGGCCTTGATAAGCAGTGACCCATTAGTAAAAGACCCCCAAAATCTGTTGACCTTCATCTCTCTTTGCTTGACTGTGTCTTTTGCTATTAAGTCTTTTTATGCTTCTTGTTTGACTCTATCATAATTTTAAAAGAGTTGAAAAATATTCTCAAGATTTAATTGTTGCCGAATGCATTTCAACCATGAAAAGAATATATATTTTGATTTTATGTTTTACTTTTATAGCATTGATAAACCTCACTGGTCTCTTCATGGTTATGAAAATAATCATCGCCTTCATAGCATCGCCTCATGATAGCATTCATAAACGTCCCTATACTCATCATAACATTCATAAATGCCCCTATACTCATGATAGCATCATAAATGTCCTTATACTCATGATAGCATCATAAGCGTCCTTATACTCATGATAGCATCATAAGCGTCCTTATACTCATGATAGCATCATAAGCGTCCTTATACTCATGATAGCATTCATAAACGTCCTTATACTCATGATAGCATTCATAAACGTCCTTATAATCATGATAGCATTTATAAACGTCCCTATACTCATCATAACATTCATAAATGCCCCCATACTCATCATAGCATCATAAATTCCCCTATACTCATTATAGTATTCATAAACGTTCCCATAGCATTCGTAAACGTCCCCATACTCATGATAGCATTCATAAACGTCCTTATAATCATGATAGCATTTATAAACGTCCCTATACTCATCATAACATTCATAAATGCCCCCATACTCATCATAGCATCATAAATGCCCCTATACTCATTATAGTATTCATAAACGTTCCCATAGCATTCGTAAACGTCCCCATACTCATGATAGCATTCATAAAAGTTCCTATACTCATCGTAGCATTCATGAAAATTTTCATCCTCTTCATAGCATAGCATTCATGAATGTCTCCATGCTCTTGATAGCATTTATAAACACCCTGAACTCTTCATAAAACCTCAAATTCTCATGAATATTAATTGTAATATTTTCTATTGCCTTTTTTTGTGGGATAAATATTTTTGCTGAATGAAATACTCTATCTTTTTTTTTTAACTTGTGGGTAAATTCTAGCATTGGTTAGATAACAAATCATATTCACTGAGAAATTACATGATCCACATTTACAGAGGAAACATGTTATTCTTATACCCCTCTCTCTTATTCGTAGGTTAGAATAAAAAGTTAACTTTTCTCAATAAATAAGTTGCAACATCTTGAACGTCAAAAAACTGTAGTCCGAGGGGGGACATTAAAATCAGGCATGGTCGACCATGTCTGAAGAGAAAAAGGCGGTGACGAATCCCTGTAGAACAAGGTTAAAATAATAGACAACAGTGAAAAATCAGAAATCTAAAAAACATCAGCACATATGATAGGCCACAAAAACCTCTTAACTACACACAGAATAGAGATAAATATAATATGGGAAGCAATAATTAAAAAAAAGGACATATAAAATAATAGTAATAATAACAACTAATCAATTTAATATTAGGTTGTCCCGAAAGTTTGTAAAGACTTGCGAAAAAATTGAATTTTTATGCAATTTTCAATTGTTTGTTTGCGTTTATATTGTTATAGTTATCTTCATCTTTATATTCCAGATGCCCATGAATAAAATCGAGCTGCGAGTTTTGATTCGTTACTGCTGGAAGCGAAGTCTTTCAACCAGAAAAGCTGCCAAAGGTGAAGGAACAATTGCATATACGGCGATCTCAAAGTGGTACAAGCGTTTCGATTCTGACGACATGAGTCTTGGAGATAAGCCTCGTTCGGGACGGCCGTTAAAGTTAGATGATGGAGACTTAAAAACCGGGTTTGACTTTCGCCTTCATCAAGCACTCGAGAATTGGCTGATGAGTTTGGAGTTGGCAAATCGACAATTCACTGACACTTGAGGCAACTTGATTTTGTTTACAAAAAGCCGCGCCAAGATCCACATGAACTCCCAGAAACACAAGCCAACAGACGAGTTTAAATTTGCCGTCAATTGCTCAGCAATCCATCAGATGACTTTTTTTGGAAGCGCATTGTGACTTCGGACGAGAAATGAGTCTATCTGGTCCAGCATAATCGAGACAAGCGATGGATTCAGAAAGGGCAAAGGACAACGTCGGTTCCAAAACAAGATCGATTCGGCAAGAAAGTCATGTTGTGCGTTTAATGGAACTTTGAAAGAATCTTGCATTTTCAGTTGGTTCAGAATGGTCGTGCCATCAGTGCCAAACTTTACTGTCAGCAACTGGAGCGGGTCTACGAAATGTTGAAGCAAAAGTGTCCGACTCTGATCAACGAAAAGCGTGTTTTGATGCAGCAGGAAAATGCCAAGCCACACACAGCCAGGAAGACCAAAGACAAGTTTGAAGAACTGGCTGGCGTTGAGGTTCTGCCACATCCAGCCTACAGTCCTGACTGTGCTCCATTAGATTACGGCCTTTCCGCTCAATGCAACACTTTCTTAAGGGCCGTCGATTTGACTCGTTTGATGAAGTCGAGGAAGCGTGTCATATTTTTTGATTCGAAGCTGGCTGAATGGTACTTTGACCTGATTCGACAGCTTGCAGAAAGTCTTGGAAAATGATAGTCTTTATTTTAAGGAATAATTTTTGTTGTTTTTGTTATTACTTGGCGAATAAAAATTCAATTTTCGCAAGTGTTGATGAACTTTTGAGACAACCAAGCGTTTACAAACTTTTGAGACAACCAAGCGTTTACAAACTTTTGAGACAACCTAGTATAAGAATAGAATGTGCAATATGAGTACAGGCAAATAATAATACTAGACATAAGGTTTATAAATCACGCCAATTTCACCATAAATTGTCTGAATGGACACATAGTCTAGTGTAGTAATCGCCAACCACTGGTTCATGGACCACTAGTGGTCTGTGTGAAGTTTTTCATGGTCCACAGAACAGGAACAAATAGCACACTAAATGTGTGTAATACTTGAATAAACTTCAAAATTTTAATTTGTTTTAAGCAAATAATTACACTTTAATGCGTGCATTTCATGTTAAAAAAATAAAAGTTTTCTGATTATTATTACCTAAATGTATCTCCATCCACCAAATTTTAAATTATACATTTAGTGGTCCATGAAGTCCAAAAGGGTGACAATCGCTGGTCTTGTGAATGATATATTTTAGGGCGAATTCCACCTAGACGCTGGAGGTTCAATAATAATAATTTATTCAAAATGGATGAAATGAAGAGTTCAGTTCGAAATTCCTGGAAGGTTGCTAACTATGACTATTATGTTGTCTGCTCTACTAACAAAATGGCCGACCATCTTTATTTTGTCTCTCACTGGATTCGTTGTATATAATTGTCCATGACCCCACATACCCAAACCATGCTTGGTGGATATGTGTGTGTGTGTGACTTTGCAGCAGCTATCACTTAGCACGTCTGGTCGGTCTCAAGTCTCCCGGAAAAGAGGTTGAGAGGTTGTCTCACTCCTGGCTCGTGTTATAACAGCCACGCAAGTTCTATCCTTACAATCTTTCAATATAGAGCGTGACAAATGGCACCTGAAGAAGTTTGGAGAGTACAACATCGAAAATATTGTGAACATAACAACAACCAAGATGAGCATAACTGTTAGAAACGTGTGAATGAAGTAAATAATATAGTTTTGAGTAGAAATCCTCAAGCCACTATTGCTTTTTTTATTAAAAATTTATTGTTATTGACAACACTCGCTTTAGGAGATGAGGATTGACATAAAGATTCCCAAGTTCGAAATGATGCAGCTGAAGAATGTCGGAGGTTACATCGGCCGAAACGTTGTGAAAATAACAACCAAGATTAGTATAGTAGTCTAAATAATACTAATCATACACTCATTTTGTTTTCAGTGGTTTTACCTTTTCCAATTTATACACGAAAACTCTTAATCTGACGTTTTTATCACCCCCCCCCCTTATCCACTCTAGCTGTAAACGTTTGTTTGACTCGTCTGTCATAAGCTACCCAACCCAGTATGGGTAAATCAATTTATAAGGTCTATTTATCGCTACAAACATTTATTAAAACCTTCATGCCAATGGACAGAAATGTAAGCCTTTTAAAAAATTTTTTTTTTTTTTAACATAGTTCACCCCAAACAAGACGTAGACGTAAGGGGCTACTGAGAAAAAAGAAAAGGGGAGAAGATAGGGGGCGGTCAACCTAGACTGGGATCTGCGCAGCGAGATGTCTGTTTACATTAGTTTTAAACTTCTGCATGTCTGTACTGTCGGGGAAACAGGGGACAGAAAGGGAGTTCCAGAGGCCAGCAGTACGAGGAAAGAAGCTATTTGAGTAGAAGGATCTCCGACATCTGGGGACCTCCACAGTGAATGAATGAGATTTAGTTGATTGTCGAGTTAGTCTAGTGAATTTTCGTCGAGGGGGCACAAGAGTAGCCAATTCATCGGAGCATAATCCATTGAAGTATTTGTAAAACAAGCACAAGGATGCCACATTGCGGCGATGGGACAGAGGCTGGAGCTTGGTTGACAGTGAGGGACCTATTAGGTTGGCGATTCTTTTTTGGACCTTGTCAAGGATAGAGAGACTAGTAGATGATGCGCCATCCCAGATGTGACAACAATATTCCATGCATAGGCGGATGGTGGCTTTGTAGAGATACAGGATAATGCCAGGTGTGAGGAGTGTACTAGCACGGTAGAGGGAGCCAACCTTCTTTGCGGCAGCCTTGGCAATGTCTTCAATGTATTTGTTCCAATTCATGTTACCTGTGAAGGTTAGGCTGAGGAGTTTGAATGATGAACTCTCAGGTAGGGTGTTATTTGCCATGACAATCGGTGGTTGCAAGGGTTCCTTGTAATTATTGAAGGAAAGGAGCTTTGTCTTTGCGGCATTAAAAGTTACCAACCATTTATGACCCCAATCCACTACAGCCTGGTGGTCATTTTCTAAAGATTCAGCCATTGCCTCGGATATGATTGCGTCGGTTTTACCAACATGGCAAGAGTAAAGGGTAGTGTCATCAGCAAATAAACCAATCTCAAACTCTATGCCATCAGGGAGGTCGTTTATATAGATCAGGAACAACAAGGGTCCAAGGATAGATTCCTGGGGTACACCAGCATTTATGTCATGTTGCATAGATGAGCGGCCATCGAGGACAACCTGGATTTTTCTTTTGTCTAGGAAGGATCTAATTATATTAAGTAATTGCCCAGTAATACCGTATGAGCGTATTTTCAGGAGAAGCTCTTTATGCCAAACCTTGTCAAAGGCCTTGGATATATCTAGCGCTACTGCTCTAGCTTCTCCTGCCCCGTCAAGTGCATGATACATGCGCTCAGAGATGACCATTAGGATGTCTGCAGTAGATCGTGCTTGTCTAAATCCATACTGGCGGTCGGAAAGAAGTTTAGTATTAACTAAGTGCCGTACTATCGCTAGATTGATTAGGGATTCAAAGATTTTAGCAAAGATCGGCAGCAGACTGATTGGGCGATAGTTCTGAGGATCGGTTCTATTTCCAGAGTTCTTGTAGACTGGTACCACAGAGGCAATTTTCCAGCTATCGGAGAAGCAAGATTCAGCTAGACACTTATTGTAGAGTTTGGAGAGGACAGAGGCCAGTTCAGCAGAGCATTTCTTTATTACTATTACTGGTATAAGATCAGGCCCACAAGCTTTGGAGGTGTCAAGGTTTTTTATGATGTCTCTGACCTGGGATGGGGTGATGACCAGGTTATCAAGTGTGGCTTCGGTCAGCAAAGGGAATCTGGGGAGGGGGTGGTTATCTGAGTCCAAAGTAGAGTTAGAAGCGAAGCGATGGGCAAGTAGTTCAGCCTTATCAGTGGCCGTGCAAGCGACATCATTGTGGTTTGATAGTGGGGGAATCGTTGATTGACCATTATTCACTACACTATTGTAGATTTTCCAGAAATCACGAGTACCTAATTTCTGTGACTGGATGCGTTTTTTTGTTAACTCATTATACTTTCTCTTCGCTTCACCTATCACGGCCTTGCAATTATTTCTTGACTCTATAAACTTATTTCTATTAGTAGCTGACTTATGGCGGCCGAATTTACGGAATGCTTGTTGCCTCTCAGAAATGGCAACTACACATTCCGAGGTGAACCATTGAGGAGAGTGAGGCTTACTAAAGAATTTTCGCATGGAGACATAGGCTTCAATGCCTGCTTTGACCCATTCAGTTAATTCGTTTGCACACTGGTTGACAGGGAGTGAGAAGGTTTCCCTCCATGGGGCGTCACTGATGTGATCTCTGATTGACTCAAAATCAGCCCGCTCGTAGTATCTTGTTGTTTTGAGCAACGGTTCATCAGCTTTTGGACGACTTCTTAAGGTAATATGTATCGTTAGAACAATGTGATCAGCATTCCCGAGTGGGCTATGGGCTTTCGTCACACAAGCCTAGGGCATTGAGGTCAAGAAAAGGTCTAGAAGTGAGGCTTGTTGGTCGATGCAGGTCGGAAAATCGACAGTCTGAGAGAGGGAGTGAGCTAAGGAGAAATTATACATAGAGTGGCCGGCTGCGTCAGTAAGGCTGGAGAATCCCAACCAGTCACGGTGGTGGGCATTAAATTCCCCAAATACATGTATTTTGGCATTCAAGTCAGTTAAGAGTGCTCTTTCTATGCTTACAGAGACAGAGTTTAGCAGAGTACAGTCTTGGGTCGCCGGGGAGCGGTATAAGAAATATAAGTAACTGATGCTGTGATGTAAAGTCAATCTAAAGCACATGTAGTCATAGTCATCTGATCCTAGCCTATGTTCTCTAGTCAGGGGGACGGTGTTCCGAACATAAACTCCTAGCCCAGGCATATGTTTGTCAGAGTCTTTACGGTAGAGTGGGAGGTAGTCAGTCATGTCAAAGTGGTGAGAGGAGATTGAGGATTGGAGGTTAGTTTCACTTAGAGCTAGAATATCCGGGGAGTTTGTCAGGAGAAAGGATTCTACGTCGTTGATATTGGTTCTAAGTCCCCGGATATTTGTGAATGCAGGCCTCAAGGGCGGAGGCAAAAGTGTTTTTTGTTGGGTGTCTGGTTTAGGTTTGCTTTTATTTTTTTGTAATGACATGTTTGTTTTGATTATAGAGTGGGTTGGCCAAGGTGGGTTCTTGTTTGGTGCCAATAAGCTCACACAACCAATCCATTAGTCTCGACCTGGTCCATGGGGGTTGTGGCCTCGGGAAAGCCCACCGGAGATAATTGCAGGGTCCCTTTCCATGCGTGACATGGCACATACAACTACCCACGGTATTATGCAACTGATAATGGAGCAGCCGTTCTTGGCGCTACCCAAGAGTTTGGGCTCCTTCCTATCAGTCGGAAACAGCAGCCAGACAAGCTGTCTAACCTGTACCCTCAACCTGTCAGAACAAGAGAGACCCGGATTGGCAATGTAAGACTTAGTGTCGAAAACATTTTCCCCAAGTTGCCCAAATAGAGAGAAAGAGAACGGCGTTCATTGACCTAGTTAGGAAACAAGGCTAGGCACTGGGTGTTTTCAGGCGTCCCAGCGCTGTTACCTCTACGCCTGACTCACCGACAAGTTTTTGCTGTGTACGTCCTACAAGGATGAACCAGAGATTGGAGATTCGAGCATATTCCAGGAAAATAACGATAGAGTAGAAAAAGACTAACAACGTCTCTTCTATGAGAAAAAACAGAAGAGATCACCCCCTACTAGATTGTGAAGTTCGTTTTTTTAATTTGCCAAGGCAAGGGTTGACACAAAGCCTAGTGGATAAAGACGTCGGTTAATAGATATTCCAGAGTGAATTATAGTTGAATCTGTGAGTTCAATACATGTTGAATACTCAGCACAAAGTTACTTTTTGATTGAAAATTTATTGATTTGTTGCACTTGCTTTGTTTTTTAGTGTGGCTTTACCTCTTCCAATTTATACACAAACAATGTCGATCTGATTTTTTTTCGTTCTCTTATCCACTCTAGCTGTAAATTTTTCCTTGACTTGTCTGTCCCGAGCTAGCCAGTAAGGGTCAGGAAATTTATAAGGTTTATCACTACAAACATATATTAAAACCTTCATGCTAATCAAACACCTTCTCAACTATTGTATATGATATATATTGACGGGCCGCAATGGAGCAACTATCAAAATGTCCAAGTCGAACTGAGAAAGCAATTTAAAGACAGACATCTTTTTACCATTAAGATTTACCAGATGTTAATCAGATTTTCACAAATGGGCAAAACATTAAATTATGTGACAGGATCTACAATTAACACTGGCAGCCATGATAGTGTGTCTTTTCACTTTTGGCCATGAGTGGCTCTCTTTAACTCTCATAAACAATGGAGGGCAATCCCAGATAAGGATAAAAGTGAGGTTATAAATGCCCCTTGCTTACACTACTGATGTACACCTTTTTTCTTCATGTTCTTTTTTTTATTAAGTAAATACCAATTATTTTAATGTGTTTTACATATTTTAATGTGTTCTATCATTTAGTGAAAACATATTCAGAATATCTTTAACCATTCACAAGATACAAAGAACACTATCATTTTTACAAGTACTAAAAACCGCCATAAGTTCCGACATATGATACAAGTAATTCGGTTATCTATTATAAACTTCCTGTTTCGATCACCCTTCTTTTTGGTACTAAATTGCCCATCAATTATCAAGGCCAAAATCTACTAAAGGATAAGAGTTAATGAGATGTAATGATTGTCATTTAAGAGATGAAGAATTTTATGAAAGGATTGATAATGATTGCAGAAGTAGCCCAAATTCGAATACTAGTGGAGATGGTTCATGACATTTTCTAATCTGCAAGGAAGCATTCCTGTTGTAACCCTTGCAAAGAAGCTCTGTTTGGCACATGGAGGAAGAAAGGAGATTTTTGTTGCTGTGGTTGCACAACGAATTCTTTGCTGTGAATGTTTTACAAGAAGTAACCAAAATGCTCCACTGGATGTCTGGAATTACACTGCTCAACCACATTTGCAACGAGGACATCCGAAGACGCTACAGCATCACACCGATTAAGGACAAGTGCTGAGTGCCAACAACTACACCATCACAAAACTTTTGCATTAGAAGTCAATGGGAAGCGACCGAGAGGAAGCCCGATGATGAGATGAGCAAACACCCTGTACAAATATATCTGAAAAATCGGCCTTCACCCGGACCAAGCCTGTGGTCGTGTCAAGTGGAGACAAAAATCCATATTGCAGACCCCACCGTAGGTCAGGATTAACACATCAGAAAAAGAAGAATATTTTACAAGAAGGAAACATAGATTGGAGCTCAGTCGAGCACTTTCCATGGAAATAACGACGACGTCTCTTTTGTTAAAAAGGATTGTAAGGAAAAGAATAGATCATCCCACACTAAATAAAAACGTTTCTTTATTAAAATCAGATGTATTGTAGATAGAGAATGCACTAATAAACTACATCATTGTAGGTTTCTCAAGCTCTCCTGAGCACTAGCATAGTCTAGTAATACTAAATCAACAGTGACAGTAGGAGTATAGGCATAGACTATAAGATATAAATTTCAATATGTGGAACGTTTATAAATACATTAAGTAGAAAAACAGAAAAAAATAGTGAGCCAGTGGAAGTTCATCTTATAAATGGCACTAATAACCTATGAGGTTGCATGTTACTCCAGCTCTCCTGAAAACTATCCCAGTCTAATAATACTAAACCAGCAGTGGCAATGGAATATCCGTTCTTAATCTCATATGCTGGTCTTTTAACTTGTTCCTTTTTACAGTTTTTCTCTGTGTTCGTTATTCTGCTGCTGGCTTCTTCTAAACTCTCAATCAAGAGCTTCTGTTTTAATGGTTATGGTCCTTAAGCATGAAACATTTTATGGCTTGTTGTTACCTCTTCTTTTCCTATTGGGCTCTTGAAGGGCTTACGTTTTGGCTAGCTTGTTTTGAGTCCAGGAGATTGGACGTTAATGGTGGGTTTTCTTCCAGGCATGGTTCGTCTTGAATTGATTTTACTCTCTTCTTCCTTTTTAATATTAGGATTAGCTCCTTTCATCAAGTGGCTTCATGCTTTGTTTGGAGTGACTTCCATAAAAAAATAGGTTGGATCAGATGAAGTTAATTTAAAAAACTTCAAGAAAACATGTTTTATAATGGTGAAAGCTGGATATTTCTCTCATCGATACTTTGTGCGATATAAGGCAGGTCTTTCTTAACCATTGCACTTTTTTAAGGAAAGTGCTCCAAACATTTGATGTAAGGAGCTAAAAATACTACATCAAAGTAAAAAACTAGCCAATGATAAGTGTTAGATTCCGCCCCAGAAAGCAGCAATTCTTCCCCCTTTGTCAGAAACATCGATGAAGGTATGTGAGTACTTAAGGATAACCAAAAGAAAGATCCAGGTTGTCCTTGATGGCCGTTTATCCAAGCAATATGACATAAATGCTGGTGTACCCCAGGGATCCATCTTTGGACCTCTACTGTTCCTGATTTTCATTAACAACCTCCCTGATGACATTGAGTCTGAGATGGGTATATTTGATGACTCTCGTTATGTGGGTAAAACGGATGCGCACATATCTGAGGCAATGGCTGAATCCTTAGAAAGTACCCTCTAATCTGTAGTAGAATGGGGTCATAAATGGACGGTAACTTTTAATGCCGCAAAGACAGAGCTCCTTTCCTTCAATAACTACAAGACACCTCTTCAACCACCGATTGCCATGGCAAACAACACCCTACCTGAGAATTCAACATTCAAACTCCTCGGCCTAACATTCACAGGTAACACGGATTGGAAAAAATACATTGAAGACATTGCCAGGGCTTCTGCAAAGAAGGTGGGCTCCCTCTACCATGCTAGTAAACTTCTAACACCTTACATTATCGTATATCTCTACAAAGCCACCATCCGCCCATGCATGGAGTATTGTTGCCACATCTGGGCTGGTGCATCATCAACTAGTCTCTCCCTCTTAGACAAGGTCCAAAAAAAGAGTCGCCAACTTAATAGGTCCCTCACTATCGGCCAAGCTCCAGCCCCTGTCCCATTGCCGCAATGTTGCATCCTTGTGCCTGTTTTACAAATACTTCAATGGATTGTGCTCCAATGAACATGTTGCTCTGGTGCCTCCTCGATGTAAATACACTAGACCAACACAACAATAAGCTAAATCCCATCCATTCATTGTGGAGGTCTCCAGATGCGAAAGAGCCTTTTACTCCAATAGCTTCTTTCCTCGTGCTGCCGGCCTCTGGAACTCTCCGCATGGATCTAAAATAGTTTGATTGTCTAAAGTAAATGAAGAAACAAAGAAACATAAATATAAAATTAAAAAATTCCTAAATAAGTAAAAAATATATTAGTGAACATTTATCAAATGTTTTTTTTATCCATTTTTAATAAAAGAAAAGGAAAGACATGAAAAGTAGTAGTTTGGTCGGCTAAAAAGGAATCTTCAAAATGTGTGAACATTTGTTTCTAATGTTATTTTTACGTACTTTTAATTTAAATTATGAAATAAGTTTTAAAAAAGATTCAAGAATTTTGACATCGATAAGGACATCAAATCGAAGGTGCTGATTCCAAATCTATTATCGTTTGGCTCTTTAATCAACCGTTTAATTGCGATGCTGCAACACACATACACATATGCAGACAATTTTGCTTTATATATATATATATATATATATATATATATATATATAATATTTATAAATAAATATTAAATTATTTATACCTACAGACGCTAGCGTTTCAAGCTTATTGCTTTCATCAGTGCAGGGGAGTAACAATTTCAGACGGTCGAGAGGCGCGAACCCGGTACACAGAGTCAGCCATATCCACTCGGCCCACAGAAACTGTCACGTAATTTAGGGAAATTAAGGCCTATATGTACCTAGAAGCAGGCACAGATAGAAGACTAGTCGAGAGTGTTCGACGAACGTATTCGGAACTTTGCATTAGAGCTTTTTGACAGTCTATTTTTAACTTCCCCGAGAGTGCTCAACTTTAATTTCTTAAAGGGGCTTAGTATAATATTTATAAATAAATATTAAATTATTTATACCTACAGACGCTAGCGTTTCAAGCTTATTGCTCTCATCAGTGCAGGGGAGTAACAATTTCAGACGGTCGAGAGGCGCGAACCCGGTACACAGAGTCAGCCATATCCACTCGGCCCACAGAAACTGTCACGTAATTTAGGGAAATTAAGGCCTATATGTACCTAGAAGCGGGCACAGATAGAAGACTAGTCGAGAGTGTTCGACGAACGTATTCGGAACTTTGCAATATATATATATATATATATATATATATATATATAGAGAGAGAGAGAGAGAGAGAGATGCTGGACAATGAAATTGACTGTTGTTATGAAAATGACAGTGACCTCTATGAACACTATGAAGAAGATAGCGATGTTTAAGAATGCCTTAAGAGGATAGTGAAGTTTATGAATGCTATGAAGAAGACACACATGCTTATGAATATTAATATGATGATAATGGTATTTGTGAATGCTATCAATATGATAATGGCATTTATGAATTCTATGAAGAGGACAGAGACATTTATAAACACTATAAAGATGATTGTGGCATTTATAAATGCTACAGAGAGATTGGTAATGTTTATGAATGTGATGAAGATGTTGCTGCAATTTATTAATGCTGTGAAGTGCTCAAGGACGATTATTAATGCTATTATGAAGACAGTGATATTTATGAATGCTATGAGGATAATGATGATATTTATGAATGTTATGAAAATTACTAAGATGTTTATGAATGCTATGGAGATGACGAATATGTTTATGAATGCTATGAAGAAGATGATAACGTTTATGAACACTATGGAAGGTGCTCGATCTAACTCCAATCTCTGGTCCCTCGATGTAAGACATTCACAGCAAGAACTCGTTTTCTACCACACAACAGAAAAAAAACGTTCCTTTCTTCCTCCATGTGCCTAGCATCAGGCGGAATTTCCACAGACAGAACTTCTTTGCAAAAGCTTTTGATCTGTGGAACACATTAATGCAGGGCTGCTTCCTTGCAGATTACAACATAGTCGTCTTATTTGTTGATCTCCAATGTCAACAAATATTTGTCATAAACCAATCAAACTAAGTAATCAATTTTAGTATTCCAATAATGTTTCTAATGTTTCAGCTAACAATTATTCCAACTCATTAATCTTTAACCTCGAGTGACTCCTGGCCTTGATAAGTTATAATCCAATAGTAAAATAAGGTAGGATGTTTATGAACACTATAAAATATGAAAGCGATATACTTTACGAACGTTATGAACCAGACCAATAATTTATTCATGTGATGATTGGTTTTGTTTGGTTTGTTTTACGGCATATCAACCATCTATGGGTTATTTAATGCCGAATAAAGTTTTCGAATTGAATCCTAAGGTAGGATAATTATTTTATATTGTTTTTGAAAAAAAAAAATTAATTAAATTTTTTTTTTGAAGAGTCCAACTTCTTTGATGAAGTCTAAGATTTTGGTCAGATTTGTGTCTTTAAACAGGTCCTTTAGATTTTTCTAGCTGAAGCATTTCCTTTGACTTTGTTGAAGATCCTGACAGTCTATTAATATATGTTTGACTGTATAAGATTCTTGACATGATATACACATTGGAGACTCTTCACCTTCCAATAAATGTTTGATTAATGTTATGATGATAATGGTAGTGTTTATGAACACAAATAAGATGCTTGCTGTATTAGTGTAGGCGATACAAATAATATCAATGGACACTAAAAATCATAACAGACACATTAATGAATAGTGTTTAAGATGATATATTAACATTGACATCTGCCGTGCTCCAGACTCTGTCGCATCACTGCAGAGTTGCTTCCCTGTACTTGTTTAATAAGTACTTCCACGGAATGTGTTCTGATGAACTTACTGCACTTGTACCCTCTAAACAAAAATACCTCCGACCCATCCGACTAGCAGCAAACTCCCACCCCTTCACTGTAGAGGTCCATAGATGCTGGAAGATTTTCTATTCTGATAGCTTCTTTCCTCACACCACTTACCTTTGGAATCCTCTTCCTGCTCCCTGTTTCTCCGACAGTGCCAACATGCAGAAATTTAAATGTAATGTGAACAAACATCTGGCTGCTCAACTAATCACCCAGGTTGGTCCCCTATAAATCTGGCCCCTACCACAGTAACCCCTTATGCTTTAGTGGCAGTATGCCTTGTTTGGGGTGAATAAAAGTTTAATAAATAAATAAATAAAATCAACAACAAGATACAGTTTTTTTATTTTCTTTATTTTGAAATTGGAATGAGCCACAAAACGGTGTGCATATCAAGAAGAAATTAAATTGTGAATCCATTCACAATAAACTTTTATTTTCCAACACTAAACACTAAAACTGAATTTTCTTTTGTAGAAAAATATTTTTTACACCTATTTTTAAAAATGATTCTGTAAGCTTTACTTTTCATTGTATGCCCAAACAATGTGTATGGCATTTGTATCATATAAGTAGGACTATCAAAATCAATTGTGAAATTTCAGTAATTTGCATATTGTGATGGCGGCCATCTTGAATTTATGATGTGGTTGACCATCCGCTCATAGAAAATTATTATTTTCTCATGCACATATTAGTCAATTGCTGAATTTATTGTGTATATTTGTGCTGTTGTCTTATATTTCAAATAAAACCAGTTTTGCATGTAGTATCGTCTGCTATTAGAGGTGTTAGACTTATTGCAATATTGCGACAGCCACACTAAGAGGGTTAACATAGTAAATGCCTTCTTATTCTATCTAGTACAGTCTCCATACGTTTATTTAATAAGGAATATTATTCAAGAGTGTGTGGTAAAGTGATACAATGAATGTCTTATTTATATGCTGAACTGTAGATCCTTGTAATACTAATGCGTGTGCTTTGACTGTAAGCAAAATAAGTTCGTTGTCCCCAAAGGGACAGAGAGATTGTCCATATACATCAAAGGGACTATGGTTGGCCTAATGCCTTCCAGATGTCTCTGCATAAATTAATAGGATTTTCCTTACTAAATCAGTCTGAGCAAAAGATCAGTGTAAGAAAGAAAGATACTGAACTAAAAGAAAGATAACAATTGATATTTATAATCGTTACCTTCTGCGCTCTTATTGAGAGAATAAAAAAAAAAGTATTGCAAAAAATATTACTTCATTTTTTGTTCTCCAATCACTGAGCATAACTTTTGATACTTTGAATAAAACTATTTAAAATTAATACTGACACATCAGTTCTCATTAGATCACAGAGTTAAGCGACATTGAACCTGGTGCTGTGAGTGGGAGGACGATGACACTTAAGGAGGTTTTCCCTGAAAAAACTAACGTTGTTAATGGAATTGTAGATTGACAACCGCAAATAGAGGTTATCCTCGATATAATATCTGTAATGTTCAATGTGAAAAAAACATGAAGTTGTAGTGCACAACATTCATGACAGGATGAGATGATTTAAAATTAAAAATCCTATAAGAGTCAAATACGTCCAAAGATGGAGTACTGTTGCCACATCTGGGGAGGTGCCACTCAGAGCACCCTTTCCTATCTTGACAGAGTACAAAACCGACTTCGAAATCTAGTGGGGAATGTCTTCTTCTCTTCCCTACAGCCTCTTTCTCACAGAAGAGAGGTTGCTAGTCTTTCTCTACTCTATCATTATTTTCATGAAAGGCGCTTGACTAAGCTCAAATCTATGCCCCCCCCCCTACACGCTGTAAAAAATACTCGTCTAGCTACAACCACTGTAAATATTTGTTCTCTTCTTCCTCTGTGTACCTACAACTAAACGGAACTTCTATGAGCAACGTTTCTTTCCAAGAACTACCCGTCTGTGGAACATAATACCATGGGGCTGCTTCTCAGCTCACTACAATATGGTCGTTTTCAAGTCCAATGTTAATAAATGATTAAATTCATCCCAGTTTCATCATTGTTACCGATCCTTGTTTCATCATCCATTTTATAAACTTATAAACCCTTATCCTCGAGTGACTTTTGGGCCTTGATAAGCGGTGACTCATTAGTACATAACCAAATTTATTAACTGGAATTTACACTTTCGTGAAACTTATCGAACTTAAATGGTTTCCAATAAATGTAATTTTGTGTGAACTATTTTATGAAAATCGATACAATAAAGATGCAAATATCTATTATATATGTAGTATTTATGTATGCACGTATTGCAATCATTTTATAAACCAATAATGGGAGCTTAACACTATAACATTAAAACCTTGCTAAGAGAAAATATCTATAATGTATGCATGTATATATGTATTTCAATCCTATATATTCATTGACGAACAACGTGAGTGAAAACATACAAGCCACACACCCAAAACATTCTGAAAAAGCAATTAAATTTTTCCTTCAAAAACCAGCTCCAGCCAAGATATTGAAAAAAATGCGAACATAACGGTCATGTGATGTGTTTATGATTACGTTTGCAAACCAAAATCATACTGCATGCTCGAAATCAGTAGATTCACTCTTTGATTCGATGAACATGCATAAAAGGATCAGAATTTCAACATTCCCAACACAAAGGGACAAAAGTGTTCGGCTAGAAACAAGACAGTCAGTTAACACAACATTACAGAAACGAATGACTACTCAACTCACTGACAAAACAAAGATAAGCAAATATACACTCTGTCACATGTATATTCACTCTGACAGAACACAAATATAGACATACACACTGCGAACATTCTACACACACACAAGAACATTTAACTTTTCTAACCAACAATTTACTCACACAAAATATCTTTTAATCATCTGTGTATTTGTTTATATGCAAATATGTTGTGTTGGTTTACCCTGTTTTATCTCTGTGCTCCTGTTCTGCACACATCTCCCTAATACTCTGTTTTAGTAAATCTTTATAACGAAATGTAAGAGATGTTATTTTTGTGATAACGAAATGTGAGGGATGTAATTTTTGTGATTATAGTTATAATAGAATACCTGAAATAGACAGGTGCTTCAGTTTATAATAAACTAAAAGTGCGTGTGTCTGCATTGTTTCAACATCACCATTGTCTGCTAGGCATTATTGACATTTTGATGGCTTCCCAGAAATAGTCAAAAGAAATGGAAATGCACATCATGTGATTATTTGGGAGAAAGTCCCCGGGAATAATTACAAAATGGCATCCAGTGCAATCGATGTATCGAACATTTTTCAATAAAATAGGCTTTATTCTTCGTTTTGAAAAATAGTAAATGACAGGAATTTAGGTGATCAGAACGATTATATTTTTAGATGTGAGTGCATAAAAATAAGGTTAAAAATGAAAAAAAAAATCCATGTAATCTTAATTAAACAAGAAAAATGTAATTTTCCATTAGAGGTCAAGTTAGAAATTAGGCTGACGTGTACTGGTAGTTGCGTCATGAGATGAAGTATGTAGCAGAAAAGTGAGAGAGTTCCTGCCTCCGAGAAGTTAGATGTCGAAGTAATCGGATGCAGTTTCCGAGGCTTCCACCACACTATACGAGTTGGTCGGGAGGATGCAGTTCATCTGGATGTACTTGCTGTAAATTACTGTAAGAAGTAAATTAAGTAAATTAATCAAACCCCAGAGTAATTAATGGGGTTATTTGTTGCTATTTTTAATTGTTTCTATTACTTTAGCCACAAAGAGAAGGGAGCAGAAAAGATCACCAGTACTGAGAGACAACTACAACGTGTGAACGAGGGAGACAAACAGCTGTTTCTGTTGACAAAGAAAAGGACTAAGAAGATGACTGGCAACATTTTGATGTGCTCTGCCTCAATACTTAATTCATACCCTATTTAAATTTGACCATCATCTTATCCTGAGTTCTCTCTAATTTTCCCCAAACACTGAACGAAACGTTTGATGCTTTAAGAAAAAATATTTAAAATTTAAACCTACTGTATATTTCAAACTTACATGCCGTTTATCCATCCTGCATAAGCAAAGGATTGTTATAGGCAATTCTTATAGATTGTCACTGCTGGTTTAGTATTATTAGACTGGGCTAGTGTTCGGGAGAGCTGGAATAACATGCAATATCATAGGTTATTAATGTTATTCAAAGATGAACTTCCACTGGCTGTTTGATACTCTCTATTTTATTTTTTTCCGTTTTATACTACCTGATATATGTACAGACGCCCCACTTATTAAATACAGATTCTATGTCTTTTTTATATACTAATAGTTCACCACTTACAAAGGCTAAAATCCACTTGAGGATAAAAGTTAGTGAGATTTTCAGTTGGATGGTGGAACAGAACCATGAAAGGATTGAGAACTATGATTAATTCATATACTTAACATGTATTTGTTGACATTAGACTTGAAAACGACCATGTCGTAGTATGTAGGGAAATATTCCCGCAATAACATGTTCCACACGTGGGAAGTTCTTGGAAAAAAAAACTCTGTTCATGGAAGTTTATTTTAGGTACACAAAGTTAGAAAAGAGAGTTATTTGCTATGTTGGAAGCAAGACGATTTTTTTATGAAAAGATCTTACGGGGCAGGGAGGATCAGATCTTGAAGCTCAGTCGAGCACCTACCATGTAAATACTGATAGAGTAGAGAAAGACTAGCAATATCTCTTCTGTGATAAAGAGGCTGCAGGGAAGAGAAAAGATCACCTCCCACTAGATAGCAAAGTCGATTTTGTACTCTCTCAAGACAAGTAAGTGTGTTCTGAGCGGCACCTCCCCAGATATGGATATTTCATCTTGGGCCTAATCTGACTCTAATACATGTAGAGGATTGCATCAGGAGTAAGGTAGAATGATTAAAACATTTTTCTCTCCCCCACCCAAGAAATATCTTTAGTTAAAAACAAAAAAAAAAATTCCCCCACCCAATTTTTTTTTACCCCCCCCCCCAAAAAAAGTTCATAGCATATGGAGTTCAAAGCATAGTAGTTTTACTGTACTTCCTGTTGACATCTTTCCATGTCTTTTTTTAATTAAATTATGACGATAGATGAAGAAAGCAAGCAAGGAATTTCCATGGGCTGTTAAATCATAATTTCAATAGGGGAAAACACGATATTTGAATCATAATTTCAATAGGGAAAAACACGATATTTAAATCATAATTTCAATAGGGGAAAACACGATATTTAAATCATAATTTCAATAGGGGAAAACACGATATTTGAATCATAATTTCAATAGGGGAAAACACGATATTTGAATTATAATTTCAATAGGGGCAAACACGATATTTGAATCATAATTTCAATAGGGGAAAACACGATATTTGAATCATAATTTCAATAGGGGAAAACACGATATTTGAATCATAATTTCAATAGGGGAAAACACGATATTTGAATCATAATTTCAATAGGGAAAAACACGATATTTGAATCATAATTTCAATAGGGGAAAACACGATATTTGAATCATAATTTCAATAGGGGAAAACACGATATTTGAATTATAATTTCAATAGGGGCAAACACGATATTTGAATCATAATTTCAATAGGGGAAAACACGATATTTGAATCATAATTTCAATAGGGGCAAACACGATATTTGAATCATAATTTCAATAGGGGAAAACACGATATTTGAATCATAATTTCAATAGGGAAAAACACGATATTTGAATCATAATTTCAATAGGGGCAAACACGATATTTGAATCATAATTTTAATAGGGACAAACACGATATTTGAATCATAATTTCAATAGGGACAAACACAATATTTGAATCATAATTTTAATAGGGACAACCACGATATTTGAATCATAATATAATGCACAAAAATGTTTTGAAATGTTTAACTATTTTCTTTTGGGTGCTACATTTCTTTGTTAATTTGTACACCTAAAACTATGCTTCTCTATGCAACTTTACCAACAGATTTGGTGTAAGTCTTCCATTTCAGGTCTGGGGTGGAACGCAATACCTGTACTGTCACTGTTGGTTTCTACCTTATGTATCTACAGACGACTCACTTATGTAAATCTTCATTCTATATTCTATGCCTATACCCTACTGTCACTGTTGATTAAGTATTACTAGAGTATGCTCAGGAGAGCTGGAGAAACCTACAATGTTGTAGTATATTAGTGTGTTCTCTGTCTACAATACATCTGATTTTCATAAAGAAATACATTTAAGGGATCAAAACAGGAAGTTTTTAATGTATATCCAATTAGTTTAAGTTGTATCATATGTCGGGAAGTCGTATGGTGTTTTTAACTACTTGCCGAATGATAGTGTTCTTTGTATCTTATGAATGGTTAAAGATATTCTGAATATGTTTTTACTAAACGATAGAACAAATTAAAATATGTAAAACACATTAAAATAATTGGTATTTACTTAATAAAAAAAAAGAACATGAAGAAAAAAGGTGTACATCAGTAGTGTAAGCAAGGGGCATTTATAACCTCACTTTTATCCTTATCTGGGATTGCCCTCCATTGTTTATGAGAGTTAAAGAGAGCCACTCATGGCCAAAAGTGAAAAGACACACTATCATGGCTGCCAGTGTTAATTGTAGATCCTGTCACATAATTTAATGTTTTGCCCATTTGTGAAAATCTGATTAACATCTAGTAAATCTTAATGGTAAAAAGATGTTAGTCTTTAAATTGCTTTCTCAGTTCGACTTGGACATTTTGATAGTTGCTCCATTGCGGATCGTCAATATATATCATATACAATAGTTGAGAAGGTGTCTGATTAGCATATATATATATATACCTAACTTTACATATATAGAGAGAAAAGGGGCCAAGATCTGTACTGTTTAAACATACTTTTCTTTAGGCCTCAATAACTCATTTTAATCAAAGTAAAATGAAAATATGTGTGACGGCATTACATTTTGGAAAAGCCAGAATCGTGGCTACAAAGTGTCATTCAGTGCAAGTGATAAAAGGTAGATGTTTACTAAATTAGTCTGTGGTTTTGCAGAGTAAGTAATAGATGAAAAGATATGGTGACTAAAATAATTTTACTTATTAAAATTTGGTAAATCTTAATGATAAAAAGTTGGTTGTCTTAAATTGCTTTCTCAATTGGCTTAAACATAATGATGTATGTGCCTTGGTGATCAGTCAGTATATCTTATATATAAAGTAAAGTCAGCCAAAGTCTACATCTGTCAACAGTTAATAGACATGGTAATGGAGTAACGATTTACATTTCTCTTTCTCCATGACGACTTGGCACACATCGGACAATGTTCTTACATCAAAAAATATATTTAGAATCAATTTTATTGAAAACATATTTAATCCGGATCTACATTGCATACTTATGTAGTGATATTCAATTCAATATTCAATATATTGCATAATATTCAATAGATTAGCATAAAGATATAACCATATAAAAGCGAGTTATGAAAGACGGAAGTAGGTTATATACAGATGTAATCATCCAAATATCAGCGACCATGATGCATCCAGCACGGCCTTGAACTGTTTGGACGTCTGTAGGCTGATCACGACTTCCGGGAGATTGTTCCATGGCCCCAGCGACTCAAATTAAAAAAGAAGCCTTCCGACGATTCAGCCGAAATCGTCTCATACACTTATACATAATGATATATTTTGATTGCTTGGTTGTGGCGAGTCAGAGAAAGTGGAGGATACGCAGAAGTTGACAGAAGTTGATCTCCTGAATTCGCTAGCCAGTTGCCTTTCTGCCAATTTCAGTTTGGGCCAGTTGCTATAATATTTTTGGACATCAATATATCTACAACTGTAATGCCTATTCCGGGATTTCGCCTCTGCACTCAAAGTAGCTACGCCTCTTAAAAGACGTGACTTCCGTTGATTTTATTGCTTATTTAGCAGCAAGTGTATTTCAGTCTTCTTTGTCTGCAGATGACCTTTTCGAGTGTCTCTGAATCAAATCACCGAGTGTTTATTTTCTAGCCAGGTGGTGTATGTGTCAATCAGCCGGTTTTTATTTCTTACAGCCAGGTGTCATATTCGGTAGCCGGATATTAAACATAGCTGTTGACATAGTTTAATAATGTTTGTAGTGGTGAGAGGTTGATTTGCCCGTAAACAAAACTTAAATTCAAACTGGAATTTCTGAGGTGGTGAAGATGAAAGAATATTTCATCATTTTAAAAATACATTTTTGTTTGCTGCCAATTCCTTCTTCTCTTCGTCTAGTATGGTAAAGGGAGGCTATCTTCTTTTCTCCTTTCACCAAACAAAACCAACCAAGTCAGTAGTAGCCTGACAATTAAAAAGAAGAGACGCGATAATTTTTGTTCTCCAAAATGATTCACAGTGTGACAAAACGAAATGTTTTCTTATGCAGAACTTCGCAGAACTAAATTAATATAGATTATAAATTACAGGTAAAATATTTAAATGCATACGAAAACCTTTGTCTATAGCGGTGAAAACCACCACAATGACAACCTTAAGAGAGTTGACTATGTTGCGAGCGTGCTTGTTGGTCTTGGCCTCGATCACCCCCAGATAAAATAGTTAAGGGAGTTGCAGTCGGGTACGGAGGGTGGCCACAAGTCCGACGACCAGTGGTGAGGAACATTGTTGAGCAGCCACGCCTGGGCCGTCTTGGTCTTGTGTGCAGGAGCAGAGTCCTGCTTGAAGACTTAAGGGCGTCCAGCGTCGATCTCGTTCATCCAGGTCTTCACCATGCTCCTCAGCACCTTCTGGTATTTCGTTTACTTTTTGTCAAGTGTCGGATTTTGCTGCAACACCCTGTAGATGGTAGCAGTTACGCATATTCATATAGAGAGATGCTGTCGTATTGCTTGGTAATGCTCCGTGTGTAAAAATTTATCAAATCTATTGGTTTGCATTGTTATTTGGTTAAGATATCATTAAAATGATTTATTTATCTTCCATATCATGAATCTGACAATTTTTCATCGTTATTGTGTTTTCAAAAAGAACATCAACTATATACCTGAGAGGACGAGGCCTAAATGTGTCGGTGTGCGGTTCTCATTTGCAGCCAATGGCGATTGGGTGACTATTTGCCCACATGACAATCTCCGTTGGCAACAAGCATTATTTAGAGGCTGGTAGTGTAGGACTAATCAATATCTAACCTACATAGAAAAATCAGGCATCATAATGGGGGATGAATTCTGAAAGAGAGAGAGAGAGAGACACACACACACAAAAAGAGAAATAAAGGCAAAGAGGGCGAGAGACAGAGAAATAATGGCAAAGATATATATATATATATATATATATATATATATATATATAGAGAGAGAGAGAGAGAGAGAGAGAGAGTGCCAGAGCGAGAGAGAAATACAGAAAAAGAGAGAGGGAGAAAGACAGAGACAAAGACAGAAACACAGAGAGATAGATACATAGATAGACAGGGAGAGAAACAGATAGATAGTGAGAGAGAGAGAGAGAGAGAGAGAGAGGGGGGGGGAAGATTGCGTATGTGCGATGCAGAGAATAGGGAAACAAACCCTAAATAATCGGAAGATTTAAAAAAAGGCAAAAACGAAAAGATAAACCAAGTGCAACTGATTGAAGATTTCTAAAGAATATCAAATATCAATCTTTTAATGAAAAGAAAATGATTTTCTTATTCAACTAAAATGTACAATTATGATTCTTAATGTATCGGTCGAATTGATTCATTTAAGATTAACATATTTTGTGATGACATGTTCTATACAATAGTATTGCCTATAGAAATATAAAAATACAATTATGCAATTGTGATCCAATATAAGTTACTTAGCACTTAATCTAATGTATATCCACACACACACGCACGCATATATATATATATATATATATATATATATATATATATATGTATGAACAATATATGAACACATATTATATATATATATATATATGTATATATATATATATATGTGAATAAACAATATATGAACACATATCATATATATATATATATATATATATATATCTCACACACACACATATATATATATATATATATATATATATATATATATATATAGGGTATGAGTGTGGGTGTTTAATACACCTGTTCGATGCACTGGAATATTTCGTCATTGATGTTAATCCTGGAATCAATACAAGTTGTAGGTCTTTACAACATTACTACGGGACTGCTTCCCTACAGATTACAACATAGTCGTCTTCAAATCCAATGTCAACAGATTCGTGTCATGAACAAGTATTCGAACCTGGTCCATTCCAACAATTATTCTAGGTCCTTTCATAAGGTTCTTCATCTCTTAACTATATAATATAAAATCGCCCCTCGATGCCATTTCAAGACACTCGGATTTATTTATCAGATATTGTAGGAGGAAAATATTAAAACTGCATTTTATAGAAATAAGAAACGGAATAATATGACATTAATTTATTTCTAAAGAAAAATTTATTTTACATTTTAATGTAGTAGAATAGTGAATGTGGGGTTTGAAATATTGTTAGAAAATGTTTGCACATATTTGAAATTAGAGCAATGCCAAGTACATCAACTATACATAAACATTTATATATATATATATATATATATATATATATATATATATATATATATATATATATATATATATATATGAAATAAATTCATGTTCAACCCGAAGAACGCCGAGTAAGTCAACTAGTATATATATATATATATATATATATATATATATATATATATATATATATATATATATATAAATGAATGGAAAAAAGGATATAAGCTAAAGGACACTCATTAGAACAAAAAGAGATTAACACAGAAACATGATTTGATTCAATATTTTGTCCATCTGCGGACTTTATCAATTATGCATGTTACAGTAACAGAGTCAATATTTATACATATTGGTTCTATGACAGGAGTAAGACACCTAAATTCCAAGGTAATAGATAGTGTTAGGTAAGGGTTGTGTGGGTGATATTGAATGAAACCATGTCTCTGTGTTAATCTCTTTTTTGTTCTCTGTTATGAAGTAATTCGAGCTTGGTCCATCCCATCAATCTTTCCCAATCCTTTATAAGGTTCTTCCTCTTTCAACTGACAATCGTTGCATCTCATTAACCCTGATCCTCGAGTGGTTTATTTGCCTTGATTAATTGTAATTTTTTTTAGTCAATAAATAAAAAAGAAAATAAGTTTTTTTTTTTTGGTTATATCCTTTTTCCATTTTATAACTATACATGTTGTTGGATATTCATCCTCTAAATATACATCACACAGTCACATATATATCTATATATATATAGTTAGGTATGCATACATATATATATATATATATATATATATTTCTATGTGCAAGATAATCTCCTAAACTAACTAACGGATCATTATGAATTTTGGAATATATATTCTAGGCAATACGGTGAGTAACATGGGTACATTATTTTGTTTTTTGTAAATTTAAACATTTAGGGGGTCATATATATAAAGTTAGGTACGTGCATATATATATATATATATATATATATATATATATATATATATATATATATATATATATATATATATATATATATAAGTCAGTTCATATTATATTCCAATAACCATGGTTTTATTTTATTATTTTTATTTTTTCACATTTGCTCTGTTATCAATAATTGACAATCATTGAGCTGAATCTTTTAAGGAGACTACAAAGTAAAAGAAACTGATAGTATATGCTAATACATATATTGTCATTAATAATTATATATATATATATATATATATATATATATATATATATATTTGTGTTGTATAAGATAAACTCCTAAATTAATGAACTGATCATTATGAATTTTGGAACACAGCTGCTAGGTGTATATGAGCTATATTTATTTTAATTTAATTTCATAAAAATGGGGGCAGAAATGGAGTGGAATTCTTTCGTGAAAATTCAGATATTTCTGATTTGTGTGAAATTTTAACAATATGTATTAAACATCAATTAATAAATATTGCCCAAATTTCAGGTTTATTTTTGAGTATTTAAAAGATTCTTAAGGGGCAAAATATGGACACAACGTCCCATTTGAAAATTCATTTTTTCAGATTTGCATTACATTTGTACCATATTCATTAGATACCAATTAAGCAAGATTCCCTGAATTTCAATTTCTTATTAAGAACCCTTAAGCTTAAGGCATAAATTTTAAACATTCTCTAGAATCAAAATCATGTAATGGACTTTGATCGAAATTGAAATAAAGATTCTAGACATAAGGTTTAGTATCATTTTATCTTTATTTTAATCTTCGTAAGGAGACATAAAAGTTGTGCAAAACTGTTCTGTTCGGAGAATGAATTTTACCTGTCCTGGGACGGGTATTCTTCTAGTTGTATATAAAGCAAGATAGAAATTGTATTCTTCAATCAATTCTTAAGATTAATATTTTTTCTAGCTTGTATAGTTAAGGATTCTTTCTGACAGTTTTGACTGGTACGACCATGGCGCAAGAGCATGACAAACGGGGTCCTACCAAAAAAGAGGCGTTTGCATCTGAGGTAACCGGCAGAATGGCACCAAGCAGACCGCAGAAGACTTCTGAGCAATGTATCAATAGTGACCTCAGACAGTCGGACTTGAACTCGGAAGATGCCATGGGTTAAAAATAAATAAAGAAGCCTCACAAGCAGTAAACCCCTGCGAACATGGAACAACGACGTTCAACGGTTACGAAGAAGAAGTTGTTAAACACACACACACAAAGATTAATGTTCAAGGGAAGGGAATATGACCTAGATAACAAAGCTGCCCAACATATGCTAAGACACAGCATTGGATTAATCACAATTATGCTGAACATTAGACTTGGTAAGTTGCCAACAATATACCTGAAAGAAAAAAAGGAGATTTGCTCCAATAAAAATAAAAATAGATACTGTTGAATTGTCAACTGAATATAGTTCCACTCAACCAAGTGGTGATAAGGCCATCGACCTGATCACCGCACTACGTGATAATTACTGCGCTGCAGAGGTATCACGTGACATGAAAATTAGGCGCCAAATTTGTTTTTTCAAAATTGTATCTTCAGTCCGAGAATAAAAGTAGTGCAATACGCATGTATTATTGTTACTCCATTCTATTCTTGTCTTTTCTTCTATGTCTTCGTGACTCATAGTCTACCACGATGTTATGCTCTACCCCTCAAAGCTTAACAGATACAATTTCCAAAAATGATTTGAAAAGACAATTCCGAGAAAGTAACTATAATAATTAATGTGGAATAATTTTGGACATTGTTTGATGTTGCCTTATTGTTGCGGTTTCATAATACAGGGTGACCCAAATAAAATGCCACACATAGAATCGTTAATAAAATTCACACTCTTTTCTGCAATTCAGCCATGTGTGGTACAATTAAACTTCAGTCTGTGTCTGACCTGTCCACCAATTTTCAGTCATTAACGATCGACAGCCTTTGTTTTATCGCCGTTCAATGATATGCTCCAAATGTTCACCTCTGCGTCTCAGGTGCACCTAATTTGAAGGGTGATGGCTCTCTTACGTTTAGGAATAGTCTGGAGATTGTTTTGATAAACATTATTTTGAAATAACACCGGAGATAAAAGTCTGGGGGTTAATGTCCGGTGAGTGTGAAATCAAGTAAGGATCACATATCCTATCAATGAGACGATCACCAAAGCGTCCCTACATATCATTAAATGACGCTAAATCAAAATCTATTGGACATTCATGACTGAAAGTTGGTGGACAAGTTAGGCTTAGACTGAAGTTTATTTGTACCGAATATGGTTGGATTGCAGAAAAGATTGTGAATTTTATTAACGATTCCATGGGTGCCATTTTGAGGAGTCACCCTATAGTTTTAGCTTCTGAGTCACTGAACATATAGGTCCACGATTGTAGCCAGCTAAAAAGATGAAGGAACAAAATGAAAACAAATAAGGTGAAAAAGAACGAGTGAAAAAGACTAGGATCTTGCTCTTGTCCCTGTTGGTGTAGTAGAGTTGGTTAGTGTTCAGTGTATGCGATTATGTCATTAGGGCCTTCCATAATTAAAATAAAAATGTAATCTTCATAAATATATATGTGTAAGGCAATCCTTATTCTAAACGTTGTATATTGTGCGTTTGGTTGGTCTTATTTTATTTACTTCTCACAGCAATTTACAACCAGTATATCTACATGAACTGCATCCTTCCTACCAAACCCACGTAGGGTGGTGAAAGTCTAAAAAAAAAATGTCCGATCATTTTGGTGCCAGACTTCAAAGAGGCAGGAAATTTCTAGCTTCTCTGCCACGTACTTCCTCCCATAACACCACCTTCTGTACACGTAGCTCTAATCTCTAACTTGACTTCTAATGGAAAATTTATTTTTCTTAATTAATCTAACTTTAGGTGGAATTTTCTGTTTTATAACCTTATTTTTACATGCCCAAACCATCTTACTTTTCTACACACTACCTATTGTCTACGACTAATTGTATATGATTAGTTGGACACAAGTCACTATTTTACCAATAGCTGAGTGGAAAATGCAGATTTATATGTATTTTCTATTGAATTCACATAATGAATGCACAGTGGGAGCTTGGCAGTGGTGATGTGAATACCATGGCCCAACTGATAACTCAGCATGCAGTGTTCGAGTCCTTTCAGATCCATAGCACTATTTTCACTAAGGATTTTGGCAACAGTCACATGGTTTCTCATATGAGTATTTGATTCTATCAGGAAACCGATGCAAAAAAAAAAAAAAAACAAGAATCAAACAAGTAAGAAATCTTAAATTCTCTGATTCATACAAATTGCATTAATAAGTAGTCATAAATAATATCTGTGTGAAAATTTAAACTCTTTGAATCTAATATATAATGTAAAGTCAGTCTCTTTCTCGAATTTTGTCATCGATCGCTTGCTTCTTACAAAATGAATATTTGATTCATGTCTGTCAGTTTTTTTTTGATGGACCATTGCAGCATGTTGTTAACAACAATAACATGTAATTTGATTTAATTTCTTCCAGAAAATACTTTGACCAGGTTGGAATTATTTTCATATGGACGCCATCTTTAAAAAAGGGACGTAACTCTGTATTCGTCAATACTGACTTACTTCATTTTGTTTGCAACGAAAGAATAATATTAAAGAAATCGGCATAGTTAAAAAAACAAAAAAAACAAAAAGAAGCAAATGGCAAGTAAAAGCATTACCGGGCAACGCCGGGTCAATACAGCTAGTAATAAATAAACTGATCTTTCAGCTCGAACAGTAAATTTGCATCATTTCAGTAAGAAAATCTGAGCCATGGACTAGGTTTTATTGATGTACAAATCTTTGGAGTAAGTCTTGGATTTTCCTTTTTGTTTTTAAGCATTTTTTGTTGTTAACATCTATAGAATATGTGAAGACAACTTTTATCTGATTATTTGTCCAGAATATCTGAGAGTCTTCTACTGCTGTTTCTGAGGAATTGACCTTTTTGGGGAAATATATCCACCAGGAGGAGGCGGGGTGTTCAAAGAAGAAAGAACTGCATATCCATAAAGTATTTATAACAAATCAGAAAGATAGATAGATAGATAGATAGATAGATAGAGAGAGAGAGAGAGAGAGAGAGAGAGAGAGAGAGAGAGAGAGAGAGAGAGAGAGAGTAAATGGAAAAATTACGTTTTCTGTGTATATATTTTTTAAAGAAAAAGGAAGAATAAAAAAAAATAGTAGAATTTTCTTCATGGAATGTACGTAATAAGCTTCTTAACTTTGCAAATTTATTTGCCTCCTTTTGCGTCATATACGCAGACAAGGGACATAACGTGGAGTTGGAGTTGAAGTCGAGCAATTAGAGGCAGAGCAAATTCATTGTTTTAAGAGTTAAATACGAGGTCAATCTCCTCAAAAGGGGGCACTCTAAAATGGGACAAAAATAAAAATTGCACCAGTCAAGAAGAATTTCTCCTTCATTTATCTAGAACAGAAGAGATGACGTGTAGCATCAAAACAGATACTACACTTTGTTCCTAGCCAAAAGGTCAAGAGGTCAGAGTTAGTAAAAGTTGTTCATTTCTAACTCAAAAGAAGAAAAAAAAGAAAAATGATATGTGATGAAAAATGTCTCCCCCTTTCATCCCAAATATAAAAAAAAATCTTTGTGCCATTATGAAGTGGTGGTCGTCATTTTTGTTCCGGACATTTTTCATCACGTATCATTTTTTTACAATTCTTGTAATTTCGTTCATTAATTAAAAAAACACATTGACGTCACAGAGCCTTGCAAGACATGCCCGTCGTCTTTAAAATCAAAACACTACAGATAATGTATAGTATGTATAGATAACAAACATGGAAATGGGAGAAAAATACAAAAAAATACTAATATGAACAAAAAGAAATTAACAAAGGTTCATGATTTCATTGAATATTTTATTTTAATTCATTGAATCAAATCATGACCCTATATTAGTTTCTTTTTGCTCATATTAATTCATCTTTTTGCGTTTTTCTTCATGTTGTAATAGAATAACCTAGACCCCACTCTTTCCTATATGGGTATACTATATACAGAGTTAGCACTGATTGACAAATGTCTCACATGTGGCATTAGTACTATTTTACTAATGTTTGTCTGTCGACTATTCGAATCTCTCTTTCTCTCTCTCTCTTGCAATACATCTTTCTTTCTTTCTTTCTTTCTTTCTAATACTAACGTGTTGGTTTCCACTTAGTAACAACCTTGTCTATTGCAACCCTTTAGCAAGGATATAACACTCTAAATATACCTTGCACATAATGTATAGTATTATAAGTGAAAAAAGAAATTTCTTAGGTCAGCGTTAAAGTCAGACCATTTAAAATTTCAGGAGTCGGAAACAGAGTTAGAACTCTTTGAATTTCAGCAGTTGGAGCCGCGTGTTTGGACTACCGACTTCACAGACCTGGAGATAGCCCACTTTCAAGGATGTAAAAAGAAGAGTATTTCCTAATTTAACCAATGACAAATAATAATAATAGTAATAATAATAATAATAATAATAATAATAACAATAATAATAACAATAACAATCATCATCATCATCATCATCATCAGTTTAACGTTCGTTTTACATGTTGGCATGTGTCGAACGGCGTTTAGAAATTGTCTTACAAACTAACCTATCTTTGACCAGGTCTTTATCCCTCTTTCTCTCACGTTCATCCTTATCACTTCCTCCCATGTTTTCTTTGGCCTTCCCCTGTGAACTGAATCTGCTACTTCAACTTTTCTATATCTATTAATCCAAGAACTCTCATTCATTCTTTCAATGTGGCCATACCATCACAGTCTCCTGTTATGCACACATCTCTCTATACTGCCCAGATTTAATCTTCCTCTGAGGCCATCATATCTAATCCTTTCTGTAAGATATACATTTTATATTTGTCCTTGATATATATCTACCTCGTCACTTCTGGTAGCTTTCAATTCAGTGAACACTGAAGAAAGAGGAAGTTTTGTAAATGACACTGACAGTTGAAAAGCAATAGGTCTCTCTTAATTACAGTGATCTTGTGTCACACCCTACCCTCAAGATGCGTTTGGTAAATACAAACAGTACATCTGCAATCGCAGATGCTTTATCGGAGTTTTCTTTCTAGTTGTCTGACAATGGCAAGTGTCCAGTCTACCCTACTGTTTCAACCATAGATTTGGATTCATACTTTTCTCCATCAGCTTGTCAGTGACAAAGAAACAAAGAAAACACGACTTTATAAAAATAAAAGTCTTTCTTTATTCGTTGTATTTATACCCATACAAAATAAGGTTCCTTTCCTGGTGCTGCCAGATCAGGCTGTCTGAAAATACTGGTTTCCTGACCAAAATTGCACCAAACATTGATGTTATTGTTATTTTCCTTTCCCTTTGCACAACTACACCATGTTCTGCAAAGCCAAAAACAAAAACAACAATTGTACTCAACAAAACAACCAAACCAAACACCATGAATAAATATTTGAACATATAAAGAACGTGAAGCATAAAAACCTTTACCAAAATGAACGGATTTGGCATTAAATAACCCGAAAAGGGTTGATATGCCGTAAAACAAAACAACCAAACCAAACACCATGAATAGATATTTGAAGATATAAAGAACTTGAAGCATAAAAACCTTTACCAAAATGAATGGATTTGGCATTAAATAACCCGAAAAGGGTTGATATGCCGTAAAACAAAACAACCAAACCAAACACCATGAATAAATATTTGAAGATATAAAGAACTTAAAGCATAACAAACTTGACCGGATTTGCATGAAATAACCTGAAAAGAGTTGATATGCCGTTAAACAAAACAACTAAATCAAAGTAAGGTTCCTTTGTATATCATTAACGACTTCAACACCTTAATGCTAAAGATATTGATGAATGATGGGTTCGTGAATCAAATCATTCTCTTGCATCTGGCTTTTGGTATTTTCTCTTGCATGTCTTAATTTTTAATTTTATGGATAGAGCAGATTTCGAGCTGATGTGTTACTGATGGGTGACCATTTGGGAATACCAGGCGCTGTATGTAGGCTCGGCCTTTTGGCTAAGAGCAAAGTGTAGTATCTGTTCCGATGGATACTACACCCTACAGACCGGTATCGTCTTGGCCTTCGGGGCTTAATTTCTGCCGGTCTATGGGGTTGTCCTGTGCAGTTCTAGGAGTTCCACCCTCCCAGGCTTTGCCTCCCCTCTTTGGGGAAGAGTAAGTTTATTGCTTACTGCCTGAGGCGCCCCTACCGGGGAATGCTGACGGGGCTGCCCAGCCAGTTTTTGTAGGTCAGAGTGGTCAAATTCTCGGGCGCTGGCTTTTCAAATCCCACTTTCCGACCTTGAATCACATCTTACCGCTGTGAGAGGTAGATAAATAACATGTGGGAGGACAACGACACTATTCTACAAAAAAACTGCAAAAACTAACGTCGTTAAAATCATCTTACTCAACCAGGATATACATGCGACTGGGGACAGAGTGTGAATTTAATATTCCCTAGAAACTCTCTCCTTCAGAGGAAACCGGCTGAACCCACCCAAAGTGTGTTCGCCACACAAGGACTCATCCGAAAATCAGCTGTTTGTTCACCAGCTCACCGGTGTCAAATTTTGAATACTACCAAAAGTACTGATGTTATTCTGCATTTGTATCAAACTTACAAAAAGTTATTTAAACATTTTCTTTATAACTACATTGCAGTTATAACTGCACGCTGTTTATGTTCAATAATCTCTGATTATTGAAGAAGAGATGAAATTGAGTGAAGATAACGATCGATTATCTGTCTATTGATTGATCTCTCGACTAAAAATAACTTGAGAACTAAAAATAATTAAAGAAATCAATAAAATTTACTATTTTCATTTGCAATTCTTCAACTTTTATCCAATTATTTTTTCTATTACTCCATAAAAACAATTCATTAGATAGAGATTGGGAATCATACAAATTAACAGAAGAAACATATAGAGCTAATATAAATTTTAATTTTTTAATTATTAATTTTCAATATTTTATTTTTTATTTTAATTTTTAGATTCTATCTATGTTTTCATAAATACTTCCTTCAAATCCTTATTTTATTTATTTTTTATTATAGATTTATATATAATTTCTCTAATTCTGTTATATTTTATAATCATTCATTAATTTTATTACTTTTAATAAAATATATATCTTATTTTAATATTGTCCTGATTATAATTAATAATTGATATTATCATATTAAATTAAATATTGAAATTAAAATTCATTATCCTGATTATTATTATGTTGCTTATAGATTATTACCACTATTCTTACTTTATTACTTGATTTCAATTTGTTATGATACTATAATCCATAATGTGAAGATAACAACAATGAAGATGAAGACAACAGTCTAAGACATGTAAATAATGTAAATATAAGAAATAATTGTATTTATAAGAACATGTTTCACAAAAACTCCTTTGAAACAATTGAAGACATATTCAGTCATGTAGAATTTCCAACGGGCTTCTAATTTGGTTTTTAACAAATGAGTCACCACTTATCAAGTCTAAGAGCCACTTGAGTTTAAGGTTTAATGACTTATGAGTACGGTTTATGACCAATGTTTATTGACATTAGATTTGAAGAGTACCATGATGTAGTATGCAAGGAAAGTAACTTTGTGGCAACGTGTTCCACATATGTCAAGTTCTTGGAAAGAAAATGTTTATGGAAATCCCATCTGATGTTAGACATACAGAAGAAAATAGACACGGATGACCTCCGTTCAGTCTTAAGAGACAATGGATACCTCCTGTAAGCAATGGTTGCGCAATTCCTAACCACACATCTCCTGAATCAGCACAGCCTCATTTCTGTACATACAACACCTGGTATTCCTAAATGTTCACCCATTTATTAATTATCAGGTTCAACGTCGCTTAAGAACGGTGATCTAACAGGAACTGGTGTGTCAACTTTATTATAGGAAATAGTGACCTAGCAATATATATATATATATATATATGGTAAAATGAAAAAGGAAAACCAAAAAACTGGATGTTTTTTTATGTGTACATCAACGTTTCGTCTTTATTTATAAGACTTCATCAGGATGATGATATAGGGAAAAGATATCATGCAAGCACGGATACATGTAGGGTAGACATGTTGGGAAGAAAAATAAAATAAAATGAAAAATAATAGCAGCGTCTAAGCTGGACGTCCGTACTTGTTAGAGAATGAAAAATGAGTGGGAGAAAAAAGGGGAAGGGTGGAGGGAGCAAGGACTACTGTGGCTGGCGATGAGAGAAAGAGGTGGGGGATGAGCAGGGGTAAAATGGATGGCAGAGAGAGATTGGGGGAAAAGGGGGAGGGGGTGTCTGACCAGATGGCTGCGGTCAAGACCGAAGGGGAAGAGTGAGTTGGAACGTTATGAGTACGGTTTATGACCAATGTTTATTGACATTAGATTTGAAGAGTACCATGATGTAGTATGCAAGGAAAGTAACTTTGTGGCAACGTGTTCCACATATGTCAAGTTCTTGGAAAGAAAATGTTTATGGAAATCCCATCTGATGTTAGACAGTCCAAATAAACTTTCTCATGTTCCAAATATTTCAAATATATTCCTCACCCACCCTTTCAATCACCCCCTCCCCCACCCACTCCAATCCCCCACTCATTGCTATCATTCTCCAAATATTTCAAATATTTCACACCCTATCACGACAAATCCTCCCTCTTCCCCCTCTCATCCGTTTTCTCCCATGCCTCTTCTTAAATTCCCTCATTTTCTTCAAACGCTCTCTGGGACTATGGCTTTCGCCCATCCACCGAGATCACAGCCCCCCCCCCCCCCTCCCTCTCTGCCCATCCCCATTTCCCTGCACACACCCCACACACACAAACGTTCCAACTCACTCTTCCCCTTCGGTCTTGACCGCAGCCATCTGGTCAGACACCCCCTCCCCCTTTTCCCCCAATCTCTCTCTGCCATCCATTTTACCCCTGCTCATCCCCCACCTCTTTCTCTCATCGCCAGCCACAGTAGTCCTTGCTCCCTCCACCCTTCCCCTTTTTTCTCCCACTCATTTTTCATTCTCTAACAAGTACGGACGTCCAGCTTAGACGCTGCTATTATTTTTCATTTTATTTTATTTTTCTTCCCAACATGTCTACCCTACATGTATCCGTGCTTGCATGATATCTTTTCCCTATATCATCATCCTGATGAAGTCTTATAAATAAAGACGAAACGTTGATGTACACATAAAAAAACATCCAGTTTTTTGGTTTTCCTTTTTCATTTTACCATCACGTCGGATTACCTTCATCCTTCTCTTCCCATATATATATATATATATATATATATATATATATATATATTTATACGTACATACTTTTATGTACGTATAAAATAAAAAAATAAAAATATATTAACGAAAAATACGTTCTATAAAGTTAAGGGTGACTAATAATGCAATTTTCTGCATCTTAATCACTTAGGAAGTGAGACAAACGAAATAGTAGTCAGCAAAAAAAAAAACAAACAACGAACGCTGCAATCACCAATAAAAATAATTACATAAAAATACATTATATATATATATATATATATATATATATATATATATATATATATATATATATATATATATATATATATAAGGAAATGAATGATGAAAATAAAAATGGAATAAAATACAATATTTATTAATAAATCAGGTATTCAAACAAGGTATATAAAAACTCGGTGGATTTTCAAAAATAAGCTCTTTTCATCAGAGGAAAAATTAGCAAAGATTATATTACTTGTTCTGCCAGGGAAGAATTACAATCGGCAATGGATATATTTATACTCTTATTTTTTATGAACTCTTTGGAGAGATATTTATATATTTATTTATTTGTATTGGTAAGTCATTTTTTATCAACCGATCTTTATTTTGGATTTCTTTTGAATCCTTTCATACTTTGGACTTTGAACTTTAACATTTGGACTCTATGGATAACTTTTAAATGTTAACCTTGCATCTGCTTCTTCTACTGGATTCCTTCGATATTTACATGGACACATGATTTCGTTCTACCCAAATCTCATTGAAGATGTTTTTTGCTCACAACTTTTTATATTTTCAAATTAATGCTAATCAGTAATATAATCTTTGCTGATTTTTCCTCTGATAAAAAGAGCTTATTTTTGAAAATCCATGGATTAAGGAAAACAGTTATTTTTATATTCCTTGTTTGAATACCTGATGAAATAATAAATATTGTATTTTATCCAATTTTTATTTTCATCATTCATTTTCTTATATTATTGCTCTATCTAGTATATCGAGCATATATTATTTATCTTTATATATATATATATATATATATATATATATAGTAAGCAATGAAAATATATATGGCAATCAAGCTATACAGAGGCTCCCGTGTTTCATCCCCGGGGGGAATCGTCAGGCTAAATGCATGGAGTTATTCTTGTCAGGTGTTTTTATATACATGGCTTGCTAGTTAACCAATCAGATTCTTTGTTGTTCCATCAGCCAATCGTTGGGCTTCTCTTCCTAAATTTTAAAGATCCCCGAACCCTATTAAACTCTAGAAGTGAAATGGCAAAAAGCTGTTTACACAGAAATAAATTTACCTTAGGATGATATATAATAAATAAAAAAAAATAAATAAATAAATAAAAAAAAAAATGGATAAATAAATAAAAAACTGAGCAAGTTAAAATTTAAAACCTAAAATAGAAATACAAGAAACCAAGTGTTAAAATAAATTCGCCCACTGTATTGACAAAACAAAGGAAACAGGATATAGGAAACTCCATTGTTAACAAAAGATAGGATAGGCATAGGAGCGTCACCAACAAAGCCTTTGTTCGAGGGAAGCCCAACGATTGGCTGATGGAACAACAAAGAATCTGATTGGTTAACTAGCAAGCCATGTATATAAAACACCTGACAAAAATAACTCCATGCATTTAGCTTGACGATTCCCCCGGGGATGAACACACGGGAGCCTCTGTGTAGCTTGATTGCCATATATATTTTCATTGCTTACTACCTAGCTCTACTTACGTATCGAGCACTGTTGAAGTAAATACTGAAAACTGACACATAAAAAATTATATCTCCTTATAATATTTTATGTGGATACATGAAGTACTAATATATATATACAGGGTGGGCCAAAATAAGTGTCCTATTTTTAAAAATTCATAACTTTTTTATTTATTGATTTTTTTATTTTATTTTTTTTAGAATAAGTAAAGGACCCCTTCCGAAGCAAGCATGAGCCGTATTAGCCCTAAGGAACTTACCCTCATTTAGAAAACATTATTTTTGCTTAAAAAACTCAAAACTGTGTAAAAAACAATACTTTAGTTTTTGTAAGTTTTAAGAAGTGTTTTTCGGCTAAAATTTGTTTTGTTTATTTCAAAAAATCTCGGAAGGGTCAGTCTACACACACATAAAGTTTGGTGAGTTTAACTTTTATTTTGTGGAAGTTATTCAAATTCAAGTTATTCAAATTTAAAGATAGGACCCTTATTTTGGCCCGCCCTGTATATATATATATATATATACATTTCAGAAGCATCTCCACATACCACTCAGTCAAAACAACAGCCGACCCAGAGAACAACAAACTTTTCCCCTTTGTCAGAAATGGCATTCAAATGAGAAAGAGCTCCAAAAAATATGTCTGAATTCGATCAGACCGAAAACCAAAAAGATAGATGTCATTATCTTATTCACTACGTGTAACCCGGGACTTCCTGTATGTGACGTAACTTCCTGAACACGTCAGCTTCAATTCTTACCCTTAGATTTCTAGCGGATTTTTTCACTTTTCTATTTATGTGGAAAATTTCATTTCTACTCCATTTAAGTTTAACACACCTACATCCGAATATTGCTACACTGGAAACTATCTATACACTTCAATTCAAAGAATATGCAACTATAACAAATGAAACGAAAAAAAAAAAAAAGCTGAAGACAGTTAAAAAAAAAGAAAGAGAATTATTTTAGAAAATGAATGAAAAATATTAATCCGTTACAAAGTTTAAAGCGACACAGTCATACTTAATAAGACGAGCCGTGTGATTTAACCAGCAAGCTATAATTAAAAAATACAAATGAAATAAATTCTTAAAAGTAAACAAAAATCAAAATCAATTAGATTTAATTAAAATTGTTAGCTTGAAGCAATCCAAATCTGATGAATATAAAATTAGCTGTCAAGTCGTAAACGAAACAGGTTGGATCGGGAGATCGGAAAAATATTAACAAACAGCAAAGATAAAAAAAAAGAAGAAAGAAAGAAGGATATCATGTATGCGTAAATGTGTGAAAATACGATTGAAGCAAAAACAGGAACAGATTTTCTTAAGATGCGTCCATTCAATCTACGCGTTTATGCATCTAAAAGGATGTTTTTATCTGTGTGTTTAATAATTTAAATGCAATTTAAAAATTAGACATGGCAGACATTCATGGCTTGGATGCCATTCAGAGAAGTGCAAACAAGCGAATACCTTCAACCAGACATCTGCCATACTCTGAACTCCGTGGATTCATTGAGGTTCTGACGTCTAGCAACTGACCTAGTAAACACCCACAAAAGTATTAACCATCTTGCTAACAACCACCCTGAGCATCTTTTTGATTTCTCCATGTGTCTAAAACACATGGACATGTCTACAAAGTAAGAAAATAACACAGATCCCATGACCTTTGGAAACATGTTTCAAAATTGTTGAAACATGGAACGAACTTCTTGCATCAGTTGTTGACTGCCAAGACACATGCATCTTTTAAAACCCTCATGTTTCCCGAAATTTGTAAAAACTACGCCTGATGCCTCTCTTCATACACATTCACATATGTATACCATAACTCATACACTGTTCATTCGCTGACAATTGTACAATTATCCTATGTGCTATGCATGCACTTTTGATGAGTTGAAGCGTTTCTGATCATTATACATTATTTCATTATTATTGTTTTAAAGTGTTTTTTCAAACTTATGTGTGACAAACTAAAGAAAATTTTATTTCATACTTAAGTATGACAGACTAATGAAAAAGCTATTTCAAACTTAAGTGTGACAGACTAAATAAAATACTATTTTAAACTTAAGTGTGATAAACTAAATAAAATGCTATTTCAAACTTAAGTGTGATAAACTAAATAAAATACTATTTTAAACTTAAGTGTGATAAACTAAATAAAATACTATTTTAAACTTAAGTGTGATAAACTAAATAAAATACTATTTTAAACTTAAGTGTGATAAACTAAAGAAAATGCTATTTCAAACTTAAGTGTGATAAACTAAATAAAATGCTATTTTAAACTTAAGTGTGATAAACTAAATAAAATGCTATTTCAAACTTAAGTGTGATAAACTAAATAAAATACTATTTTAAACTTAAGTGTGATAAACTAAAGAAAATGCTATTTCAAACTTAAGTGTGATAAACTAAATAAAATGCTATTTCAAACTTAAGTGTGATAAACTAAATAAAATGCTATTTCAAACTTAAGTGTGATAAACTAAAGAAAATGCTATTTTAAACTTAAGTGTGATAAACTAAATAAAATGCTATTTCAAACTTAAGTGTGATAAACTAAAGAAAATGCTATTTAAACTTAAGTGTGATAAACTAAAGAAAATGCTATTTCAAACTTAAGTGTGATAAACTAAATAAAATGCTATTTCAAACTTAAGTGTGATAAACTAAAGAAAATGCTATTTTAAACATAAGTGTGATAAACTAAATAAAATGCTATTTTAAACTTAAGTGTGATAAACTAAAGAAAATGCTATTTCAAACTTAAGTGTGATAAACTAAATAAAATGCTATTTTAAACTTAAGTGTGATAAACTAAAGAAAATGCTATTTCAAACTTAAGTGTGATAAACTAAATAAAATGCTATTTCAAACTTAAGTGTGATAAACTAAAGAAAATGCTATTTTAAACTTAAGTGTGATAAACTAAAGAAAATGCTATTTCAAACTTAAGTGTGATAAACTAAATAAAATGCTATTTCAAACTTAAGTGTGATAAACTAAAGAAAATGCTATTTTAAACTTAAGTGTGATAAACTAAATAAAATGCTATTTCAAACTTAAGTGTGATAAACTAAATAAAATGCTATTTCAAACTTAAGTGTGATAAACTAAATAAAATACTATTTTAAACTTAAGTGTGATAAACTAAAGAAAATGCTATTTCAAACTTAAGTGTGATAAACTAAATAAAATGCTATTTCAAACTTAAGTGTGATAAACTAAAGAAAATGCTATTTTAAACTTAAGTGTGATAAACTAAAGAAAATACTATTTTAAACTTAAGTGTGATAAACTAAATAAAATACTATTTTAAACTTAAGTGTGATAAACTAAATAAAATACTATTTTAAACTTAAGTGTGATAAACTAAATAAAATACTATTTTAAACTTAAGTGTGATAAACTAAAGAAAATGCTATTTCAAACTTAAGTGTGATAAACTAAATAAAATGCTATTTTAAACTTAAGTGTGATAAACTAAATAAAATGCTATTTCAAACTTAAGTGTGATAAACTAAATAAAATACTATTTTAAACTTAAGTGTGATAAACTAAATAAAATACTATTTTAAACTTAAGTGTGATAAACTAAATAAAATACTATTTTAAACTTAAGTGTGATAAACTAAAGAAAATGCTATTTCAAACTTAAGTGTGATAAACTAAATAAAATGCTATTTCAAACTTAAGTGTGATAAACTAAAGAAAATGCTATTTTAAACTTAAGTGTGATAAACTAAAGAAAATGCTATTTCAAACTTAAGTGTGATAAACTAAATAAAATGCTATTTCAAACTTAAGTGTGATAAACTAAAGAAAATGCTATTTCAAACTTAAGTGTGATAAACTAAAGAAAATGCTATTTTAAACTTAAGTGTGATAAACTAAATAAAATGCTATTTCAAACTTAAGTGTGATAAACTAAATAAAATGCTATTTCAAACTTAAGTGTGATAAACTAAAGAAAATGCTATTTCAAACTTAAGTGTGATAAACTAAATAAAATGCTATTTCAAACTTAAGTGTGATAAACTAAAGAAAATGCTATTTTAAACTTAAGTGTGATAAACTAAATAAAATGCTATTTTAAACTTAAGTGTGATAAACTAAAGAAAATGCTATTTCAAACTTAAGTGTGATAAACTAAATAAAATGCTATTTTAAACTTAAGTGTGATAAACTAAAGAAAATGCTATTTCAAACTTAAGTGTGATAAACTAAATAAAATGCTATTTCAAACTTAAGTGTGATAAACTAAAGAAAATGCTATTTTAAACTTAAGTGTGATAAACTAAATAAAATGCTATTTCAAACTTAAGTGTGATAAACTAAATAAAATGCTATTTCAAACTTAAGTGTGATAAACTAAATAAAATACTATTTTAAACTTAAGTGTGATAAACTAAAGAAAATGCTATTTCAAACTTAAGTGTGATAAACTAAATAAAATGCTATTTCAAACTTAAGTGTGATAAACTAAAGAAAATGCTATTTTAAACTTAAGTGTGATAAACTAAAGAAAATGCTATTTCAAACTTAAGTGTGATAAACTAAATAAAATGCTATTTCAAACTTAAGTGTGATAAACTAAAGAAAATGCTATTTTAAACTTAAGTGTGATAAACTAAATAAAATGCTATTTTAAACTTAAGTGTGATAAACTAAAGAAAATGCTATTTTAAACTTAAGTGTGATAAACTAAATAAAATGCTATTTCAAACTTAAGTGTGATAAACTAAATAAAATGCTATTTCAAACTTAAGTGTGATAAACTAAATAAAATACTATTTTAAACTTAAGTGTGATAAACTAAAGAAAATGCTATTTCAAACTTAAGTGTGATAAACTAAATAAAATGCTATTTCAAACTTAAGTGTGATAAACTAAAGAAAATGCTATTTTAAACTTAAGTGTGATAAACTAAATAAAATGCTATTTCAAACTTAAGTGTGATAAACTAAATAAAATGCTATTTCAAACTTAAGTGTGATAAACTAAATAAAATACTATTTTAAACTTAAGTGTGATAAACTAAATAAAATGCTATTTCAAACTTAAGTGTGATAAACTAAATAAAATGCTATTTCAAACTTAAGTGTGATAAACTAAAGAAAATGCTATTTTAAACTTAAGTGTGATAAACTAAAGAAAATGCTATTTCAAACTTAAGTGTGATAAACTAAAGAAAATGCTATTTCAAACTTAAGTGTGATAAACTAAATAAAATGCTATTTCAAACTTAAGTGTGATAAACTAAAGAAAATGCTATTTTAAACTTAAGTGTGATAAACTAAATAAAATGCTATTTCAAACTTAAGTGTGATAAACTAAATAAAATGCTATTTCAAACTTAAGTGTGATAAACTAAATAAAATACTATTTTAAACTTAAGTGTGATAAACTAAAGAAAATGCTATTTCAAACTTAAGTGTGATAAACTAAATAAAATGCTATTTCAAACTTAAGTGTGATAAACTAAAGAAAATGCTATTTTAAACTTAAGTGTGATAAACTAAAGAAAATGCTATTTCAAACTTAAGTGTGATAAACTAAATAAAATGCTATTTCAAACTTAAGTGTGATAAACTAAAGAAAATGCTATTTTAAACTTAAGTGTGATAAACTAAATAAAATGCTATTTCAAACTTAAGTGTGATAAACTAAATAAAATGCTATTTCAAACTTAAGTGTGATAAACTAAATAAAATACTATTTTAAACTTAAGTGTGATAAACTAAAGAAAATGCTATTTCAAACTTAAGTGTGATAAACTAAATAAAATGCTATTTCAAACTTAAGTGTGATAAACTAAAGAAAATGCTATTTTAAACTTAAGTGTGATAAACTAAAGAAAATGCTATTTCAAACTTAAGTGTGATAAACTAAATAAAATGCTATTTCAAACTTAAGTGTGACAGACTAAAGAAAAAGCTATTTTAAACTTAAGTGTGACAGACTAAAAAAGATGCTATTTCAAACTAAGTGTGATAAACTAAAGAAAATTTTATTTCAAACTTAAGTATGACAGACTAAATAAAATGCTATTTCAAACTTAAGTGTGACAGACTGACCGATGAACAGAGTCTTCAATAACGATTCATGAAGGTTTGTAAAATATGGACCGACCATATTCAATCTGTCCGTTAGTGATGAAAGTACTGTTTCAAACTTAAGCGACCAATTTTTGCCACAATCCAGAGTGCCCGCTTTTGGGGAGCTGGATTTTCCCCACATAAAAACCGAACGTGTGTCTACTCTATCCTCATGGGGAGGCAAGTAAGTAGGTACCAACAGACAAAGCTTTGTATAGAATTGCAAGGACGCATATAAAATAAGGAGGAAAAAAGTTCCTCTTTTAATGATTGAAATCGATAATCTCCTTGTGATTTATTTGCCAGACAATTAGGTCACTTTCTACAATAGCAACACATAGAAGTGACGATAGTGCAATCGTTACCAATGGAGATTGTGAGCTCATAGTGTTGCGTTCGATTTTTGTGGAGACTTATTGGCCCTCTTTCACTAACCTTCTTGGGAAAGGAAGAAATTCAGCTGTGTGTAAAATAGTCAAGTAGACTAGACTTTCCAGTTCGGTAGGACAACCTGTCTAGGAGAATGAGATAACACATGCGACAAGGTAGTTTTCTGTCATGTGGAACCATCCTTGGAATAACTCATGTGCAACGAGAAAACTGATGTGTCTCTAAGTTCTGAAAAGTAGCCAATACATAACTTAAAAATCCAGTAAAACATGAAGGAAGTGGAGAGAATAGCACAATAATAATGATTATATAGACTACAATGAATTAACAACACCAAAAATTACCACAGAATAGCAACGTTTTTGGCATAATGTTTAGAGTGTTCGCTAATGGACCGAGAGACCTGAGTTCAATCCTCGGACGAATCATACCAAAGACTAAAATGGTACTTGATCCCCCCTTGCTATACACTTAGAATTATAAAGTGAAAATTAAGCATAATTGGAGTAATCCAAGGAAAGGAGTGGCGCCTTTCCCTACAGTCGATCTATTTCTTTTTTATTTATTAGACATTAAAGTCCTAGTAGTTTTATTGCTACTGTAGCATGCGAGGCTGCTGGCTTTGAGTTATTAAAGTTCTTTTAAGGGTTCCGTTAAAGGGAGATAATCATGAACATTTATCATAAGTTATTATTAAACTATAGCTATGCTGCTTCAGCTACTACTAATAATATATAATCTTTATTGTTTACAATTTTCGGAAAATTGAAAATAATCATGAAAATTCTACATCTATTATAATACAGACAAAGAATAATTTTATATGCCGAATCTGCAATAATTTCAAGCCTTTTTCTTTTTATCCTTCTGCATATGCTATTAATTCCTAAGTCTACTAGACGTCAAGAACATACCTTGACCACTCCACTAAAAAAAAATCAACAAATCAAGTCAACTAATCAAGCAATCAAAGCAGCAGCTCAAAATATGCTGACATTTCAGAGCCGATGTATGATACCTGTGATTGTCTCCTGTTAAATTTAAGGTACACTTAGAGTTTTTTTTAGATGTATTATCAGAAATGTTATTTTTCAAAGAAGATGTTGAATACTATCACGATAGATAATATTCATAAATAATAATCAGAAATTACTTATCTATGTGCGTGTGTGTCCAGCTAAAATCCAGAAACTATCAAAGATACATTTACAAACCTTACATCATCAGATTCCGTATGACACCAAGCTGGTTATGGTAAAAAGTAAATACTGTAATTTGATTACTGGGTCTCTAGGAATCAAAATAGTGCAAGCATGGGGGTGGGGAGTTCAGAAAAATACTTTCTTTCATTCTTACCGGCAGTGGTTCCAAAAATGAAAACACGAAAACTAGGTCAGACAGTCAGTCAGCTGCTGATAGTTCTTTCTTTCTTTCTGTTTTGTTCTGTCTTTTATAGTTAGCCAATTACGTGTGTGTGTGTGTGTGTAAGAGAGAGAGATAGAGAGAGGAGGAGAAAGAGAGAGAGAGGGAGAGATAGAGTTGGAGAAGTAATGTGACTAGGATGTGTAGAGTGAGTGTGTGTGAGAGAAGGAGAGAGAGAGAAAGGGAGATAGGGGGTACAGTCGAGGATAACGGTGTGTTAAAAAAGTAACTGAGAATGTAGAGAGGGAGAGAGAAAGAGAGAGAGAGAGAAAGAGAGAGAGAGAGAGAAAGAGAGAGAGAGAAAGAGAGAGATAGGGAGAGAGAGAGAGAGAAAGAGAGAGAGAGAAAGAAAGAGAGATAGGGAGAGAAAGGGAGAGAGATAGGGAGAAAGAGAGAGAGAGATAGGGAGAGAGAGAGAGATAGGGAGAGAGAGAGATAGGGAGAGAGAGAGAGAGAGAGAGAGAGAGAGAGAGAGAGAGAGAGAGTGGTTTTAAAAAGGAATATGTTACATGTCTTTTCTTTTTTTTTAACTCAATGAGCAATGTTGGATATCCCTGCTAGTTGGTAAATAAATAAAAGAATTTCGATTCGATCCATTTATCACAGTTTTCTGTTATCTTTTGAATGCTACTAATTAAAACTAATTTTCTCTGAGAAACTTTGTTGGCTTTTTCTTTATGTGAAGCCTTTTGCTTGAGATTCATTTGAATTGAAATCTTTTCTATCCCTTTTTATAAATCAGCGATAATTTTTTTTAACATGATTTTACTTTAGTCTTTCTTATCTTAAACGTTTTTTAAAATGAATTATATAAAAAAAATGTCTGTAATTTCCAATTTGCTTAAGATTTGTCTTCCATGTGTGTTTCTTGATTTAATTTGAACCCTGATCATATCTCGTTATAATTGAATTTAGCATATACTTTATATTATTTATGTATTCATTAACGCTTCGTCTTCATTATAAGACTTCCTAAGGATGATTGTCTGAAGAAAACATCGCACAAGTACAAAATGTTTAAAATGGATAGGTGAGGGCAGCTGCCGGCTCAAAAGCGAAATTTTTTATCTTGAACTCGAAAATCTGTACGGAATTTCGAATGGAACCCTTTATTTAATCTATAAGGGTAGCTTGCTCTCGTTCCGTCAGCCATGACCGGGTAGAAGTCTTAAGTAATTCGTTCGTAATTGTATTCTTTGTATCGCCCGTACTGAGGATTGAACCTTCAACCTCCAGAAAACTGTCACTTAAAACTGATTATTACTTAGCACTTTTATTCGTTACAAATTACCAATCCTCATCTAAAAAATTCCGAAACATAAATGTTGATGAAGACAATAGTCCGAATAAAAATAATGTAAATAAAGTATTCTTATCTTTGTCGTTTGATTTATTACAGTCGAACTTCTCAATTTTTTCTCCGGTGTATATGGTATCCAATGGCATTCAAAGAGTTTGAAACAGTATCCCTTTATCGTTTCCCTTTGTTTTTTGATAACCTTTGCTGTTATTTTAATTGGAAAACAACCCTTTTACGAGACAAAGATTTTTCTTCCTCTTAAAAAGCTCTTAATGTTTAGTGAGCCTAAACATTTCTTGTCTGAGACAGACTGTTTTAATTACAAATCAGCCACTTTACTTCGCTCAATTGAAGCCCAAGTAAATTTTGACTTAGAAGCAATAATAATAATAATAATAATAATAATAATAATAATAATAATAATAATAATAATAATAATAATAATAATAATAATAATGAGGGGGAGAGAGAGAAAGGAGTGAGTGAGAGAGAGAGAGAATAAAGAGAGAGAGAGAGAGAGAGGGGGAGAAATAGAGGGGGAGAGAGTGGGAAAGAAAGAGAAAGAGGGGAAAGAAAGAGTATGAACGAGAGAGTGGGAGAAAAAAGGAGAACGAAAAAAAGAGTAAGAGAGACAGAGAAAGAGAAGGAAAGAGAGGGTGAGAGAGAGAGAAAGAGAGAGAAAGGTGAAGAAATAGAGCAGGAGAGAGGGAGGGGGAGAGAGAGAATGGGAGAAAGAGAAAGAGAGAAACAGAGAAAGAGACGGGAAGAAGGAGAGTGGGGAAGAGAGAAAGTGGGAGAGAAAGAGAGGGAGAGAGAAAGAGAGAGGGAGAGGGAGGGAGAGAATAAGAAATCATTTATTATAACGAATTTCTACAGATTGCAGACAAAGCACACTCTTATAACTAGGGCTTCCACGTCTGTTTAACACCACAGAATAAAAATACTTACCACGTGAGAATCCGTTTGAATACTTTTTTTATTTCACAACTAGCAGGACCTGTGTCCCGGCGTTGATCGGGAAAGTATATTTAATCAAGAATTTTCAAGCCCCAACATTAAATCCGACGGTATTGTCAATCTCTCTTTATATCAAATTCAATGTCTGTCTATATGTGTGTTTGTGTGTTTCCTATAGAAAGAAAAGTTCAAGAATCTACATAAAATCTAAAAGTGTATTCTTATGTAAAATCTACCGGAGAAGATAATTGAACTGTTCCCGAATCTAAGTGCACCACTAAGGGGGTCTGTGGGGGCATAACCCCTTAAAACTTCAAATATATTCTATTTTTATGAAATTTAAATGCTATATATATGATTTTCTAGAGAAGACAATGGAAGTGGCTTCGAACCTCTAAGTGCCCGCCCCCCCCCCCTAGCCTAAGGGGGGTCTTACCTTCTTTAAAACTTCAAATATATCCTATTTTGCGGAAATTTATATCATATGTATAAAATTATGAAATGGAAGAGGTCCCGTATCTACACATTACCCTCTATGTGCCGAATATCTACGTGTTCCCACCTCTAAGCGACGATGGGGAGAAACACACTTAAAACTTTAAATAATTATATTTGATTTTAATGGAATGTCAACGGGAGCATGGTGGTGGGGGCAGTAAAAACAAAAAAAGTAATATGGTTTTATAAGCATAGTGAAAGATATATGGCGGCAGTGTTATTTCCTAGTTTAGTCACGGAAAATATTATTGTGAAATAATGTATATATTTATTTATTCTGGAATGCTTCGTAAGTGAATAAAAAAAGCAACGTGTTGCGTTAAAGTTCTATGCGAAACTAATCCCCAGCGTGTTTGTTTGTTCGTTTGTTTGTTTCCGCCCGGTTTGACTGAAATCTAAAATAAGTTTGTGTGTACAAAAAAAAGAACAATAACATGTTACATTAAAGTTTTTTTCCACCGAGAATGAATCTGTATTTGTTTCGTTATTGAAGTAGAATAGTCGCCGATTTGTTTTTTTCTTGTTTAATCAAGAAATTCTGGGCTTAACATTAATTCCGGCCAAGATATATGACGACAGTATTATTTCCTTATTTAGTCACCGACAATATTAATAGTTGTGTATATTTCACTATTAAATAGACATGGAGCAAATTCAAACGTTATTTTTCGAACGTCATCAAAAAGCTTACTTTAACATACAGGTTGTTAATAAAAAAACTAACTAAATTAATGAAGAAAAGTAAGAAATGTGTTTAACTCTGAAGTCTAATCTGCTATTCTCGAATAAATTCTGAGTTCTGAAAAAGTAATTTGAACTAGCTTGATTTCTCTGGAATGTTTCGGTAATGTTAGTATTATGTTGTTACATAAATCGTATGCTGTTAAAAATGCAAAACGAACGTAAAAAGAAAGAAAATATGTTTAAATTTAAATAATGAACTACGTATGTTAGAATTACGAAACCGCTATTCTTATATTGCATAAAACTAGGAGCAGTCATTATTTCGATTAAAAATGTACAGTAGATAACAGAAAAAAACAGTAGCGTCAAAAAGTAAACATAAACAGTGTTTATGGCATTATTATGCCATAAACAATTAGGCCCCGGTGTTACTGGTATCGGTAAGAGTAGATATTAAGAAGAGGTAAAAATGGCAGCCATTTTCTTTTAGAAAGGTTTATTTGAGAGAAAAAGTTAAGCCGGAAAATATAATAAACTTTGAAAGAAGATGAAATGAACGCATAATTTCTGGAAACGCATAAGGGCAGAGCCTAATTGGATTGCGGAACAGATTAGCATATGAAGGTTTTGGTTATTAAGCTATTATGTCTGAATGTACAGGGAAAAATCAATTTTACTTTATTATGTTGACAAAGAAAACCAGCATAAGAATATTTACAAGACAAAAAAATACACAAGATCACCTCAGATTTGGCGACAGACTAGTGTCCTGTCATGGATATGATTTCGGCCGTCTATTCTGCTTTGCCCTACAGAAATCAGGAATAAGTACCAGTCCTATGTCCATTCAGGCCTAGAAAACATAGTTCCACACTTAACTTAAACTAGAAGGCCCGTAATGAATGTGTACTCCTTATCTCATCCCCAAACCCAATTTTACCATTTTTACAATGTTCTGTAATTTTCAAGTTTTCCCGTTTGGATTGCGACCGTTTCAAAGTTGCTGTGTGGGCTGTGACGACCTGAGCAGGCCACGTTGACTACTGAACTCAATGTTTTTGATAGCCTTTCTTCTTCAAATAATTTTTTATCATTAAAGGTCTGAGAGTGAATGTTACCAAGACCAAATTAGTGATCAGTAGTTGTAGTGTTGAAAAGTACCCCAAAAGAGGTAAGTTCACCTGCTCAGTTTGTAGAAAAGTAGTTTGGTGAAACTCAATTTTTTGTGGTACTTGCAACCACTGGGTACACAAGAAGTGCAGTGGAATTGCAGGTTGGTTGAAAGATGATAACCAGTTTGTGTGCAAAAAGTGTAAAACAATGTAGATGGATAAAAACTCAGAGCATTATAGATTGAGACACAAATAAAAATTGATCTCTTCCCCACTGACCGAGGACATACAGATGACGTGTAGTATCAGAACAGATACTACACTTTGAATTATGTATTTGCCAAAAATATATACAAGTTACATTTTGAACAAATTAGGCACAAGGCCATCAGAATTTTTGAGAAAATGGGAGTCGTTGGTCCTCTTTTGTCTACTATAACATATTTGTCTATCTTACTCTTGACTAGAATCATTGTAGTCACCACAATACCACATTTACTCTAGAGGCTATCCTACTTAAATTATTCTTAAAGTGTTTAAAATTTGTTAATCTAATTTTCAAGTTATTTATTTTTTATGGAAATAGCTCCAGACAAGGCATGAAGCCACTTAATGTAAGGAGCTAAAAAAAATACTACTTCAAGGTTGAAAACTAGCCAACGATAAGTGTTAGATGGACAGATTCCGACCCAGAAAACAGCAATTCTTCCCCCTTTGTCAGAAACATCGCTTATGGAATATGAGGACTAAAGGACAAAATAAGGGAAGCGAGAGTTACGAGGCTGCTGAAAGGAAACGCAATGTCCACTTTCTACTCTCATTTAGACATTTATGTCTGTATAAATTTATTGGAAATGAGGAGTGAGACAACAAAAAACAAACACCGGTTAGTAAGACCTTCCAAACCCTTCTAAATAATAGATTCCCCTTCCACTGTTTTCCGGTTGGTCTAGAACCGAAAACAAGCAAGTTTAATCTCACCTAAAAGGTTAAAAAAAAAACAGCCTGAGGATCCTCTAGGGATTTTTTCACAAGTGAGAGCGAGCACCTTAGGCGACAGCCAATAAGCATATTCCTTTGCCTTCCGGAGGTACTGCATGGGAGGAAGACCTTCTCGGACTTTGCACTATTTACTCCTGTGCAAGTTCATGACCCTCACTTTGGGTATGCCTGATAGAAAGCATACAACTGAAGCCTTTATCAATTGACATAAAAAAGAAGCATTTTGTTAAAAAGACTTTTATTTCAAATATTTCCTCCGATAACCAGAAATATGTCACTAAATAAATGTTTGTTTTATTTATCTTGGTAACGAATTATTCAAGAGGAAAATCGAATTTGATTCATGTTTTACAGATAAAGATAAGAATTCAGAAAACGGTAAAATATTTCCTTAAATAAACAGAAAAATGAGTAATTATCATAATGATATTATATAAGCATTTGAATTTGTGTTTTGGTTAAAATGATATATATTTTTTATTGCAATCATATATAAAATCAAGAGAGTTTAACAAGAAAATATGATCATGAGAATGTTTAAAATAAACTGCATCAATACTCTAATAAATTAAAAGTAAGCATTTGTCCGTCTGTTGGTCTGTTAAAGACTCAGTAAATACTTGTTGGACTTCAAGCAAACTTTGAATGCAGAATGCTATAGATCACCATCGAAGGTCAGAAAATTTAGGAAATAAGGTAAACACAACCATTTCTCATAGAAGTTGATATTCAATCAAAGATATGCATGCAAATCCATATATAGGCTCAGCATAGAGATGAATACAGTGTGGAAACCAATAATTAAGAAAGAAAGGGCAGATAATACCAGAATTAGAAGAGCTGGCTGTAGAAATATCAGATCTATCTTGCTTGGATTATATCTGAGTTATCTCCCTTCACTTATTCTGACCAATGTTAGGGAATGCATTTTCATGTCCAGGAGTTAAGAAAACTCGTTCCAACCATGTGGGGGAAAAAGAACTAGATCATAGTTTCTTTCTGGCATGCCCTTCAGAGCCATTTGATGTGGCCCAACCAATTGTCCATTTTGGCATGGACTTTTACAAACCCTGCGTCAGTGACGTGCCTTTCTGGTAGCAGTCGTATAGACTTCCAGAACACTGCAATGTAAAATAAGTGACATTTACTTTAATTGCTCACATATTTTTTCCGTATCTACGACCCTGCCAACACATGGGTTTTTCTCATTATATTTGGGATCTTAATGTATTCCTTCTTTAGTACTTATGTCTGTTGTTCTCCCCTTGTATATTATATTGTGTACCACCTTAAATGTTTTGTATCCTTCTTTTACATTTGTTTTAAACACACTGTTTATATATGAATAAATGTATGTGTATGTAAATCCAACTGCTTATTCGCTATTGTCTTTTTCTTTTTCTTCCAACACTCATGTATGTTACCTGCAATAACGCAACACATACAATGACAATCACGTATGTCGGAGAGATATACCCAAACACATGGTCGTGAAACACATAAAAACTAGAATATAAAATATCCGCTAGATTTACAGAAATAATAATGGTAATAATGACTACTAATTAATTACAATATAATTACAAGAACATAAATAATTCTACAAGATATTGGATTTATAAATCACTCCTAAATCATTTTAGATTGTCCCACTGGAAACATGGCCAAATGGATATAGGTGTTAGTAAAAGAGATATTCTGAATTGAATAGTGATATCTAAAATATGGCATGATAGCAATCTACCTCTGTGTATTACATAAAGGGTTCAATTCGAAATTTCCAGAAGGTTACTAACTACGTGAGAGGTGCTAGTGGTGAAGTGGATATGGTGTGAACTAACGGCTCGGCGCTCTGTATTCGAATCCTATCAGATCTATAGTAGCACTATGAATGTTATTAAATTATATGTCGTTCCTTCCTCGAAGTACCTGATTCTGAAAAGGACTCGGGGAAACCAATACCAACAACAGAATCAAGCAGACACTTAATATGCTGATTCATACGAAAAGAAAAACTGACTATGAATATAAAAGCATCCAAAGACGTGGGCAAGAGTCTGAAACATGTAAATAATATCCAATCAAAATGTTCCATACAATATGCAGAATTCTGGAACTGTATGAGATCAGAATTGATCTGGGGTTCATGTCTGAGTTTGTGCAAAAATAACACAGTGAGAAAAGGAACAAATGCAAAAGACTTGAATGCGACATTGAAAGTATATGCCATTATCTCGAACTTGGTTAGCATGCATCACTTTTTGTGGTTTATTTATTGTTTGTTCTCCTATGGCATTCCATCTCAAACATTAGTTCCAGGGTCCTGGCCTTCTCTGAACACTGTCTCCTATGAGGCTTGACCTTATATACAAAAATAAAATGAATGACTTTTTCTTAAAATCCATAGGATGTAGATTTATTGATTTACGTAAATCAATAATGTCTGCTGATATTGTTGAACATAAAAAAGAAAAGTTAAATAAAATAAAGTAAAAAATAAATGTCAAGAAATCATGTTCTGACAGTTCAATAAATTCAAAAAGTTCTGTCTGATATTATTTAAGAAATAAAAATCAAGAATATTTAGATTTGATGTAAAGATGAGGAGGACTAATGAAAACGTGTAATCACTAATAAAGTTTATTATATATATATATATATATATATATATATATATATATATATATATATATATAAATTGCCCTCCCCCCAATGACATCAGCCTCGACTAATGCCGCATAAAATAATCATAAAGGGTAAAGGAGGATGGGAAGACCGAGGAGGGAAAGAACTAACCATACCTCAACTGGAAGAGTGCAGAGAGTACTGGTATCTTAGGGAGGCTTATTGCCACCCAAATCCCAGAGGAAACCAATGGTCGTTGTCAGCAAGAAATCAATGGTAGCTGCTTTTGCGATATCACAAAATCATTGGCAATGGTTATCGAAAGAGGTGGAGAGTACTAGAAATCTGGGTAGACTTGTTCTTACTCAGACAAATTTCAGAAAGCAGCCGAGAACGTGCATGTGAAGTCAGTTAGACGTCAAAAGAACAAACTGACTTCACATGCGCGTTCTCGGCTGCTTTTTGAAATTCCCTTCTTTTCTCCACTTCTTTTGTTCATTTGTTTTTGTCACCTGAAGATGATTCGGCGAAGAATCAAAAGTGCTAGTGGTACATATGGAACATTTATTTTTTTATTTTTTTATTTCGAAACAAAAAAGATTATTAGAAAAATTGAAAAATAAAAATAGTGCTGGTAGGATGGGAAAAGGGAGGCAGAAAATGTTTCTATGTGCCCATCAGTCCGATCACTACCGAATATGATGTAACAGGTCACAATGAAGGGTAAGTGGGATTAGAAGTGCTGGTAGGACGGGAAAAAGGAGGGAGATAATGATTCCTATTCTGAAGGCTGAACTGCAATACATTTTCATTTTCTCTTCAGTCGTAATCAAAAATAAATTTCTCTAAAAAATATCCGAGAAAAACAAGTGATGGAAATAGTTTATTGTTTGAAATGTATATAAATTTGATTCTGATTTAAAGATGTTGCCTAATTTTCAATACTTGATAATCTAACATTTCTTTGTTATTTTTTATGGAACAAACAGATACTCTAGTATATATATATATATATATATATATATATATATATATATATATATATATATTGTGTATTTCGGCAGCATATTTTCAGAGTGTTTTTGCCTGATAAGACATTTTATTTTTTCAATTTTCCGAATAGTTCAAATAAAAAAAAAGTCTTAAGAAGAAAAAAACACTCTGTGTTATTTAATAATGTTTACATATATATATAAACATTATTCTCAACAATAACTCATCCGAATTCAACAACGAGAACTTAGGCACGGCAATGGGAACCAAAATGGCACCGACATATGCTACCCTGACACTAGCCTACCTAGAAGAAATATTATACACAAAGATAGAATCAATTTATGGAACAAATACAAAATCCCTATTTATAAAATCTTGGAAAAGATATCTGGATGACTGTTTCATTCTTTGGGATCCCACATGGGGAGACATCAACGAATTACACAACACACTACAAAATCTACATCCTAAAATCAAATTCACACTATAACACAATCACACAGAGCTACCCTTCCTAGATATACTAGTTAAAATTAAGAACAATCATATTATCACAGACATCTACCACAAACCCACTGACACCTAACAATACCTCCATTTTAAAAGCCATCACCCCAAAAGCTGCCTAAAATCTGTACCCTATTCTCTAGCACGCAGAATATGCACTATAGTCAGTGACAAAGACCTTCGGATTGCCCGACTGGAGGAACTACGTAATACATTAGCAAAAAGAGGATAACCCGCACAAATAATACACAAAGGTAAGGAATTAGCAGAGCAAATACCATTAGAACAACTACGAATTCCCCAAAAACGGAACAAAGAACACATATTAGCATACGTATCTACACATAAGAAAAACAACCCAGAATTATTCACAGAGATAACAAGAAACCTAACCTTACTCAATCAAAATAGCAAACTAAGCAACATACTTAAAACAATGAAAATAATCAAAAACAAACGCCAACCGAAAAACCTCAAACAAATTCTAACCTCATCAAAATTCAACCAACACGTATCACAGGGGGTCACAAACTGCAACAAAGAAAGATGTGGAGTTTGCGACATAATAATAGAGGGTAACACATACACATTCAAAAATCCAACACAAACTTTCAAAATAAAGAAGGATCTAAACTGCACCTCTAAAAATGTCATATATGTACTTGAATACATAACATGTAAAAAATACTATATAGATGCCACAAAAACATTCAATAATAGAGTGGCCCTCCATAAGAGCAATATTAAAATTCAAGAAAATAGAAAATTGCCTATCTCCAAACATGTACACTCATGCAGCAGTGGAAAATTCCAGATAATGCCCATTTTCCAAACTCAAGACTATTCATACCTCCTAACACAAGAAAAAATCTTCATATCCAAATTCAACCCATCATTAAATAAATCATAAGACAAATCACACCACAGACATATAAAAACAAGTACAAACACATATATAAACAGGAACCCATCTGCACTCGGACACGTGTACATTTGCACACCCTCACGCATGGAACGAATACATACCCCATGTGAGTGTATTCATGCATACATGCAGAAAATAATATGAATGTGTGTATCTATCTATCTATCTATCTTTCTATAATTCTATCTATATTTCTATCTACCCTCAATCTCCCTTCCCCCTTCTTCCTTTTTCTCCCTCCCTACCTATCTATATACTCACCCATCCTCTTTTCTACTCATCTCTCTCTCTCTCTCTATCTATCTCTTCAAACCCAAGCAAACATCCTCACCCCCAACCACCCACACATCCACATTCATGTGTGAACCCACCAGGGACACCGTCATGGATGACCGGGAATGACCACACACACACATACCATACAGATTCGACCGGCACCATAAAAACAATTAAAGTAATAAAACCTAATACACAAATGTACTCAAATGACCAAACACTTGCCGAACGGAATATATTTTTATCTCAACAAGATAACATTTTTTCTGTCAAATGGAACAAACATTTTTTCTGTCAAATGGAACAGACACTTTTAAATGAAAGAACAATGAAATGTTTTCTCAAATGAAACACTTTTATCAAATGGAATATACATCTGAAGAGAGCATAATGGATAAACGATAAATGCTCGAAACGCGTTATGTAATTATATTTAAAAAAAACTTAAAATGTTAAAATGATAAGATAATAAATAATTATTGAAAATGTTTTTTACTAGCGTTGGTAACCACAATTCTTTAAATATACTTTTTTCTCTCGTTGGAACTGCACTGATGGTACACAACCCCCCCTCTCTCTCTCTCTCTCTCTCTCTCTCTCTCTCCATATATATATATATATATATATATATATATATATATATATATATATATATATATATATATATATATATAAGTGTGTGTGGGAGAGAGAATATTTACATGACAAGTGTTGTTGAAGACAACATACAAGGATTGATACTCCAATTTTCTGTTTGTTTTCCTTGTCTTTACCGAGAAGGTCTGATATAATTTGATTAATTCAGTACAAATCTTGTGCAAAGAAGCGAAAATCGAACAAGAAATTGAAGTGATCTTGTCTGCGGCCTTATGGCAACACTTGTCACAATCAAAATCAGCTGCCAATTCAAATCATACAAGTCTGCACAGAGAATATCCTCTATACTCTGATGATAACCTTTTTAAATCTTTGATGATGATGATGATAATAATAATAATAATAATAATAATAAGCCCCCCCCTCCAATAAATTATATCGACCTCAACTGACACAACACAAAAATGAACCAATGAAAAGAAATAACAAGAAACACCATAAGCTCCCCCCCCCCAAAGAAAATGGTACCAGCCTAGGCTGACATCACACAAAATATTTGCATAGGGTCAAGGAGGATGAGAAGACCGAGGAGGGACAGCACAAACAAGACCTCCACTGGAACTGCAGAGAGTGCTGGGACCTTGGGGAGGCTTATTGCCACCCAAATCCCAGAGAAGACCAATAGTCCTTACCAACGAGAAATCAATGGTAAACGGCTGTTGCAATACTGCAACGTTATTTGCAGTGGCTATCGAAAAGAGGTGGAGAACACTGGAAATCTGGGGAGGCTTGTTGTCACTCAGACTACAGAGAATACCTCCGGTTGTCGGTGAGCAATCACTGATGACCTGTGTGAGAACTCCTAGTGAGTACAAATAATAATGATAATAATAATAATGGAAAAAATATAGGAATCTATATAAAGGTAAGTATTATAGAAGTAATATTTTTCCGAAAAGTTGTTCCCAAAACATTTGTATCAGATAATCACACAATAGTTTGCAATGAAAGTCTATTCTTGGCTAATAAGGAAAATCGACTACACACACACACACACACACACACATATATATATATATATATATATATATATATATATATATACATAAAGTTTTAGCCCTGTCTTTTTGTTTTGTTGTTCCTGAACTCTCGCTATGGGTTTGAAGTAACATCCCCATAACCATACATATTCTGAATATGCATTACCCAGAGTACTTAGATAAGTATATTTCATTTTGATTAAGAGAGGGGGGGGTACAACATTTATCGTGCGATCTGTGTTTGTGCTAGATATCCATAAAAATGAAATATGTTTAACTTTATTTTATTTTATTTATAACCATGAACTATGAATCAAAATAAGAATAGAAATATTAATAAAGGATCTAGGGTTTGGATCAAGAATGCACAAGAGTCCTTATTGACTACCGGGAAACGCAAGATGTGCCTTGAGGTGGTTAAAGACTATCAATTTACTAGAATTTATTTCAATTAACATTACTTTGCTTACATCCTCTTCCACTCAATTAATGTGGAGGAGTACATTCGTGGGGCCCACTACAAAAATTGAATATAATAAAAGGCCAAAGGGTAAGAATAAAAATGGTAATATGGTGTCATGGATTGGCGGAGGAGGAGCAGATCATAGGGTTTCTCATTCAATCCTGGGTAACGTGGGGTCTTCCTGCTAGTAAATAATTAGTATTTTTTATTTAAATTTTTTTTTTTTATAACATAGTTCACCCCAAATAAGGCAGGCCGCCACTGTAGACGTAAGGGGCTACTGAGAAAAAAGAAAAGGGGAGAAGGTAGGGGGCGGTCAACCTAGATTGGGATCTGCGCAGCGAGATATGTGTTTACATTACTTTTAAATTTCTGCATGTCTGTACTGTTGGGGAAACAGGGGGCAGGGAGGGAGTTCCAGAGGCCAGCAGTACGAGGAAAGTAGCTATTTGAGTAGAAGGCTCTCCGACATCTGGGGACCTCCACAGTGAATGAATGAGATTTAGTTGATTGTCGAGTTAGTCTAGTGAATTTTCGTCGAGGGGGCACCAGAGTAGCCAACTCATCGGAGCATAATCCATTGAAGTATTTGTAAAACAAACACAAGGATGCTACATTGCGGCGATGGGACAGAGGCTGGAGCTTGGTTGACAGTGAGGGACCTATTAGGTTGGCGATTCTTTTTTGGACCTTGTCAAGGAGGGAGAGACTAGTAGACGATGCACCAGCCCAGATGTGACAACGATACTCCATGCATGGGCGGATGGTGGCTTTGTAGAGATACAGGATAATGCCAGGTGTGAGGAGTTTACTAGCACGGTAGAGGGAGCCAACCTTCTTTGCGGCAGCCTTGGCAATGTCTTCAATGTATTTGTTCCAATTCATGTTACCTGTGAAGGTTAGGCCGAGGAGTTTGAATGATGGACTCTCAGGTAGGGTGTTATTTGCCATGACCATCAGTGGTTGCAAAGGTTCATTGTAGTTATTGAAGGAAAGGAGCTTTGTCTTAGTGGCATTAAAAGTTACTAACCATTTATGACCCCAATCCACTACAGCCTGGAGGTCATTTTCTAAAGATTCAGCCATTGCCTCGGATATGATTGCGTCGGTTTTGCCAACATGGCAAGAGTAAAGGGTGGTGTCATCAGCAAATAAACCAATCTCAGACTCTATGCCATCAGGGAGATCGTTTATATAGATCAGGAACAACAAGGGGCCAAGGATAGATCCCTGAGGTACACCAGCATTTATGTCATGTTGCATAGATGAGCGGCCATCGAGGACAACCTGGATTTTTCTTTTGTCTAGGAAGGATCTAATTATATTAAGTAATTGCCCAGTAATACCGTATGAGCGTATTTTCAGGAGGAGCCCTTTATGCCACACCTTGTCAAAGGCCTTGGATATATCAAGCGCTACTGCTCTAGCTTCTATTATTCATTATTATCTAGTATTAGAAATAAACAACATAAAAATAAATAAATACAAAAGATTCATTATAAGCGAAATAAATACATTAATATTATTATTTTAACCAATAGTGTAATAAGATAATTTGTAAATTGTTTATCGCAAGTTCAAATCCTATTATGTAGGTTACTGTACTAATACTGCTTGATACAATTTACACGCAGTTCTGGGTAAAATAGCAACTTGTGTTCAATTAATCGTATACAATGAATCGTTTACAGTAAGTATTGTATTTCGGCTTTAATTAACCCCAAATGGATTGACAATTTTTATTATTTGGATTACTCGGAATACTATTTTCATCTGTCATGTACACAACATTTCAACGATTAGTCGTTATGCCACATGTTCATAGAGGTTAACAATTTAATCCTTACTACAGAAGATAATAACTAAGAATAATTAATTATTACTTCTACCCTGTCATGGTTGATGGAATGAGAACAATCTACTCCTGTGGATTAAATAAAGGTTTGAGTTCGAAATTCTGTATAGATTCCCAAATTCGACGTAAAGATTCCCGAGTTCGCAAAAATGGCTTGAAGAAGGTCAGATGTTACATCGGCCTAAACCAAAATGAGAATAGTAGTCCGAATAATCCAAAATATACAAATTATCCATCATCATCCTCATCATCATCCTCATCATCATCAGCAGCAGCAGCGGTTTGATGTCTGTTTTACATGCTGGCATGTGGTGAATAACTTTTAGAAATTGACTTCAAACTAACCTATCTGTGGCCAGGTCTTTATTTATCTCTCTGTCTCTGAAGGCCATCCTTATCACTTCCTCCCATGTTTTCCTTGGCCTTCCACACCCTCATCTAAAAAATTCGGAAATATGGGTTGATTTGTCGTAAAAGAGGAAAACTGCACCAAACAAAACCGCACGTTATGGCAATAATCACATTAGTTCAATTATAATCATCTGAAAAATGTTAATAAAGAGCTGATGCTGATTAAATTAGATTATGAAGTTTGGGGGGGAAAAAAACGAACAAAAAACCCCAAAGAAAAAAAAATGGAATAATATGAGAAAAACTATCGATATTTTCTTCTTTGTCTTTTGTTAAACACAATTGAAATAAAAAGAGCTGGAATTAATCAGTGAGAAAAAAGACCCTTTAAAATTCATGTCAAGTCTGTTAAAATAAACCTTAACACGTTTAGTTGATCAAGTCATGGATATTAGGCAATGTTATAACGCTCAGACAAGATGTATGCAAACAGTAGTCAATGACCCAGAGTTATAACTGTGTTAATGTTCCATCTAACATACTCGACGTGAATTTGAAAAGTTTCGTTTTCCCTTTGGAACTTTGTAATGTGTTTTCAAATTAAATAACATGTTTTAAGAAAGGCTTGAAAAATCAGCTGACTCTCAAATTCAACGTTAATTATCTGATCACATTTTTTAATTTGATACAACAAAAAAGAGACGATTGTTTTTCTTTTATTTTCAGTAACTCGACTTGTTTTTGTTGTTCCTTTAATAGACGTTATTCTTCTTCTTCTTTTCGTTTCTTCAAAGAATGTTATTATACAACAGTTTCGCAGTTCTTTACAAATTCCTTTGCGATTTCATTGAACACGGCAAGATATTTTCAACTGCACCGGTTGTGCAGTCAAGAGACAGACAAGCCACGGTTGAATCGTATGGTCCTCTTCTCCATATTCGCGAATGGTTGGGTTGGTTTTGATCAACCCATTCCTGTTACCAAGGCGGTTGAGTATCTTCCATTGAACCTACGGTGTTTCTGAGCCAGGAAGAAAGGGCTTCAGAAGGGCTTCGGAAGGGAACAGGACCTCCTTGCCAATAGGAAGGATAGTATTCTCTAGCCTTCTGTTTGCAGTCGTTGGGCTGGGTTTATGCCGGTGAAAGAGATGATGTCCATCACTGGTAGCTTTTGTGATCTCTTACTCGGCTGTTAACTTCCCGTCTCACGTTTGCAAGGGCAATATCAGTAAGGTTGTTCAGGTTGGTAGGTTTGAGACAATCAGTGATCAAGCCTTTAACTAAGACCATCAGAATATTGATGCAATTAATATATAGGTTGACTTGTTTTTCTTCACCTTAAGTTGAACAATTAAATCAGAGTAGGATTCATTAGATCTTAGGAACAAATCATGTATCTGGGATCAAACGTATTACTTCATATCACATTAGCTAAGATCAGTGTAGTGTCTGTTTGATCATCCTGTACAGATTCAACCAGTACGATGCTGGCGTGACTCATTAATATGTCAGTTACCTGTGTACCTCTAGATTGGACTTTTTGTTTTAGCCTTGCATAAGTTACACACATGTAAAAAAGAAAACAGTAAATACAAAAACGTTCATATCTTTACACCGAATTTAAACACGTTATTATTTTATTCTATTTTACCCCCCCCCCGTCTCGCTCTACTCTCTCTCTCTCTCTCTCTCTCTCTCTCTCTCTCTCTCTCTATATATATATATATATATATATATATATATATATATATATATATATATATATATATATAGGATCAAATATAAACCAAAAGTAAAACTTTTAGTAGATGGAACCTATTGTGAAGGGGTTTAGCTCAATATACGAGATAGAGCAATTGTAATAAACACTAGTTTATTACTGAATACACCTTGCATTGAACAATTGAAATTTGAAATAAATTTGGACAATCATCACATATTTATCACTCTTTTTTCTTTTCTCTCCCTCTCTCTCTCTCTCTCTCTCTCTCTCTCTCTCTATATATATATATATATATATATATATATATTATGGAAATCGCTCTAGACTAAGCATGGAGCCATTTGATGTAAGGAACTATATATATATATTTATTTTGGTACAGAAAAATTAGTACAACATTCGTACCGTCGGTTTCAAGCACGGAAGTTCTTAGCCATCCGACTCTCTTCAGCTTCTGTTGTCATCTTAGTTTACAATAAAAGCTGAAGAGAGCCGGATGGCTAAGTCCTTCCGTGCTTGAAACCGACGGTACGAATGTTGTACTAATTTTTCTGTACCAAAATAAATAAATATTACCCACTTAATTTTTAATTTTCAAATCTTAATTAATCGAGCACTCTGCTGGGATTTTTCCTGCTATATTACAAAGAAGTTATATATATATATATATATATATATATATATATATATATATATATATATATATATATATATATATATATATGTCTGTGTGTGTGTGTGGAATTGAATTTTGGCAGCCAGCTAAGAATCTGCAACCGTTTTAGGCAAAAAAAATGTTGGGGGAAATGGTAAGTTGATGTTGGTCTTTTTAGGTGTATATAGAGTAAGTTTAATCATTTTCTGACTGGGACATTAGTGTATAAATATGTTACGTCTAAGCTTTGTAAACTTTTGTTTTCTACATCAATGTTTTTTTAAAAATGTTGTTTAATAAGTTACACAAGTTCTTGCTATGGGAGGAGCTGATGTTGCCAATTAGTGGGGTTAGAATATTTGCTATAGCTCGTAAATAATTGTGTTGTTTACACGTGTGTATGTATGCATGTATCTATATACATATACGTATATATATATATATATATATATATATATATATATATATATATATATATATATATATATATGTGTGTGTGTGTATATTGCGTGTGTATATGCTTATACGCTTGTGAGTAAGTAATTTAACAATAAATAAATAAATAATAATAATAAATAAATAATTAAACAAATAATAAATAAATAAATAGATCAACACATAAATAAATCGATTAATATATCCGTCTCTCTTATTTTCGTAAGCTCCTTACACAGCCCATCAACCAAAAAATTAGGATTCATCTTAAAATAATTAACAAAACCACACTTTAATATACTCAAGACTTTTTGTTTCAAAACAGAAATAATATTTTCTTTTTTCACGTTTTTTTGGTTTTTAAGTATGACCTTGTTTCCTCGCTCTCTCTCCCAATATCGCCTCCATCACCTCCCACACCTCCCATCACACGACCCAGACAATCTTTGGGCTCCTGTCTCTTTCATCAAGGCTAAATTAAAAAGATTCAACAAGCATATCTTGAATCCTCTCCCCCTTCATAATTCAAGTTAATTCTAACCACGCCGACGTTCACCTCCCACCCCTTCTGCATTTATTGTAACAACCCTCCTATTGATTTTATACTCCTACAGCCACTTACCACTTTCACCATCTATTTGTATTTCATATTTTGATTTTTTTTTACTCAAAACTGCCACAGATTCTGAGCCGGCTGGCAAAATATTTTATACTTGTGTGATGCTTTCTTCAGAAAAAATCATCTCGAAGAAGTCTTGTAATAAAGACGAAACGTTGATGAATACATAAATAATATTTTTTGGTTTTCCCTTTCAATTCCATTACGTCAGAGCACTTACTTCCTTTCTTTATCATATATATATATATATATATATATATATATATATATATATATATATATATATATATATATATATATATAGTAAGCTATGAAAATATATTTATGGCAATTAAACTATACAGAGGCTCCCGCGTTTCCTCTGTGTAGCTTAATTGCCATAAATATATTTTCATAGCTTACTACCTAGCTCTACTTACGTATCGAGCACTGTTGAAGTAAATACTGAAAATTGATACATAAAAAAATTATATCTCCTTATAAAATTTTATGTGGATATATGAAATAATAATAATAATAATAATATATATATATATATATATATATATATATATAAGTTTGAAAAGCCAGAAACAACACAAAATTCTTTTTTTTAAATAAATATTCATTTATTTAAAAATAGTAATTTTTCGACTGCAAAGCAGTCTTCGCCAGACATAGAAACAATTTGAGTTTTTTGAGTTTATTTCTCTTCTTCTTTTGTTGTTGTTGTTGTTGTTGTTGTTGTTCTGTGCTCTCGACATTGTGGTGGAGAGAAGATAAGAGTCCGTGTAGTGTTAACGGTGATAATATTAAAATGTTTAATCAGGAGGGAAGATATGCGATGGTGTGTGTGGTCATGAATACAGATTTTTCCCCACTTTAAAGCGCTGTGTTAATCTGAAAATAAATTTGTAAGTTTGAAAAGCCAGAAACGACACAATAACAAAATATTTCTGCGTTGTTTATGGCTTTTCAAAGTTACAAATTTATGTTCAGATTAACACAGTGCTGTAAAGTGGGGAAAAATCACTGTCTCTATATATCTCAAGAACTAAAGAGAGAGAGAGAGAGAGAGAGAGAGAGAGAGAGAGAGAGGGAAAGAGAGAGAGAGAGAGAGAGAGAAAATAAAAAAAGGAAAGAAGAGAATAAAGAGGAAGGGAAAAAAAGGAGAAGCAAGAGAGAAATTGATTTCTGGTGACCTTCTAGAAGAGAAAAAATGTGTGTGTGTGTGTATATATATATTTGAACGAAGATGGACTTTAATTTATCAGAATGGCACACTTGACTGTCATAAAAGAAAATTAATATGCCCAAACATTTAAATACGGTTTTCAGCTGCTTTGAAATGGCAATAGGAATGAGGAAGTTGAGTAAAATCGATATTCAAATGATGATTTGAATTTTAATTAGCTTTCATCATAAATTCGTTTGATATGTGCACTTTTAATGCACCAAAAAGAATGCAAGATCGATGAATTAGTGCATCTATTAGATCCGTTTATCAGTTAAGTGACCCACTACAGAATGGGTGCGGCTTTCGTGGAATGGTTCTTTACCAATAATGTCTTGAATATTTCTTTAGTCTTTGACTAAAAACCTAATTTCAACATAGTAATTATTACCACCTTTTTTTTAAAAAAATGAATAAACATAACAGACTGATTGTATAAAAGTAATAAATGAAAATAAATTTTAATGAAAAATTTCTTAAGTTTTTATTCCATTTACGAATTCATCAATTTAATAAAATTGTTTCTTAAGCTTATTATTCTTATTGTTTTATAACAGAAACAGAAAATAAATAAAATTAAAGATCTAATTAGTCTAAATACAGTAAATAAATTAAACTAAACAATTAAACTAAAAGTAAGCATAACATTTACATGCCACATATACTTTCATTACACAACATTTAGTTTGAGACTTTCATTACACAACGTTTAGTTTGAGACTTTCATTACACAACGTTTAGTTTGAGACTTTCATTACACAACGTTTAGTTTGAGACTTTCATTACACAACGTTTAGTTTGAGACTTTCATTACACAACGTTTAGTTTGAGACTTTCATTACACAACGTTTAGTTTGAGACTTTCATTACACAACGTTTAGTTTGAGACTTTCATTACACAACGTTTAGTTTGAGACTTGCTGCGGTACATTATTTGCTGCGATCCTTAAAAAAAACAGCCATCTCATAGTCAACAAATATGTGCATGAGGCAGAGAGAGTAGCCTGAGATAAAGAAATAGAAACACTTGATAAAGGGGTAATATGCTCGAAATATTTTGATATTTACACATATACACATACGACTCAAGTGATTGAGGAGAAATCTGGAAGCAAGTAAGATTTAATCTGTATCTTAATAAAGTTAGGTGTGTTTATATATTTGTATGTATAGAATTCGCTCCTAAACTAATTAACCGATCATTATGCGTACAGGTGTGTAATGTAGGCTATACTTAGTTTTATTTAGTTACATACAAAGGGGTTAAAGGGGGATGGAAGCACTTTGAGAAAATTCAGATACCTCCGATTTTTGTGAAACGGTAACAATAGATATTAAACATCAATTAATAAATATTACTCCAATTTCATATATATGTTTTCTTTCTAATTTTAGAGTTTTAGCCAGACCAACATCCATGCAAACAGGCAAAGGACTTTTATTTATATATAGTAATACTGGAATTATGAGCTACAAATAAATATTAAAGGATTAAGATCTGAGAGAAATATTCCCTAAGCATGAATATTATCAAAGATTATCAAACGTGGTACTTAAATCTGCCATAACTTTGATCGTTGACTGCCAATCGAGCTGACATTATTCAAGTGTAAACGAGCGTTTCAAATCTGACAAAATGAATGACAATCTCTGCCAATAATTATTTGGAAATTGGTTTGATTAGGGCTTAGACATACCATAAAGAAATCAATACTTTATGAATATAATTCTGCAGCAGTATTGTAATACCCAGCTATGATTAGTTGGGCCATTTTTATATTTCACAGGATGGATTACTGAGGTGTATCAGCCCTATCATATCCCAAGTTGTCATAAGCATATTTTCTCTGACTGAGGGGTGTTCAAAGTTAAAATAAATAAGAGTTGTAACACAAAAAAGCAGGAGGCGTGTAATGAAGCATAAATTACCGACGAAGGACTCAAAACAATGAAAAAAAGAAGCAATCTAAGAATTATTGAAATGTAGTTGTTTGGGAATTTTAAAAACTCAATTGTGTGTTAGGACATTTTTATGACATCAATCGTGAATAATCCATAAATAGTTATTTAACATTTAGTAAAACAAATGAGATTTTCAAAGTAGGTCAGATAGTTTATCAGGAATTTGATAATCAAAATGGTATTCGCAAAAATATTGGAATCAGAATTAATGCGAATAATATGTATGACGTAAATCATGATGCAAGTGGATAGCAGTCTCTCAAATAAAGCATGAATAAAAACTCAACGTAATTTTGTTATGTGTCAAGAAGGAAACTTTTTTTAAAACGAAAATCAAATTGTACATATGTGCTTTCTTCTTTGCGTTGTCTTGTATGTACTAACAATGACTAACCGGGAAATACGAAGAAGTAAACAAAGAAATAAATCAAGAAAGAACAACAGCAACGGATCAACAAATGATGGACATCACTCGTATTAGTACCACGCTATGATACAAGAGGGGCAAGGTTAACATTTGGCTGCATTATATTTTAACAAGTTTCTTATAACTTTTGCTTTTGGTTGCTATCTGATTGAGGGTTAGTGATCACAGCAACTAGAAAAGAATGAGTTTTGAAGAAGCTAGCAAGAGAAACGAAGAGGAAAGCAGTATGAAAAACAAACAACAAAAATAAATATATTGAGAGCATATATATATATATATATATATATATATATACGAGGCCTGTCTAAAAAGTATCCGACCTTAGGTCAGAAAAAATATTTCAGATATGTGACGGGGTTGGGATCCTAATCCTCTTCAAAGTAGACCCCTTGTGCTTGCACACACTTAGCCCACCGATCCATCCACTGCCGGAAACACTTCTGGAAATCTTCTTTTGGAATAGTGTTCATCTCCGCCGTCGCGTTAGATTCAGCAGGTGTTTCGAGAAGATGCGATGTGTAACACAAATCAAAGAGTAGTTCCACCGATTCAAAAAGGGCTGTACATCAGCGGAGAGTGACAAGCGTTCTGGCAGGCCCCAAACTGCTCTGAGTGCAGCTGTTGTTGAGAGGGTACGAAAAAAGTGATAATGAGGAACGCGACGGCAGAGATGAACACCATTCCTAAAGAAGACTTCTAGAGGTGTTTCAGCAGAGGATTGATTGGTGGGCTGTGTGTGTAAGCACAATGTCCATACTTTGAAGGGGATTAAAGTTCCAACTCCGTCACGTATTTGAAATAATACGTTTTAGACAGGCCTCGTATATATGTATATATATATATATATATATATATATATCTATGATGTTATACAGGGTGGGCCAAAATAAGGGTCCTATCTTTAAATTTGAATAACTTGAATTTGAATAACTTCCACAAAATAAAAGTTAAACTCACCAAACTTTATGTGTGTGTAGACTGACCCTTCCGAGAATTTTTGAAAATAAACAAAACAAATTTTAGCCGAAAAACACTTCTTAAAACTTACAAAAACTAAAGTATTGTTTTTTACACTGTTTTGAGTTTTTTAAGCAAAAATAATGTTTTCTAAATGAGGGTACGTTCCTTAGGGCTAATAGGCTCATGCTTGCTTCGGAAGGGGTCCTTTACTTATTCTAAAAAATTTTTTTTTAAAAATCAATAAATAAAAAAGTTATGAATTTTTAAAAATAGGACCCTTATTTTTGCCCACCCTGTATATATATATGATGTTATATTTGATGTTATATATTTTTATGTATTTTTGTATATATTTTTATATATTTTCAAAGTTTAATTTTATTACCTGTAGTGGTATAACTGCGGTAATGGTCCTCTGAAGAGAAGAATTATCTTTGAAAACTCACGAGCTAAGGACTTTAAGATACTTTGCTTGAACTTTGAATCTAATAAAATTTGATTGACACCTTATTTTATTACTTCATTTTATATTAAAATATATATATATATATATATATATATATATATATATATATATATATATATATATATACACAAATTATTTATTTAACATATTTTACATATTTCGGAGACATGGATTGACTTATTTCCATTTAAAAAGGCCATTAAATGGAAATAGGTCGATCCATGTCAATGAACCTATGGTACGTCTCTGAAATATGTAACATATAGTTTTTAAATAAATAAATTTGTATTTTAACTCTCACATTTTTGCGATCGAGCATTTTATTGATTTCTTTTCAACATATCCCGCCACACTGTCCCTGTCTCTGTCTCTGTCTCTGTCTCTGTCTCTCTCTCTCTCTCTCTCTCTCTCTCTCTATATATATATATATATATATATATATATATATACATATATATATATATATATGCAATTGTCACAACTGATTTAGTATTATTAGACTAGGCTCGTGTACAGGAGAGCTGAATAAAGAATACAGATACGTGATTATACGTTACTAGCTGTACTCGGCATTCCCTGGTAGTGTATTTACTTGCGATTTGTTTTGCTTTTCTTTTCTATGCCGATATTTAAAAAATATATATTTTGTTCCAACAAAAGAGGAGTGACTCTGTATAGACGAATAAAGAGTTATGTCCCTTTTTTTAGGATGGTGGCTATTTGAAAATAATTCTGAATCGGACAAAGTATTTTATGGAAGCAAGTAAATCGAGTTATATTTTATTCTTCTTAAAAACATACTGCAATGATTCACAAGAAAAACTTACGAACCAGAATCAAATATTGATTTTGTAGGACGAAAGCTATCGATGACAAAGAAACGATAAAGAGACTGACTTTACTTTATATATTAAAAGAAGATTAGAGACTTCCATGACAAAATGTGTGAAATTCATAAATAAATGCTTCTATTACATATTTCATGGTAGTAATATACTTTCAAAGTGACAATTTTACAACGACCCGGGAGTACTCTAAGGTTGTTCTTTTTCAACAGCTGAATGAATTTACCAGTTTGAATTATCAGACATGTCTGCTGCATGTTTGTGTTCCCGCTTAGACTCACAAGCTCTCCTCCTTTCCTCTTCCTTCCACCCCTCTGCTGGTGACCACTGCCCTAACGCTCTCTGACTTTAGTCTCTACGGTGACCCTTAAACTTGCCTTTAAAATAAGATACAGATACATCACAAAAACAAATATGAATTACATGAAAATAGATTAAATTCACACATTTTTTGAAATACCAGATCTGAAAGAAAGTAAAGAAACAGCTTCAGATAATAAATAAAATGGAAATAATGTATTATTTCTTTTGGATACCAATTGATCTGCTGCATAATATCGTTCTGCGGGCCAGTACCGGTCTGCAGCCCAGGGCTTGGGGACCACAGGTTTAGAGCTACAAATGTGGCATTTTGTGTTCAAGGGGTTAAAATCAACCCTGATGTTTATTGTGAATGATTCTTATCAAGAAAGTGACCATAATAGAAAAGTGTTGTGGGGAATTTAACCTGGGCAGGTTGAGCCGACTTCCTCCAAAGGAGAAAGTTTCTAGGAAATATCAAATTCACAAGCGGTTCTAAGTCGCATGTATCTCGGCCAATGGAGATTTTGACGACATTAGTTTTTGCAGGAAGGAGTCGTCGTCCTCCAGCATAAAACACCTGGTATTCCGAAATGGTCACCCATTTTAGTACTGACCAGGCTCAACATCACTCAACAAAGGAGGAAGTTTCTGGGGAATATTAAATCAACAAGTGGTCCTCAGTTGCATGTATATGCAGGTCATGGAAGATGATTTTGATGATGTTAATTTTTGAAGGAAGGAGTCGTCGTCCTCCAGCATACAACACCTGGTATTCTCAAATGGTCACCCATCTGATACTGACCAGGCTGAACATCACTTAACTTCAGTGATCTAACGAAAACTAATGTATCAACGTGATTATGCTGTATATAATATTTAAATGTGAGGATATTTTTGCCATGTTAATTTAGTGTAAAACGGACACCCTTTTGCCATTTCTATCTCCATTTCGTAGTTTGTAAATAAATTAAAGCAGGCGTGTTAAAGCACTGGAAACATTGTTCGTCCCATATGCAAAGGAGGAAGTTTCTAGGGAATATTAAATTCACAAGCGGTCCTCAGTTGCATGTATATGCAGGTCATGGTTGATGATTTTGATGATGTTAGTTTTTGCAGTTTTTTTTTGCACCGTCCTCCCACATACAACACCTGTTATTCCCAAATGGTCACCCATCTGGTACTGACCAGATTCAACATTGCTTAACTTCGGTAATCTAGAGAGAAGTGTGCCAATGTGATTATGCTATAATATATTGATTTAATGTAAACGCTAAGTTTTATTCTTTGTCAGAAAAATCGGATCAATTCAAAAGATATGATGAACAAATATCAAATCTGAGCATATGTGGGGTTTTATTTGACCTACTGATGATTAACAATTTCTTGATTTCCATTCAAAGCCAAAACAATTTTGCTAATTGAACTATTTTGTCTTCTGCATACCCAATCTATAATTATCACTATTTTTCAGAAGAAGAAATCCATTCATTCTTTGTTCATTGCCTTCAGGCGATCATAATTAAGTATTCTTTCTGACAGAATTAGATAACAGGGAGGGGGGCTCCCTTCTTTAACATTTATTTAAAAAAAATTATTAATGAGTCACAACTTATTATCAAGGCCAAAATCCACTCGAGGATTAAGGTTAATGAGACAGATAGATTGTCAATTGAATGATGACAAATATTATGACGTATCTGACTCTTATTTTCTTTTTTTTATAACTTTTTTGTTTTTGTGAATCTGTCACCATATATCGAGACCAAAAGTTACTCGAGGATAAAGGTTAATGAGATGGATGGATTGTCGGTTTAATGATGAAGAATATTATGAGAAGATTAAAAATGATGAATGGAATGAAAAAAATTTGATAGCTTATGAGAACGGTTTATGACAAAAATTTTGTTGCTATCGGATTTGAAGACGACCATGTTATAGGGAAGCAATCCTGTGGTAATGTGTTCCATGGATGGGAAGTTCTTAGAAATAAACTCTGTTCATGGAAAATCCGTTTGATGTTAGGCACATGGAGTAAGAAAGGAAAGTTCTTTACAGTAGTGGTAGGAAGACGAGTTCTTGCTGTGAATGTCTTACAAAGAGGAACCACAGATTGGAGCTTAGTCGAGCTCCTTCCATGAAAGTAATGATAGAGAGAGACTAGCAACGTCTTTTTCTGAGAGAAAGGGGCTGTAGAGAAAAGAAGAGATAATTCCCACTAGATTGCAAAGTCAATTTTGTACTCTTTTCAAGCAGGAAAGAGTCCTCTGGGCGGCACCTCCCAAGATGTGGCGGCAGTACTTCATCTTAGGACGTATCTGACTTTAAACATTTTTGATTCAATTATTTTTTTTTTTACTAATCAGTCGCAACTTATCAAGGCAAAATGCCACTGAAGGATAATAGTTAATGAAATGGAATGATTGTCAGTTGATTTATGAAGAATATTATGGGAATGATGAATCGGATTAACAAAATTTGATTACTTATGAGGACAGTTTATGACAAGTATTTGTTGACATTGGATTTGAAGATGACCATGTTGTAGTCTGCATGGAAGCAGTCCCACGGTAATGTGTTCCACAGATGAGAAGCCCTTGGAAAGAAACTCTGTTCATGGAAATTCTGCCTAACACTAGGCAGATGGAGGAAGACAGGAATTTTTTTCTTTCCATTTAGGTAAAAAGACAAGTTCTTGCTGTCAATTTCTTACTAGGAAAAACCAAAGATTGAAGCTCAGTCGGGCACCTTCCATGGAAATAATGATAGAGTAGAAACAAAGACTAGCAATGTCTTTTCTGTGAGAAAGCGGCTGTAAATAACAAAAGAGATTACCCCCCCCCACCACTAGATTGCAAAGTCGATTTCGTACTCTCTCAAGGCAAGAAAAAGTGTTCTGATCGATATCTCCCTCAGATGTGTCAACAGTACTCGATCGTAAGACCATCTAACTTTTAGACATTTTTGGTAATACATTTCGGATTTCTATCGATTAAGCACCATCTTTTCAGATAATAATTCTTTTGGAATTTGGAACATTTTAACAAGTAAGTCAGTTAAAGACTTACTTGTTAAAATGTTCCAAATCCCTCAGTTCTACACTTTTGAGGGTTTCCTCTGGCATTAGAAAAGAATACCCGTGCCTCTCATATGTTAGTGCAACGATGCAGGTGTTACATTCGGCAGAGATAGACATTAAACGAATGCGTCAGGTAAATGTTAGGATCAACAGTTGACGTGAGTTTTCTATTCTGCATATTAAGATCAAAGTTTCCCCTGTTGTTGTGCTCTCACTTCTTCTGTACACTTGTACCATGTACAGCAGACATGCTAAAAAATTCAACTCATTTAAAACCAGATATCTGAGAAGTATATATGGATTTATATGGCAAAATAGCATCTAACATCAAGCAGAATTTCCATGGACAGAGTTTCTTTACAGGGGTTTCCTATTTGTGGAACACATTACCGTGGAACTGTTTCCCTGCAAATTACAACATGGTCGTCTTCAAATCCAATTCCTTGTCTTTTTGGCTTGGAGCAAAGTGAAGTATCTATTCTGTTGCTACACTTAGTTTATTCTGTCCTTGGTCAGTGAAGGAGAAATCCTTCTAGATTGAGGAAATTTAAATTTTTGTTCCAATTCAGAGTGCCCCTTTTTGGCGGAAGCTGGTTTTTTCTCTCACATTAAAACCGACCTTGTGTCTAACTTTGCTCTCATGGGGAGGCAAGTAAATAGAAACAAATACTTGTCATAAACCACCACATAAGTAAGCAAACCTAGTTCATACCATTGATTGTTCCTCATTTTTTGGTCGACAATCTTTCCATCTCATTAAATCTTATCCTTAAGTGGTTCTAGGCCTTTATGTGGTGAACCAACACTAAAAATAAAGGGTATATAAGGCTGGAGACTGAAGTATTACGGAAAATCATAGTAGAGTGCATTCATGCCATTTTCCAACACAGTCACCTGAAAGGTTTGGCCATATACTGTGCATGCCAAATGTTTACATTCTAAAGAGATTACTTTTAAAATAGCTGTGCCAAAGTTAATAGTAACGAGGGGCCGAATGCAAATGCTACAAAGACATGCTGACAATCTCCCTAACAGATAACAGGCATTGTTGGCATTGATTTCCCTAATTCATTCTAGAATCAGGTACTTACAGAAAGTACTACATGAAGGTTGCCGACATCCATAAGTGAAAGTGGTGCTATGGCACCGACTGGTCGCTAGTCTATGTTGGTACCCACTTCACTACCACTACCTACCACCTCCTCGCTGAAGAACCGTGGTATAAACCAAGTTTCTTGGGAGAGTGCTATGCATGATTGATCACAATGGCAAAAAGCATTTCAGAAACGTCTCTCAAAGTTTGAGAATCATTATATCTCTACATTCCAGGATAAATATCAATTTGATAAAAACACAGCCTTCGGGCTGGGATCAAAGCGTAGTATCTGTTTGATCCTCAGTCAGTGAAAGAAAAATCATTCTAGACCGAGACAATTTTTGGATCAATCCAGAGTGCCCATTTTTGTGGAGTCATATTTTCCTCATATTAAAACCGACCTAACTCAAGAAGAAGAATGTAAATAAGGATATCGATCCACATACATGTGAACATTGCGACCACAAGAAGAGTCTATCAGGCATCTGTACACAGTGTGATGGAGTATGGAAGTGAAACCTGGCCAGTGAGTGTTGAGGACATGCGTGTCACAGAGAGAAATGATATGAGAATAGTACGATGAATGCGTAATGGGAGTCTTAAAGACATGCTTAGTTCTGATGAGCTTAGAGGAAAATTAAAACTGGACAGTATAGAGAGAGTTGTGAAGAACAGAATACTTCGATTGTATGGCCATGTTGACACAATGGATATCAGTTCTTGGATTAGTAGGTGTAGAACAGTTGAGGTAGCAGGGACGTTAAAACAGACGTTAAACCAACGATGATGATGATGCTGATGATGATACTGATTTTGTGCCCAAATTGGACTCGTCAGTCACAAAGTTTGAATACAATCATGGTGATCGTCGTTCTTGAAAAGATATCGTACCAGTCTTGCTGAGAAGTATAACTGGTGACAGACTAGCGTCCTGTCACGGAGGTAATTCAGGTCATCAGTTCTGCTTAATGATATAAACACTCGACCAATGAACTTTTCAGGCTCAGAAAGGGAGATTAGTGTTACTAATTAATTAAATGTCAGCTTTCACAAACTTAAAAGCGTCCGAAAAAGGGAAACAGTTGGTAATAAAAAATATACGAAAGAATATGCAAGAAAATGTAGCTTGAGAGGAAAATGATAAAAACATAAATGAACACAAAAGTAGAAACCTTTTGTTTCTTTTTATAACATTAATGTTGAAACATTAAAGAGAGGGAATTTGAAACTTGTCAGTGGAACAAGCTGCAAAAGAGGTAAATTTATCTTCAAAAAGAATAATTCCACTCGGAAGTCAGTAGAAAGAAACAAACAAAAACAGAGTTACAAAAGGACAAACGAAAAGATGAAAAAAAAAAGGCACTTGAGAATCAGGTGTGCGGAATTATATGTTGCTTTTCTGGTTCAATTAAACGAGAGGCAAATGTTTTCTTAATGATTTGGATCCTTTTGCTTTTCTTTCTTATCCTTCCTTCTTATTTTAGTGCATTCAAAAATGAGGAGGAAAAGGCCTCTTCAATAACTAGTCAGGCATACATTGATTTCTAAGCACTAAAAATACCTTTAACGAAGATCGTTTTATAATTAAACAGACAAATCAAGTGGCAAAATATGTATCTCATGCAAGAATTTTAAAGCATGTACTCTTATACATACACACATCATCATCATCATCATCATCATCATCATCATCATCATCATCATCATCATCATCATCATCATCATCATCATCATCATCATCATCATCGGTTGAACGCCTGTTTTACATGCTGGCGTATTTGCCCAACATGGTTTTTAGAAACTGACTTCCAAACTAATTAATCGCTGGTTAGGTCTCTATTTATCCCTTTTTCTCTCAAGTCCATCCATATCACTTCCATGACTATGATTGTATTCACACTTTGTAACTGACGAGTCCAATTTCGGCACAAAATACTACTACTAATCATCACCATCATCATCATCATCATCATCATCATCATCATCATCATCATCATCATCATCATCATCATCATCATCATCATCATCATCATCATCGGTTTGACATCCGTTTTACAAGCTGGAATGTGTTGAACGGTTTGTAGTAATTGATTTCCAAACTAACCTATCCCTCTTTCTATCAAGTCCATCCTCATCACTTCCTCCCATGTTTTCCAAATGACCCTGCTACCTACCTCAACTGTTCTACATCTACTAACCACAGAGTTCTAATCAATTCTTTCAATGTGGCCATGACATAGAAATCTCGGCTCTGCACACATTTCCCTATACTGTTCAGATTTAATATTCCTCTAAGATCATCAGATACGAAATGGAAAGGAAACCATTCTTTGATCTCAGGATACAACATATAGCCCCCCTGAAAAGGTGTCTGCAAGACGAGGAATTTATATTGAAGCAAAGGTGGCGTTATCCCAAACTTTACTATTTCTGAGCTGACATTGCTTACATCCAGTCTCAAAACGTAGTTCAAGATAACTAGAGACAATGCTAAGATAAGCAGAGAAGTATTGGGTTTATTTCAGAGTTTTCCGTCTTGAAAACTTGAGAGTCTAGTCTACCTTACCCATAGCTGTAGGAGGAAAATATATGTGTTCATACCTTTCCCAAAGTATTGATGAAAAAGATTGAGTAACCAGAACAGATTTCGAACCTGGCATGCTGAGCTCATAGTCATGCTAGTATTTATTATTTGTAGTCAAACTTTCAAGGTTTAAGCTCAATAGATATTAATTTTTAACTCTAGAGCATGCATATATAAACAATAGAAATTCAGATTCCATTAACCATATCTTTATTTATCATTTTTTTTATGGTTAAAGATGGCGCTTATTTCTGAATGTAAACACGAACTTGTTTCGTAAATGACCTACGTATAGAAACATTTAAAAATATAAGTTTTTTTTTTCTTTTGGGACATTTCTGAATACGATTCTGGCCTTCTTTTCTGATGAGTCATCCTCCTTGAAAATCCAAGATATGTCTGTATACCTTGTTTGTCTGGGCGATAACGAAACGGACCGTAAAGAATTGGACCTCTTCACTGATAAATAAAGATAAGGTCAATGGACACTGCATTTCTATTGTTTATATATATATCAGCCAAGCTCGGCTGTGATATATTTTGACCCAGACAGACTCCCTAACTAAAACTAGATATGGGAACTAATAAATCCAAGCCGTCACCCCTTTCACTCTCGCTTCCCTTGAACTGCACAGACTGCTGCTGATAATGGACTAGTCTAAATCACGGTTTTCATTTTTTGCTTGTTCTCATCCACAGCCATGCCGAAACGTGGATAAACTGAGATCTCATCAGGCAGAGTTATATGATCTAAGGTTAAGATCGGATTCTAACTCTGCCTGATGAGATCTCAGTTTATAATAGCTGTTGATCGATAACATCGACATGCCAGTGTCGCAGATTTTGTACATGTCTGTGTAAATAAACATAATCATATATAAAAGCTCTATTTGATATTGAGCACTTTTTATAAACCCAGTTGAAATTCTTTGGATTACTACCCTGTGGATGTTTTACCTGGATTATTATATATATATATATATATATATATATATATATATATATATATATATATAGAGAGAGAGAGAGAGAGAGAGAGAGAGAGAGAGAGAGAGAGAAAGAGAGGGAGTATTTTTTTGTTGTTTTCCCAGTTCTTTGTGGAATAATCAATCCATTCAGTAATGCCTTTGGGGATGACAGTCGAGTATCTCTAACAAACAGAACTAATAAAACCTCAAATCCCTAATCATGGTTGCATGCATAATAAGATCATCAATCAATATGCTGTTACCGGTGCCAATCTACCATGTTTTAATCAGCTACGAGAGGCTGTCAATTGCAAACAGCAGACTCAAGTGTAACAGTCCCCCAAACGATCCACACTGATACATTGTCCAAAAGCCACGAAGAACTGAACGCAAAATAACAAGTGAAATGAATATCCGCAGCCAGTTAACTCTTAAAAATGTCATACTGATTCAACTGGGTAACGCCTTTCAGCCCCAAATAGCTTTCATTTGTCAAGGTTAACAATGGAAAGAGAAGCAATGTGCTTGATATATGGTTCGTCTGGATCAAAGACACACAAGTTTGATATTTAAAACAAATCTTCCAGAAATTTTAAATAGTCTACTTTTAAAGAATTGATATTTAAAGAAATATTTAAAAATAAAAGAAAGTTTTTTATGATCAGCAACATATTTCGCCATAGTGAATTTAATAAATGTTAAACTACCAGCATGCATTTATTTATTAGTCGCAGGATCCTGGGAAAATTGAGGAAATCATAAAATTGCTCTCATATCGATTGTCAGCAGGGGGGTCGTGATTAGTCTAACGGATACCGTTGCAGATTATGGAATCAGCTATTCCGAGTTGAAATCATATCGTGTACGTTGTGTTCAATTATCCACTAATACCATTTCGAAAATTATTAACTCACAAGTATCCTCCTCTCTCCAGCTATAGGTAAAATAGTGACTTGTGTTAAACTAATCGTATACAATTAATCGTTTCCAATAGAGATTGCAATTCGGCATTAAATGACCCAAGACAAACAAACCGAACGAAAACTTTGACATATGTATGCCACTTAGCATAATGGTTAGAGTGTTTGCCAATGGACCGGAAAACTGGGGTTCAATCCTCAGTCGAGCCACACCAAAAACTAAAAAACTAGTACTTGATGCCTCATTACTAAACATTATAAAGTGAAAATCAAGTGTAAGTGGTGTAATCCAGAGAAAAGAGTGGTGTCCTCCCCTACATCTTGGTATAATAGCCAATGAAAAAAGAGCCTTTGAGTCGCCCTATACTACAATCGATTCATTTATTTTATTTTTCATACCATCATATATTCTTATTTACATTATTAACATGTTTAAGACTGTTATCTTCATTTTGGTTGTTGTTATTTTAACAATGTTTCAGCCGTCTTACTCTTCGGCCTTCATCAGGTGCCTTTTGCTATAGTCTGTAAATTTCTGGGAATTTTGAAATAAACCCTATATATAATATATTTCTCTCATCCTGCATTCAGCGATGAGGACAACAGTAAGGAACATGTAAATAATACAAACAATGTATCGAACTAGATATCATTTTTAATTTTATAATTCTCACCTATGACGTAACATCATCAACAATTTTGTCTGCTGAAGGACAGTGTCCTCTTAATGTTTAGTGTCTGATCATGCTTGACCCGCAACAGTTAGAAATCAAAATTGCTTATCTAAAAAAATGTTTGGAAGGAATCGGCACATTTGGCGAGATGCAAAGAATAGTATCTGTTCTGATACTACACTTCATCATTTCTGTTCTCAGTCAGTGAAGGAGAAATCCTTCTAGACTGCAGCAATTTTCATTTTTCTCCCAATCCAGAGTGCCTCTTTTGGGGAGCTTGCTTTTCCCATATTAAAAACCGACTTTGTGTCTAACTCTGCCATCGTTAGGAGGCAAGTAAATAGGTACACCATAACACTGCCAGTAGTTGGGGTCATTTTAGAGGTTCCATTCTCCTTAACTAGTTGCTCTACCAGGGTTTGAGAGTCTCGTCTACCATACTATTTCACCTGGAGGGAAGAGAGATTGGTTCATCCCTTTCCCAAGAGTATTATTGAAATTGATACAATGTCATGGACACGGACACAGCATATCGAATGCACAGTCCGTGGTGGTAACCACTAAACCTTTTTCCACAACGTTAAATGGGATGAAGTTTGTTGATAAAAAAATAATGATCAAAAGAAAATATAAATAAAAGAATCTGTTTTAATTAACTTATTGTAGATAAATATTATTTCTTTATCCAATCAGATGTAAGAATAGCAATTCAATGGAGAAATCAATATGAAACACAAGAGAAAAGCCAACCATTTATACGAGTCTCCAGTTATCTTATATTCTTTGATTCAACATGTTTGAACTTACACTTCTCTTATTATTATAGATGTAACCATCCTGAATGACTATGGCCTCAATAGAGCCAAACACAAGAAGATCACAAAATATCAGGACCTCAAGAATGACCTAAAAGCAACATGGTCTCTGAAGGAAATAAACATTATACCGGTTGTGGTAAGCGCAACTGGCCCAATGAAAAAGAACATTAAAAAATATTTAGACACAATCTCTGGAAGACCAAGTGTTAGCTCCAGGAAGGAGCCCCTTGACTCTTCAAACTAACTGAAATAAAAAATTTTAAAAAGTGAAAGAGTTTTAATACCTACTGGATACTATCCTCAAGTGTCTTCGGTCTCTCTGTACAGGGGTTTGTCAGGACAACCTGACATGAGGATACTTCGCCCTACAAGTAAACCCTGACCAAATATTCAAAAACAAATAGTATTTGAAGCCCACATAGGATCCCCTCAACACGGCTATGAACAGCTCATACAAGAAATGGTGCATCTTCTTCTAGTCATGTTACCTCAAGTAACAGCACTTAGCTGGATACTCCACCAGACCAGATGAATTCCTGGTATTCGGCAAAACAGAACAAAGACCACAAGAAAAGTAAACTATAACGTAGTCAATTGGTTCATTGGCGAGAGGCAAAAATATTCTTCTTCAATGCTTTACTTACTCAAGGTATAGAAAGTAAAGAAAAAGTTTAAATAAACACTCGAATATTTATGTATCTTATAAAAAAGTCAAGCATCAGCTCCATGAAAAGGGGCCCCTTGATCTCTGAGAGCTAACTGAAGTGAAATGAAAGGAAAAGTGAAAGCTATATTCAAAAGATAAATATCCAACAGAATATATAGGTATAAACAGGTAATAATGGGAATAAGTAAAGAACAAACTATGTAGGACATAAAAGAATTAACATAGATTTCATTTTGATATTTCATTTCATCTACGAAACTTTGTCAAGAATAGTATTTATTGAACAGAGTCAAAGCAGATACACATACAGTTGGAAATAGCAGTGGGAAAAAGGAAAGCTCAATGGCGATGTGTTTAAAATAAGGGATAGTGTTAGTGTGTAAAGGAGTAGTTTGATGGTAAGCCGAACGTGGATACGATGAGATTAAAGATGATTGGTTGATGCCAGTGTTTTGGTGGTGAGTAGATATGTTGAGAAAAGAGCGATGCATACTAGCGAGTGGGGGGGGGGAGGGAGTAAGGATGAATGTTATGGTGACTAATAGAGTAGTTTGTGTAATGTTATTGAAGCTTATGCAACAATTTATTTTAAGACAAATTTGTTTTTAAATAAAAAGAAACAGAAGGAAAAAAAAACAAAAATGAAAATATTTTTAAGAAGCGTCTATTCAATCTGCACGTATTTATACCTAATTTTATTACATTCAGCATCCTAAGGGCTCTTCATGCCAAATTAGGTCTAATTCTACTCAATATTTTTGAACCGATAAATGTTTATTGATATTACTATTAGTAATAGAAATAGTAAAGCTGTTATATCATGGGCGATTCATGCTAAATTTGATTAGATTTTGGCCAAAAGTTTTTAATCCATAAGCGTTTATTGCTATTACTACTATTATTATTATTATTATTATTATTATTATTATTATTACATTATTATTATTATTATTATTATTATTATTATTATTATTATTATTATTATTATTATTATTATTATTACTACTACTACTACTATTATTATTATTATTATTATTGCTACTATTATTATTACTATTATTATTATTATTACTATTATTATTATTATTATTATTATTACTATTATTATTATTATTATTATTATTATTATTATTATTATTATTATTATTATTATTATTATTATTATTATTAGCTATAATAACAGTAGGAGTATTATAATTTTGATTATCCTATCTTATGTCAAAAATGCTTTATTTCAAATTTGATAGAATTTCTTAATAGTTTTAAAATTATAAGTGTTTATCGTTATTAGTAGTAGTTATCGTAGTAGTGATAATACTAGTAGCACTAACTCTCTCTATAAATTTCAATGTCTGTGTGTGTTCCCTATAGAAAGAAAGGATAACAAATTTACATAAAAACTAAAAGTGTATTCATATGTAGAATTTTCTGGGGTAGACAATGGAAGTAGTCCTGGATCTTTGAGTGCCACTTTTCCCAAAGGAGCTATGGGAACAGAACCTCTCTTAAAACTTCAAATGTATCCTATTTTGATTAAATTTAATTCATATGCATAACATTTTCTAAAGAAGCAAATCTCCAAGTTCCTCCATAAGGGAGCAGACCTCCTTCCTTTAAAACTGCAAATCTGTATATCCGATTTTAATGAAATTTAAACCATATATATAATACACTAATTTAGAACGTTTTTCAAAATTGTAGCTTCTTCTGTCTATATAAGGGCCAAAAAGTATTCAGTAAAAAAAAGTAACATGGTGTCATGAATATGGTGGAAATGACATAGTGTTCCTCATTCAATCCCGGGCAGTACTAGATTTTCCTGCTAGTTGTATCCCAATTTTTGCCGTCTCATCACATCCGGCATGTCAAAAGTGCTTCATGTCAAATTTGATGCAATTCTGACAAGTAGTTTTGGAGCCTATAAGTGTCAAACAGACAGACAAAAACTGCTCACTTATAATATAGATATCAGAAAACAAAGTTTACATTTTAGGCATTAAAGATTTCAAGCAATTCTATGATGTCAATTTCTATGCCCCCCCACCCTGCATTATTTACATTTTAGCAAAGTAAAAAATATATGATTGGTATTATTTATGTATGGATTGGCACATCAGCTAACATAAAGAATCGAGCATCTGTCTATTATGCCTAACTTAGTGCTTGCAAGTGTGTCGTTAAAGTAGCAAAGTGCTTCTGTACTGATCACCTGCTTATTGATTGGCTGAACGTTTGAATCAGAAAAGTTGTTCATTTATTTTTGTTTTTAACATAAAAGGAATTATGATCAAATGGAAAAAATAAATAGAAAGTGCACACTATTCATGCTCTCTCTCTTTTTTTCTATCCCTCTCTCTCTTTCTCTCTCTCTCTCTCTCTCTCTCTCTCTCTCTCTCTCTCTCTCTATATATATATATATATATATATATATATATATATATATATAATGCAAATAAAAAAAGATTGCAAATATTAAAGGTTGTTTACATAAAAGAAACCAACTAAATGGTCTGAGATTAATAACATTGGTTTAAAAAATGATGTGGTTATATTGAACTGTTTTTAATTAATACATTTACATATTGAAAAGCGTACAGAACAGTTTTATCAAATCCTTACGGAACACCTTTTTAGGAAACGTACAGAACCGAATAAACGTGAAAGAATAATATTTTCACTTTCTTTTTTGGCAAAAATAACAGTTTCTTACAAAACTGACATAGATTTGAAAAAGAAAAAGTGAAGTGTAGGAAAAACAAGTCGTCATCATTTTTGTAAATATTTGAAAATAACATTTCTTCACTCACTTCTGATTGAAGTCTTTTGATACATATAAAAAATCTGACCATATGAGTTGATTTGATTGTATTGTTTGGTCTATCAGCTTTTTCATTCACCTGTTTGTCACCCCCCCTCTCTTTATAAAATGCCTCTTTTCAGTCTCGAGAGACAATGGGCGATCCCTGTAAAGCTGCCTGCACAGGGAGTCTATAGCAAAGCAAGTGTTGCACAATCCGCTAATTGCGTATTTCCTGAACTATCATTGCTTGTGCCCAGTGGCAAGGAGAAGTCCAGGACGACTAGAAACAATGCCGGAATAAGCAGAGAAAAGACTGGTGTTATTTTGGAGTTTTCCTTCTCCTAGATTAGTTGCACAATCAAAGCTTGGGCGTCCAATCTACCTTACTATTTAACCCATAGCTGGAGAGAGAAAATATAGATTCATACCATTTGTAAGGGTATTAGTAGCTCTGACAAAAATCGAAACCAGCATGCCTAACCCCTGTCTCTCTCTCCCCCCCCTCTCTTTCTCTAGATAGATAGATATAATATAAATATAGTCATCCACAAACAGCTGTCTCATCATCTACGACTCATCAGTGTGGCTAGACATAGCAAGTCTATTCACGCCAAGATTCGAAACTCAAACAGTTGGTCACATACGAATGCGATCAAACAGTTCAAGTACCCAACCTCTGAACTAACAAATATGGCCACTGACGGTAGAAGAAATTCAAATGCTATATATGTAGTCGCTCTGTTTATACATACAATTTTATTACGCCTACCAGAAAACCTGAGAAATCTATTCTTTACAGAAGATTACTGCTTTATGCTAATGGAAAACCATTATTTCCTCTATCAAAGAGCTCACTCTATAGGTATGAGACATATGTATATATAAAATATATCCACAGACAGCTGTTTCGTCGTCTACGACCCATCAGTGTTGCTAAACGTAGCGAGTGTAACCCCGTTGAGATCTAAAACCAGAACGGCCAGTCACAGCCAAACACACACACACACACACACACACACACACACACACACACACACACACACACACACACACATACACACACACACACACACACACACACACATATACTCAAGGGTTGACATGTAAAAGAGAACTTTAATTGAATATTCGAATATCTATGTATCTCATACAGAGATCAAGTGTAAGCCTCAGGGAGGGACCTCTTTATTTCTGAGAACTTCGACTGAAGTAAAATGGAACAAAACAGCTGTCTGTAAATTACTATCTTTAATATATATAGTAATCTACAGACAGCTGTTTTTGTCATCAGTGCGGCTAAATGTAGCGAGTGTAAGCATGCCGAGATTCAAAACCCAAACGGCCAGTTACATACGAATGTTACCAAACAGTCTTGAGATAAAGAATAAAGGAAACATCAAAGACTTATTGTGTGTTGATTTTTTTGTGTCTGAGCTTTCGACTTACATAAGTTATTATCAATAGACGAAGAAATGCAGATATCAAAAAGAGGCTTAATGTTAACAGATTCATCAACAAGGTTATTCGGAAAAAGAGATTACGTGGTTAGAACATGCTTGCCGGCTACCAGTCTCCAGCTATGTAAAGAAATAATATCAAGAAGACACCAATCGTCAAAGAGATGGGACAACCAGATAAAGGTTGAGACTGGCATGCCGCTCATGACAGCTGAAAGACTGCCCCAAAACCGTTAAAAGTGGCAGAATTGTGTTTCTAAGCATGTGGCGAAGCTCTCTGGAGTATGCACATAAGTCAAGTAAGTGAAGATCTGTATGAAGTGAAGATATAATTAATTTATTTTCTTATTTTCAAATATAGATGTAGATGTCAATTAATATGACAATAACAAATTCACAAAATAACGTGCCATTACTAACATCATTGGTGGAAGTAATCAAAGTCAAAATTTTAGATAATAATGAACTACTTTTTTTTATTTCTAAGTGTAAAGGCTTCGAAATTACATTCGAATTTCGAAGTGTCATGATAAGTAAATGCAGGTCTGACATTTTAATCCATTAATAATAGTATAAGATGACTCCCCATCACACATGCATAAAAAATGCTTCACTATCCTTTTTTTGCAACCCAACCGTATTTGGTACGAATAAACTTCAGTCTATATCTGACTTGTCCACCAAGTTTAAGTTACGAATGTCCAACAGTCTTTGTCTTATTGCCGTTTAATTATATGGGGGCAATTTGTTGATCGTCTCATCAGTAGGAGATGTGATCCTAAATGGGTTTCACACTTATCGGACTTTAAACTCCCATATTTTTATCTCAAAGATATCTGGTGATATCTCAAAGTTAATGTCTATCAAAAATATCCCCAGACTATTCCCGAACTAAAGGGGGCCATCACAGTAAAAATCTGGTGCCCTCACCCCCTCGATGTAAATACACTTGACCAACCCGACAATCAGCTAAATCCCATCCATTCACTGTGGAGGTCTGCAGATGCCGGAAAGCCTTCTACTCCAATAGCTTCTTTCCTCATGCTGCCAACCTTTGGAACTCCCTCCCTGCTCTCTGCTTCCCCGACTGTACCGACATGCAGAAATTTAAAACTAATGTGAATAAGCATCTCGTTGCACAGCTCCCAATTTAAGATGACCCCTAAAACTTTCACCCTAATTCATAGTAGCCCCTTACTTCTACAGTGGCAACTTGCCTTGTTTGGAGTGAACTATGTTAAAAAATAAATCGGGATAGTAGCAGGAGTTATTGACAATCTTTCACGTGATGCTTACTATTAAACGGCAATTAAACAAAGACTGTTAGACATTCATGATAGAAATTTGGTGGACAAGCCAGGCACAGAGTGAAGTTTATTTATACCAAATATGGTTGGATTGCAGAATGGATTGTGAATTTTATTAACGATTCTATAGGTGACATCTTTGGGGTGGAGGCACTCTGTATATGATTCAGACAGTTTTTTTCATCTTGATTGTTTCTATTTAAACAACATTTCGGCCATTTTACTCTGCAGACTTCTTCAGTGCTTCTTATCATAGTCATAAATCTTCTGGAATTTCGAACTGAATCTTTTTTTTAATCCACTGCCAGAGTAGATTGCTCCCAGAAGAGAATGAAGGAAAACTTGTTAAATGACACGAGATATCTAAAAGGGCATGGAACGTGAAATGAGACTAATCTACCCGAGTGGATTAAATAAACGCTTCAAATAAATCTTAATAATATATTTTTTTAAATAGCTGACATGTGTTTTACTTACTATCGTGACTCCTCGAAATTTGGAAATAATTTTGAAGAATTTAAACTAGCAGATAGAAAATAATTTCTTGTTTGAATTAAAGATTAAAGACAAAAATCAAGTATTATGGTTTTTTTGTGCTCCTAATCCAGAGGAAAGCTTTGATGCACCCCTGTCGTGTCAAAGAACCGATGTTAGTTGTTCACGTGAGATTTTCCATTTCGTCACTTGCCAACGCCATTTTGAAGATTGAAATAAGAAAAAAAAAAGCCTGAAAATTTTTACAGAACTTATATGTTGACAAATTAAATTCGTCTAAGAGAATAAATGGTACCATAAACATTGTCTTTGATTTTTTGGTATCTTTGTTATTTATATTAATATCTTTTGAGTTTGAACTCATACCTGAAACTACAATGTTTTAGACTTAGCAATAGAAAGAAAAAAGTGGAGAGAGAGAAGGGGAGAGATAAAGATGGAGAGAAGAGGCAGAGAATAAGTCAAAAGACAGGAGGATGAAACGTAGAGAGATTCGTGGAAGAAGAGAGACAAGGAAGAAAGGAATAGAGTGAGAGTAAGAGAGAGATGGCTTGATTATAGAATTAAAACCGCAGATGAGTAGAAAGAGAGAAGGGGGAGAAGAAATAGGGCTAGAAAAAGAAAGAAAGAAAGAAGGAGAAGGAGGAAGAGGAGGAAGAGGGAAAAGAGACAGAGTAGTTGAGGAAGAGAAGAGGGAGAAGAAAAAAACAGGGAGAGAGAGAGGATGAGAAAGAAAGCGAGTGGGCGCATGCGAGAGAGAGAGAGAGAGAGAGAGAGAGAGAGAGAGAGAGAGAAGGAGAGAGAGAAACAGACAGACAGACAGAATATATAGAATTTAATACTTATTACAAAATGAGTCCATAACGATATTTTCCTCATTCCTATCAATTCTTAGCTTTAGTCATGATTCAAGATTATTATGTTTAAAAAGTAGATGACAGAAAGGGAGAGGAGATATAGGAGATAATAGTGGAGGGATATAGAAAAGTGAAGAAGACGAAAGAGAGGGATAGAGAGAGGGGAGATACAGAGAGAAGAAAGGAGGTAAAGAAGTAGAAGAAGAAATAAATGAGGAGGTGAAAGGAGAGACTAGTAGAGGATGGGAGAAGCTGAGGTAATAAATAGACACAGATAGAAGGAAAGAGAAGGAGAGAGAGAGTGTGTCTGAGAGAGAAAGTGTGTGTCAGAGAGAGAGAGAGAGAGAGAGAGAGAGAGAGAAAGTGAGTGAGTGAGTGAGTGAGTGAGATTGATTATAAAATTTGAAACCTATTTCTGAACGTAACTACAAGCATATCATGTGTTTTTTGTTTGTTTTTGTTTTCTTTTACATTCTTTAGTTTGGTTTTCTAGCGAAATATGTTATGATCTTAACTCCCACTTTCTGTTTTTTTATCTCAACCCCCCTCCTCCTCCTTTCACCTCCCAATCCAATACCCCCCCCACCCCACCTACCGTATTTAATATTTGCTAGCTTTTATTCCTGCGCTCGCCATCAATTTTGCTCAGCATTCGATGATACGACTGCAAACACTGACTGCCAGATCAATAACGTCGTACGGAAGCAACAGCAGCAGCAGCAGTCAGCATCGCGAGAGAGTTATCCGCATCCGCATCTTCTGCTCCTGCTGCGGCTGCTGCTCTCATGCCTCAACGCCTTCCATTGTGACTGGTTACGCTGGTCAACATACTACAGCAACTTCAACTACAGCCGGTAGTAAAAAGTCAGTTTCTTAAAACATTTCGGTTCCTTTTGTAGAAGGAGACGCGTGACAAAATGACAACTGTCTTTGGTTTGGGAGCACAAATGAACCGTAATACTAACTTTTGCCTTTAAACTTTAAAACAATTAAAGGTAGAGACACAAGCAGGGATGACATAGTGTTGGGATGAAATATCCCACCCTCTCTTTTCTTATATGGACTTACTAACCTTCTTCATGTTAAACCTAACATAAGGATTCGCAAGTTTGAAAAGATGCACCCGAAGAACATCGGAGGTTACATCGGCTGAAACGTTATGAAAATAACAACCAAGATGAGATTAGTAGTTCAAATAATTCAAATAATCCAGATGGTTTGGTTTTGTTTGTCCCAATTTATTTGCCCCCCCCCCCCCCTCCCCGGGCAAAGTTAAACACAAAGTCGATTTTTAAGGTAGTGGAAAATCCAACTCCCCAAAAAGAGGCACACTGGATTGTAGCAAAAATCAAAATTGCCTCAGTCTAGAAGGATCTCTCTTTCACTGGCTGAGGACAGAAAAGATGAAGTGTAATATCAGAAAAGATACTACACTTTGCTCCTAGCCAAAAGGCCAAGGAAGTCATTTTGCAGCATTTCAACTTTCTTTTTTGTTACTTAATGTCTCAACTCAATACTTATTGTAAACGTTTCATTGCAAACAATTAATTGAACACAAGCTGCTATTTTACTCGTAGGAACATTTTTGAATTAACATGTAAGCTGTTCGACTGAGCTCCAATCTTTGGTTCATCTTTGTAAGACATTCAAAGCAAGAACTCTGTCTTTCTACCACAATTGAAAAGAATTTTTCTTTCGTTCTCTGTGTGCTTAGCATTAGGCAGAATTTCCATGAACAGAGTTTTTTTCCGAGAATTTCCCATCTGTTGAACACATTACCACGAGCATGCTTCCCTGCATGCTACAACACAGCTGAGAACTAGTCCTATTCACATCATCAGTCTGGAACCCCCATCTTGCTAAGAACATTGACTGCCAGGCAACCATTCAGAAGCGAATATCCTTGATCAGACACCTGCCATATTCTGAACACCTTGCTTCCCTAGGCTTGGAGTCATTGAAGCGCCGTCATCTAACAACTGACTTTGTACACACCCACAAAATTATTAACCATCTTGCCAACAACAACAACCCGGAACACCTTTTTGATCTTCATGTGTCTAACACACGTGGACATTTCTACAAAGTCAGAGCACAGACTTTCGGAAACATTTGTTTTATGCTTAAAATTGCTGAAGCATGGAACAAACTGCCTGTATCAGTTGTTGGCTGCTGAGGCACTGCATCCGTTAAAACGCTCATGCTTCACGAAATTTACCAAAATTGTATCTGATATCTCTCCTATATAGACATTCACTTATTGAGATACACTTTTGATAAGTTGCAGTGCACCTAAATACTGCACATAATTATTGAGAACTTGAGGCATAAAACCTTTTACCAAAGTGACTGGATCTAGCATGAAATAAACAAGCTGTTGAATAGTAATCCTTCCAAGTAAGACTTGGATATGTATTTATATATAATCCTAAACATTTGATATTAATGGTATCTGAAAGACATGATTATGATATCAAATAAAAGTTATATTATAAAGAGATTTTGAAAATTTCAATATGTAATAGAATAAAAATCGATAAATCCTCTGCTATAATTCTTAAAGTTACAACTCACCGCACATTACATCGGATCTCATGTCTTGAAGAGACAATCATCAGGTGTTGCTTCTGCTGTGGTTTTATTTGAATTATTTAAAACTAATTATTTTGACTCAATAATTCAGAATTTCATCCAGAATTTCATTAGCTTTGTTATATATATATATATATATATATATATATATATATATATATATATATATATATATATATAGTTAGCATTGAAATTACAAAATAACGTTTTCAATAAATACCATTTCACTTGTTTTTAAAACATACTTTTTCTATTCTCAATGTAAACTTTGAATATATATATATATATATATATATATATATATATATATATATATATATATATATAGTGTATAGATTTCAATATTGCGTTGAGAATCCGAATAAAAGAGCTCAATGTACCTTTAAACAGAGCAAAACAGAATTATTAAAAGGAAAAAAACTATACACACATTAAGGTTGTATACATTATAAATTATTTCGACCCTTTAATTAGGTCTCCTCAGACGTATAGACAATCACGTCAAAAACCCCAAAATCTTTTTGTTTTTTGACGTGATTGTCTATACGTCTGAGAAGACCTAATTAAAGGGTCGAAATAATTTATAATGTATACAACCTTAATGTATGTATAGTTTTTTTCCTTTTAATAATTATATATATATATATATATATATATATATATATAGAGAGAGAGAGATAAATAGATAGATAGATAGATAGATATAAATTATTTTATTTAAAAACTACATTACAGTTTCTGTTAGGGTAACCGTTCTTTTAGTCTGTTCTAAATCTTCAGCACCTCAGAAAACGAAGAAAAAACTTATAGAAACTGTAATGTATAGTTTTTGAATAAAATAATTTATATTAGCTCTTGCAGAACTTACGATCGAGCATTTTATTGGTTTCTTCTCAACAAATTCTGATACACTATATATACATATATATATATATATATATATATATATATATATCTCTCTCTCTCTCTCTATATATATATATATATATAAATATATATATATATAAATATATATATATATATCTACTGATTGAGGGAAAAAGTCATACGAGGATAAGGGGTAAATGGGATTGTCAGTTCGACGACAAACGCCATCATGAGAGGATTGAAAAAGATAGACAAAATGGATAAAATTTGACTACTTAAGAGGACGTCTTCACAGGTATTTGTGGACATCGAACTTGAAGACAACCATGTTGTAGTTTGCAGCGAAGCAGTCACGTGGTAATGTGTTCAACAGATGGGAAGTTCTTGGAAAGAAAATTTGTTTACGGAAATTGCATTCAGTTTTAGGTACACAAACGAAGAATGGAAAGTTCTTTGCAGTGGTGAAGATTAGACGAGTTTTCGCTGTGAAAGTTGTACAGAAGTAACCAGAGATTGGAGTTCGGTCGAGCACCTACCATGGAAATAATGATAAAATCGTGAAAGACAAACAACGTCTTCTCTGTGACTGTAGGGAAGAATAAAGATCATCTCTTACTAGATTGTGAAGTCGAATTTGGACTCTGTCAAGTAAGAAAGAGTGCTCTGAGCGGCACCTCCAAAGATGTGGCAGCAGTACTCTATCTTAGGACATATCTGACTCTGATACCAGTAGAGGATTGCATCAAGAGTCAGGTACTTTCTGGAGCAGTAGAATGATCCAACCACTTTTCCAGTGACCGTAGCAACAGATTTGATGAACGTCTTCTGTTTCAGATCTAAAGTGAAAGTCATTAGAAGATTATCAAAGCAAGGAGAGAGCCATTCATTTCATCTGAGGCAAAATGGGGATCTGAGCGTTGATGGTGAAAGGAGAGAAGCTTGCTTTTAAAGGTGTTAAAGCTAACAAGCCACTTATTTTCCATAATGCATCACGTGCTGCCATAGACAGTTGTGTCGTCTGTATAGATGTCAACAAATGATCTCAGAATATGATTTGGAAGATCATTTATGAAGATCAGGAAGAAGGTTAGGCCCAAAATTGATCCTTGAGGAACGCATGCGTTGATTCTATGTGCTTCACACTTCTGCCTATCAACATCATATATATATATATATATTAGCTTTAAGGCAAATGCTCATTAGGTAAAACTAATTTCGAGCTCCGGTCATTTGCAATGTTTACATTTCGTTACATTGAGGTATCACTTACATTCAGTCAGTGTCGCATGATGGCGTAGGGGTTAGCATCGCCGACTGTCAGCTCGACGGTTGCGTTTCGATCCCGGCTTGAGACACTAACTGGTCTAGCCGCACTGATGAGCTGTGAAACAGCGAAGCAGGCTGTATGTGGATGACTATATATATATATATATATATATATATATATAAAATCTGTTTTTTGGCTATAATAATGAATTTTTCACATTTTACAAATAAAAATAGACTTATGGGAAATGTAAAAGCATGTAAAAATATAGGTGTAATTATAATTTCAACATTTTAAGCGGTCCTCCCCTCTTTGTCAAAAAATGAAAGAAAAAAAATGAAACCGTTGAAATAAACTGAAATTTTTAACTTTGTGCAACGTTTCTTCTTTGTTTTAACGTGCAAATTAGTCCACACAAAATCTTTCTACTGATTGCCAAAGAAAACCATTATCTTATTAAAAAATACGCGTGTACGCATTCATCTTGTCGTGAGTTACAGTTAAAAACAACCTATTCTTTCAGTGAACAAAATTTAATTCAAAAACAGAAATTCTTCTCAGTGTGTAAAATATCTATACATATTCTAGACTCCCACATTTTAGTTCAGACCTGTTTTGTGTGTCTTCAGTTTTATAATCCATTTTGTTTTTTTCTGTTTGCATGCATATGTAGACGGGAAATTGGTGTCTACTAAAATTCATTTGATGTTTTGGAGTGCATGATCTGTTTGGTTGAAAGTTAAACCGCATTCGTTCATTCAAATATATTTCATTGAATAATGCGATTACTTTTGTGCAACCATTCACCATATTTTTTAGTATTATAAAGCTCATACTATGTATTGAGTACTATTGGTACTGGAAAATTTTCCCAAAACTTGTTTTAATATCCTCCTCCTCCTCCTCCTCCTCCTCCTACTACTACTACTACTACTACTACTACTACTACTACTAATAATTATATTAATTATAAATATGTGTAGTCTCTGTAACTATTAAGGAAAACTGCACCACAGTTTACACAAAGAGTCCATGGGATGTTAGATAAAATTGATAATACTAATTATGATTCTTAAATAAATGCCTAACAACTCTCTTCAGGTGTTAGAGTAAAAGCCGACTTATAAGCGGCTTTTTGGCTAGCATTAATCAATATATTAATAAAATGTATTCGTATGTTTGTAAACTAAGAGAAAACTAAAAATATTTAGAGCAAAGAAAATACATATATAAATTCAACATCTTCGTACCACGGTTTTGTAGACAAAAATATATCTATAAACTTTATATGAGCAAAGGTCTTTTGGAATTGAAATAATATTCAATTCAATAAATTTGGCAAAAAATAAAACAAGCATGCTTCAGCTGCCATGTAGGGAAAGGATGGTAGAAATTTACACAGAGGAGGATACAGTAGCCCAACACCTGCCGACATTCATCTCGAATTGCTGCATCGTTGGTGCATTTACTACATCTCCTGGAAGTCTATTTCAAGGTTCAGGAATCTTGATTGAGAAAGCGGCCCACTTCCGGTTCAATCGAAACCGGTGATGAAACAGTTTCTGTTAATGACAGTGTAGACCTCTTTCTGGTGCAGGAGTGAATAATAGGTCCTGGAGGAGATCTCAATGGCTGTTGAGGAGATTGTAGGCCAAAGTGAGATCACTGTGTAATCGTCTGTGCTCAATAAGAAGGTCTGTGCTTCATCTAATTTATTTACCCCCACAAGGTAAGATGCGACACAAGGTCGGGAAAGTGGGATTAGAAAAGCCAGCGCCCGAGAGGTGAGCACTCTGGCCATTTAAAAAATTGCCTGGGCAGCCCCGTCGGCATTCCCCGGTAGGAGCGCCTCAGGCAGTAAGCAATAAACTTACTCCTCCCCAAAGAGGGGAGGCAAAGCCTGGGAGGGTGGACCTCCTAGAACTGCATAGGACTGTCCCATAGACCGGCGTAAGCCCCGAAGGCCAAGACAATACCAGTCTATGGGGTGCAGTATCAATCGGAACAGATACTACACTTTCATCTTAGCCAAAAGACCAACGATGATTTTCTTAGAAATAAACAAAATGATATGGTGTCATCTTTTCTATATTTCAAAAGTTATACTAGACAAAAAAAATATTCTAGAGATATTAATCCCCATTTTGTATATTGCCGATTCTATTTTTAATACATACATGTGAAATATATTCATTTAAATGAATATTAAAGAAATTAAATTGCAAATAATTTATCTTGACTTTTTAGAAGGATGGTAATTAATCATATATTTTATCATTAAGTTTTCTTCTTCTTCTTCTTCTTCTTTTTCTTCTTCTTCTTCTTCTTCTTCTTCTTCTTCTTCTTCTTCTTCTTCTTCTTCCTGTTTTAGTATTAAGGATGCTGCAAGTTTCCTGAACGCTTGCTTTCATGAGGTCCAATCCAAAAGATTGACCTCAGTTAAGTTGCTTGCAGTCATATCGTTTAGAATGCATGTCTTCATTGGTTTACCACGCTCTCTAGTGCCTGGGATATCCAGGCACGTTATGAAGTTGCTCCGAAAGATGGAACTCTGTACACGGCCAAACCACCTGAGACACCGAGTGCATAAAACATCCTTAATCCCAGCAATACTAAGTTTCTGATGAAGCTCGGTTGAAGGGATTCTTTCCTCTAGTTTTCAGCCTGATTATGGCATGATTATTATGCCAAAGCCATGTTTGGGGTCCATGTCTCACTGCCATACAAGATGTTAACAATCAGATCATGTTTTTCTAATCATCACTGGTATTATTTTTTATATTAAACTCGGGTAACGCTGGTTAAGCCTGCTAGTCAAAGAAAATGGCTTGGTCGATTTGCTGGAATCTAACCTTCATGCGATGCGAATTAGTCATTGGAATAAACAAACACTTTCCAGGCTGAGGAATTAGCAGAAGTGTCTGTACAGATGCTATGGTTTGCATGGTCTGCTGAGTCTGACACGAAACACATGTGATTGTGTTGTGAACTATAAACAATGGTCGCATCCTGATAAGCTATATCTTCGCTTGAGAGTGAATAGAACAATTGCAACGAGAAAACCATTGCAAAAGGATTAGGGCTAGGAACTCTATAAGAGCTGGTTCCATTATTCATCCTGTAATGAAGCAGGTTTAAAAAGATAAAAGGTTAATAAATTCTACGATGAAAATCAGGATATTATTTGTGGCAGAAAAACGTCAGGGCTTGAAACAGAAGTGCCTATTTGTCTGCATTGATTCTAGGAAAACGACGGGTGTGTCTAAAGGGGGTTAAAAACCATAAAGTTATCAAATTTTAATTAATGTCACTTTATTTACTTACACCCCTCCCACTAAATAAATGCTGGGTACATACTTAGTTCACACTCTAAAAACTGAATATGATAAAATGTAAAAAATAAGGTATAAAAAAGGTAACATGAGCATAAAAGGATATAGGGTTTCTAATTTAATCCCGGGCAATGCAGGGTCTCCCTGCTAGTGAATGATAATACAATGAATTGCAAAAAGTAAAAAAACAATTGTTATGTTATATTTCCTACTTTTTGCGTTTTCATGCAAGTCCTAACTGGTGTGTCCCAATTTACTTGCCTCCCTTCGAGGAAAGAGTTTGACATAAGGTCGATTTTTAATGTGGCAAAAAATCCAGCTTCCCCGAAAGCGGCACTCTGGATTCGTAATACCGTGAAACCGCAGAAAGTGTGTAATTCTTAAGCTAAGTATAATGCATTATTATATATATATATATATATATATATATATATATATATATATATATATATACTAAAGAATAGCCACCCCATGACGGGTAAAATTAATTCCCCAAGCAAACAGTTTTTACGTCCCCTTACGGAGATTAAAAGCAAGATATACTACTAAACCTTATGTCTATAATCATTATTCTGATTTTGATCAAAATCTATTGCATAATTTTGATTCTAGAAACTGTCTAAAATTTAAGGCTTAAGCTTAAGGGAGCTTAAGAAGAAATTGAAATTCAGGAAATCTTGCTTAATTGTTAATGACTATGGATTAAATTCTATGCAAATCTGAAATATTCGAATTTTCAAATGAGAGGTTGTACCCTCTAAACACCCTTTAAAATACTCCAAAGAAATTGAAATTTGGGGAATATTAATTGATGTCTAATACCTATTGTTAAAACTTCACAAAATCGGAGGTATCTGAATATTTACAAAGGGCTTACATGCTTCTTTAAATGAAACTATATGAAACTAAATATAGCACACATTACCTACCCTCATACCTAGCAGCTGTGTTCCAAAATTAATAATGGTCTGTTAATTAGTTCAGGGTTGAATCATGTACATACAAATATATTAACATATACATGTACACAACTTTAGACAAATAGGGATAACATGATAAGGTTTCAGAATCGCACATTTTTGTTGATTTGTTTTGGCATTGTTGTATCATACCCCTTTTTATGATCTTTCATGAATTAAAAAAATTTTTTTTTAATTCATCCATTCACACCCTAAAGCCATCTTTGGTTGCATATGTTATTTTGGAATCTTCCTTGTTCTAAATTAGTAGCTCTACTAAGGCTTGAGATTCTAGTCTACTTTACTCTTACACTACTTTCACTTTCGTAGTAAATAAAATGGTTGATATGCCATAAGAGTGCTGTTATCATATTTGGGCTGGTGAATCTCTGTCCCATTTGAGAGTTCTTGATAAGGTGCAGAAACGTATCAGTAATTTGATTGGCCCCACCCTTTCTTCTTCTCTGCATCCTCTCTCTCTCTCACAGACGTGATGTTGCTAGTCTCAGATTTTTCTATAAATACTATTATGGCATGTGTTTCTCAGAATTGTGTGATTTATTCCCTGCTTCCTTTGTTCCAGCTCGTTTGTCTTGTTGGTCTAATGGTCTCCATCAATTCGCTGTTTTGATACCTCATTGTAATATGGCTTCCTATTCCAGTAGCTTCTTTCTAAGAACTGCAGGCTTGTGGAACTCTCTTCCTGCTGACTGTTTTCCCCCCTATCTATAGCGGTGGCCGTTTCAAGACTAAGGCCAATATTCATCTCCTGTCTTTGCGATAATCATTTTTCATTCTTGTTAGCTCCTTATATCAAGTGGCTTCATGCCTTGTCTGGAGCGACGCCCCCCCCCCCAAGGTAAACAGTGCAATTTCTAGGGACTCATTAATTGGTGAGTTTTATTGGTGCAGATCGGTTTTTCTTTTTCATTTATTTTTTGCATCGCGTTTTACTGAGATACTCATGGAGTCATAAATAAATAAACTGAGCTGCCCATAGAAGAAAACAAATAAATAAATCAACACTTTCAACCCAAGTGCATAAATATTAAATAACAAACAGCAATTACCGATGCGTACACTCTTTTACCTTTTACTTTGGGGTGCATTTCATCTTTTATATGAGGTCAAGTGTTACAATAAGACATAGGTTAATATCTATTGGGGTAGAATGCAGCAAAACATATGTGAATCTGATTCTGATGTTTACATAAGATGGCTACTGAAATGGAAGTTAAGCTCAGGGAAAACATGTAAATGCTGTGTGCATATATGTCTGTTCGCTTTATTTATATACTATACATTTGAGCATCCATTAAAAGCACCCAGGTTTCGCCCACAGCGTCAGTGGGAATATTATAAACATTCCGGTTTAAAACAACTGTGTGGAGCTTATCAGCCTCTTGTAAATGCCGATTTTGAAAAATTCCTAATCGAAATCTAAGAGAGCCTGATGAGCTCCACATTGTCAATTTAAACAAGAATTTTTATCAAATTTCGGCTGACCCTGTCGGAGAAATCTAGGTACCTTTAATGGATACCTAATGTATAGTAGATAAATAAAAGAAAACACATATTCTGCTCTTTTTTATTACGATCGAGCACTTTAGTTGATTTTTTCCTGTTGACATGAGATACATGCTATTTTAGTTGTCGATTTAGAGATGATGTGCAGAAAATTCATTCGTTTGATTAAGACCTGTAAGAGACTGAATCACGAGATTAAATAAATTACTGTAGCACGATGAGAGGGTAGACAGATAATTTACTGACGAAGGACCCAAAACCATGAAAAATAAATAGCTGCAATATTTATTTGTCTAGGAATTTTGGAAATGTAATTTGGTGTTAGGACTTCGGTTATGACGTAAGTCAACAGACAATGGACAATTAGAAATTTGATAAACAACTTGTATTCAGAAAAATATCCGAATTGGAATTTATGGGGAAAAATGTGTATGACATAAAACTATGGTGCAAGCGATACAGTGAAATAGATAGACAGAGAGATGAGAAGAGAGAAAACAGAGAGAATGCAGAACGACAGAGCGAGAGAGAAGAAGATTGGACGAGTTTACAATAATCCAGATACATACAGCGGTTTGCTTTCCGCCTGCAAGCATATAGACAATCAAAAGTTAATTGCACGTGTTTCACTTCCTTATGTTGTCTTGCATATACTAATAACGATTAAATCAAGAAAGAAGAACAAAAGCACAGACAAGAAACAGTAGTAGCAGTGGCGTATGGAACGAAGGGACAACAACAATGGATCAGCTACCTATGGACAGCTTTTTGGGAGTTTGCCATCACTCTTATTAGTTAGGGTACGTTAATACTGACTTAGATCATTTACACGCGTCTAAGTAACACACCAGCACTAACTTAAATCATTTTAGAACAAACATATATATTAGAAGACTTATGGAGTTCATATCTAATGTAAACTCAATTTCATTTCCGCTTTGATCTTGCTCTACGCATTTACATATGGCCCTACTTTACAATATCATTATAAACTAGTTGTACTTACCCGGCGTTGCCCAGAATACAGTGTAGTCATTTTAGTTTTTAATTTTTATTTGTTTGCACATGCTTTAAACTTAAGGTAGACAACTCCTATTATATTCTTCAATTTAAGATGAGTTATCTCCCTTGCTGATTTGTTGTTTTTAGGTGATTATTTAAAAATGTTTCATATTAGAAGTCATCTAAGCCGGACTAAGTAATTTAAAAAAATAAATTTTAACTAAGTATTTTATTATATTGCCAGTAACACGGTACAACAATAACAAATGAACATTGACTAGTCAGAATCAAAGTTTGATTTTTCAGTTTAAATGCTATTTGGGCCTGACTTTGACAATCCGATGAGATAACTGTATATGTTAGATACTGCTCTTCAGTTTAATTTGCTTATTATATCAATAGCTGAAGTCTCAGCCAATTCCAGGTTTCTCAAATCTTTCTCTCTTAGGTTCAAATTAAAAAAAAGGTTTGGTTTTGTAATTAAAAATTATTATTTAGGATTATATCGGCCAGGAAATAACTGGAACTCTATAGTAAAAAAAAACGACAAAGAGAGATTCGAACCTTGAAAGATGGCATAAAACTGAACTGAAGGCGAATGCTATATCAATACGGACATATGTTTTTTAAGCTATTGTTTATGAATTCGACATAGGGATCTCTTTGCATAGATCTAAAATAGTTCGATTGTATAATATAAAGAAACATAAAGAAAAGTTCTAACGATAAAAAATAAACGAAAGAATGCTAAATACGTAGAATGATTTGACTAAAAAACAATCTTGACTAATTTTATATGTTTATTTATTTATTTATTTGTCTTACTAGTAGTGAAAAGGTTCAGATCATTATAAGTATGTTGTTTGGTCAGCTGGAAAGGGAATACTAAAAATGGCGGAATATTTGTTTTTATTGTTATTTTTACGTAGTTTTAATTTTAAATAATGAGTTTTAAAAGACATTCAAGAAATTCTTACATCAGATCGAAGGTGTTGATTCCAAATCTGTGGTTAGTTGTACTCTTAGTAAGTATAATACCGCAACACATATACACACATTCATACACATTTGCTTCATAGCAGGGCTACCCAGCATGACCAGGGCTATAAAAACAAAATAGAGGAGTTTATAAAGTGTGTGTAATCCGTCTCTCTATCTTTTTTTTCCTCTTCCCCGTTTTTCTACATCCCTCTCCCCCATCCCTATTACACCTCTGCCCAGCCCATCTCTCTCTCTTGTTTTAATGAATTGAACATAAAATAATGTAAGTCATTCACCTATCCTTTATATAAAAAATAACATTGAAAAAGGTTGAAATACCGACCCCACCCCTGACGAAACCTGGCTCAGTTTACCCCAAAGAATGAATAATTTTCTTTTAATTTTTAGTTATTATTCACCCAGGGCAACGACGATCAAGAATATACCAACTTTGTGGGTATTTGTTCTGTAGTTCTGTAGTGTTTTACTTTTAGCCAGTCATACATACATACATACATACATACATACATACATACATACATACATACATACATACATACATAGAACTGCGCTTTATATAATAGATATACAGTGTACATGAAGTTAGTATCTTGGGATCTGATCGTGTTGTAAATATGCTGAGTTCTGGATACTTGCCATCTCGCTGAACAACTGTGGATTTTTTTCTCATCAACAAACAAGCACATCTGGATAAAATAAATTACAAATGGTTTTTGCTGCAAGAATAGACAGGATATAAATTAATGGACTTGCTCCACATATGTGGCGAAGAAATCTTTGTGAAAAAAACAATGAACGTATCCATTCTTAAGATGTGTCCATTTTATCTGCACATTTAGCCATGAAAACGCTATTCAAAACTGTAGCATGACAGACCGACGAAAATGCTATTTCAAATTTAAGCATGAAAAACCAACGGAAATGCTATTTCAAATTTAAGCATGACAGACAAACGAAAATGCTATTTCAAAAGTAACCATAACAAGCCTACGAAAATGCTATCTCAAACTTAAACCAAACACACAAATGAAAGTGTTATTTCAAACTTAAGCATGACAGAGAAAGGAAAATGCTGTTTTAAACTTAAGCATGACAAACTTACGAAAACGCTACTTCAAACTTAAGCATGACAAAGAAAAATGTTATTACAAACTTTAGCCTGACAGACCAACGAAAATGCTATTTCAAACTTAAGTCTGACAGATAAACGAAAATGCTATTGCAAACTCGAGCATCACAGAGAAAGGAAAATGCTATTTAAAACTTAAGCATGCCAGACCAATGAAAATGCTATTTCAAACTTAAGCATGGCAAACTGAGAAACATTCTATTAGAAACTTTCAAGAAATTAAATGCTACTTCAAACTTAAACGTGACAGACCAAAAAACACCTAAGCGTTACAGAACAACAAATTGAAGCATGACAGACAACGCCTCTTATAGAGGTGTTGGACGCATCTAAAACTAGATTCATCCATGCAATCTATAGGTTTAGCAATCAAAATGCTATTTCAGACATGGCAGCAGGACGGACAAAACCTCTTGTAGAAATGCGCGAATACATCTAAGAAAACCACTATTTTTAGACAAACTTTACATAGGGGAACACAGCTTCTTATTTTTCAATCTATTTTATTAATGGTGAAAAATAAATACCTACCAGAAATAAGTTTATAAGATTATGTCAGTAGAAACATCGGAGATTTAAGATAGAAAAGAAAGAAAAAAACGAGAAACTCTAGCAGTTTGGTATGGCCAGTTTTAGATGGCGCGATAAAAGAGAAGCAAAAACAAACATAAATTATGAACTATCTTTATATCGGAACATTTCTGGTAAAATCAAAGCTAAAAATATCTTCGAGTCGGAAACTAAATCAAAACAACTTGTGAAAATAACTGTTTCTGAAAGAGGAATGGTCACTTTTTCGTCTTTTAGAGAATTCTAGAATTAAACGGAAGAAATAGAAGACAACTTCAAGAAGAATTAAGACTTTTAAAAGCATAAACCAAGAACGGATATTCTTAAGATAGTTTTAAGATGTACTTAAGATGTTCTGCATGTTATAACAATGAAAATGCTATTTCAAACTTAGGTACACAGTGCCCCCCCCCCCAAATGCCATCCATGGAATCCGTAAAAATATTCGCAATCCTTTTTACAATCCAACCATATTTGGTGCAAATAAATTTTAGTCTATGCCTGACTTGACCACCAAGTTTCATTCATGAATGTCCAACAGTCTTTGTTTTATCACCGTTTAATGATATGAGGAGACTCTTTAGTGACTTTCTCATCAGTAGGAGGTGTCATCCTGAATAGGCTCAAGTAATCCTAGCCAAATATAGTTTAAAACCTTCTCAAAGATGTTCCTCACAATTCCTGAAAATCGTTTAAGTTGATTTTTGTCAGAGTTTCAAGTTACGTTAAGATATTTTGTCAGGGTTTCAGTTCTTGGCATGGCAAGCCGGGCATAGGGCCTAAGCACGAGGGATCTCTGGAGGATTCACTGGCGAGATTCAAAGATTTCTGGAAATTGTCCCTAAATTGAAGCAAGTTTCGATGGAGATGAGGACCAGTCAATTCTGTACTTCCAGTCAATTTTTAACCCTGCAATACGTCTTCCAACCGACGTTATTGATCAATTCCTTTTTTCTTATTAGCTTTATATTTTGTATTTTACTCAAGCTCTATCTTTATTCATCAACCTTTTCTCCATTGGCTCCATCGCAGAAACTGTCAATTTGACAAATCTAATTCTTAAAGCTGTACATTTCCCATCTTAATATTTTCGTTATCAAAGATTTTTTTTTCAAATACCAGTCAGATCATGATTAAACATTCAATATTTATTTATCGTCATTCATAGAGCCAGATGGCCACTCTCAAAATGTAATTCCGCTTTCCTAGATAACAACTGAATCTGCTCATAAGTGTGGCACCATCTCAATCATCCGATACCAATTATTTATTATCTACTTTGTTATTCTTATTACTAGCCCGAAATAAGCGAAAATTTGAATTTTCCAAAAATTGTAAGCTTTCACTCCTCGAATTTGGATAGTCAGGTGGAATATCTGCTTTATATCATAGTGACCACCGTCAGATCTTGTCATAGTTGGGTGAATCGAGGGTCCAACACTTGCTATCTCCAATTCTCCTTACTTTTTTCTTCTTCCTCGTTAATAAAATTTGGTTAGTCAATTCTTCCGAGTTCAATTCTTACCAAATCTCTTACAATTCTTCCACTTATATTTTAAATATAAATTTTCTCCGTTTTTACGTTTTAATTATAATTTTGTCTGTTTATATATTATAATTATTAATTTCTCTTATTAATTTATAGCCATGTCGTCATGCATCACACAGTGTCATAGAAGAAGAAACAGAACCCCTTATGGTCTAACCATTCCTCACTATGGTAGAGGATGTGGTAACGTGGCAGTGTCAAAACTACCAGGCTAACATGTTTCTGGTTAAAATGCAGGAGTAGTCAACATCAGGATCCGTTGTGCTCTGGTCGTCTTTGCCTCTGCATGTGGTCAGCAAGGACATATCAGGCATGGACCTAGAAACCAATGGATATGCAATCATCATTCCTTTGTGTGTTCTGGGTCAAACCTTCCCTGACTTCGTATGTAACCACTGGGACATGCTGCTCTGATGTTGGGAGTAGAAACCTGCAATCTTGCAGGTATAACAAATAGCTATATTCAATGAAAATAACTTCATGCAGATGCAAGATCCAGTACACGTAGCTTTAACTCTAACTTGACTCGAAATGGAAAATTCCAATTGTTTGCTTAAACTGACCTTACGTAGAAATTTTCTATTTTTAACCTTAGTTTTACACACTCAACATCTAATCTGGCTACACAATAACTGCAGATAAACCACACATGGGTATCAAATTGGTAGATTAGAGTTTAATAACTTAATTGTAGTTTATGATGGTAAAATGTATCCTGTTCTTAAGACATCATCATCATCATCATCATCATCATCATCATCATCATCATCATCATCGGTTTAACGTCCGTTTTACACGATGGCATGTGTTGGATGGCTTTAAGAAATTGACTTCCAAACTAACCTATCTCTGGCCAGGTCATTATTTATCCCTCTTTCTCTCAAGTCCATTTATATCACTTCCTACTATGTGTTCCTTAGCCCCCCCCTGCCAACTGACCGTGCTACATCAACTGACACACTTCTTTCAACGTGGCCATACCATAGAAGTCTCCTGCTCTGCACACATCTCCCTATACTGTCCATGTTTAATCTTCCATCTGAGGTCATCAGAACTAAGTAAGGAAAAAGATATTCACTTCAAAAGTTGTCTTAGCCGGAATAAGTATTTTTAGAAAAAAACTGACGTGACATAAAATATACTAATGTGAAAATTCTACAAGATAACTTGTGAACTTACTCGATTCACTCCTAACTCTTGAAATCACACAAGCACCTGCTCCAGCCTGTGCTTCAATAGTATCACCAAGGTAACAAAACTTCTCGACAACCTGTAATATATGTTAGATGAGAAGTTAAGAGTCACAGGCCATCAGCAAGAAGGCCGATTGAGAAAGGGGTGCTGATTACTTGACGAGTGCAGAGAGGGTGAACTGGTCGTGTACTTATCTGAAGAAGAAAGTGAATACTATTTAGGCAGTCACTCTCTTTCCTAGTTATTTAGTAGAGGATATTTTACCTTGCCTCATTTCACAACCTTAATTATTTGTAAAATATGGTTAAAAAAGTTAGTTTGCTATTTTACGATATTGCATTTTTGATTTCAATAAATAATCGATTATTAGTAAATAAATAAAATAATAACGTGTAAGTCACGTAGAGGTGGGGGAAAAGACACACACAGACATATGAGAAGTGATTACACACTTTTATTAGTATAGATCTATGACTACCTTTGTTTATATAGATATCATTTTTTCTTCTTGTCAACTTTTAAAGAAATTTTTTTTTTCATGGTGGGCATAAAGACGAGGAAGGATGAAAATATAGATTTGCAGTTTGTCTTTTATCATTTCAATATGGCGGATATTTTCATTTATTTTAATAAGAACGAAAAATATTATAAATAAAAACAATATGGTTGCCATAGCAGTTTGTGTATTTCCATACTCGTGCCAGAATTTCGATGTTCAACTAAGAGCCAAGATTTTAAATATCGATTTTTTTAAGCAGGTAGATCTTCTTCACTAAGGAGATTGCCATAATAAATTGAGCTTGGGTAATATTAAAGAAAATAATAAAGTAAAAAGACACACAACTCAGGTATGTCTGGTAGATGGTTTAATTTTTATGATATGAAAGGCTGCCTTAAAAAAGCATTTACAATTTCCTGATTTATTTATTATTATAAAAAGGCATTCAGCATCAATTAGGATTATACATCTCTATTTATATAAAGTTAGGTATATTTATATGTTTATATATTTGTATGTACAGGATTCATCCCATAACTTATTAACTTTGGAACACAGCTGCTAGGCGTAAAGGGGTCATAATGTGGGCTGTATTCAGTTTCATACAAAGAGGGTAAAGAGGGATGGTTGAAGCCTTTCGTCAAAATTCAGATACCCCTAATTTTTGTGAAATTTTAACAATAAGTATTAGACATCAATTTCAATTTCTTTGGAGTATTTCAAAGGGCGTTTAGGGAGCATAATATCGGCATAACTCCTCATTTGAAAATTCAAATATTTCAGATGTGCATTGAATTTGATCCATAGTTATTAGACATTAATTAGGCAAGCTTCCCTGAAATTCAATTTCTCCTGAAGAACCCTTAAGCTTAAGCCTTAAATTTGAGCCATTTTCGAGAATCTAAATCCTGTAACGAATTTTGATCAAAATTGGAATTACGGATTCTAGACATAGGGTTTAGCATCATTATATGTTGATTTTAATCTTTGTAAGTGGCATAATCGTGGTGCAAAACTGTTCTGTTCGGGGAATTAATTTTACCCGTCCTGGGACGGGTATTTTCCAGTATATATATATATATATATATATATACTAGCATGTCTACCCGGCGTTGCCCGGGACAATAAAAATAGAAAACGTGAAAAAGTGTGTGTAACATCTTTATATTAAAACTCCTATCTATCTACCTATCTCAATCCGTCTCTCTATCTTTCTCTCTTTCTTCCTACCCCGTTTTTCCACATCTCACTCCCCTCCATCTTCCACCTTCGCCCAGCCCATTCATATCTCTTGTTTTAATGTATTGAACATAATAATAATGTAAGTCATTCACCTGAGCTTTCAGTTTTAAAGTTATTTCTTCCGGGCAACACCGAGTTTCTTCACCAGCAACATTCTCAAAAATATAAGTAAATCTATATTTGTTTTAATTTATTCCCGGGCAACGCCGAGTTTCTTATCTTTCCTCTCCACTTAATAATATAATGAAATCTTTATTTATTTTAGTGTATTCCCGGGCAACGCTGAGTTTCTTGTCTTCCCTTTCTCCATCAAACATATACCACATTGAAAATGTACTACTGTATTATTGCACACACCTGCTCTATCTAGGATATTGAACACTGACTCATGAGCAGAGTACCTTTTCTAGTATACACTAGTATAACAAAATACAGTGAAAATCTTTCTCCTGAGCAACTCGGCATTTAAAAACACCTGGTCTATGTAGGATTGCTCTATCTAGGATATTGATGACTTGAATCCCGGGCAACGCTGAGTAAACATACCTGCCCTATCTCTGATATTGAGCACTTTGAATTAACTTATACAAATTACCAAACATAATACTGTATTATTACTATTATGGCTCCCGGGAAACACCGAGTTAACAAAAGACAGATAAGTTCTTTTTCCCGGGCAACGCTGTGTTTAAACACACCCGCTATATCTAGGATGTTGAGCACTTTTGGATTACTATATACCACTTACCAAATGTAAAACTGTAATCTTACATTTATTGCTCCCGTTTAGAGCTCTACTGAAACCACCTAAATAAAATTTAGGATGCCTCCAGAGCACTACTAAAACAACCCTTTCCAAGTTTATTGTTCTTTCCTCCCTCGTCCGAAGAGAAGTTTAAGAAACGTTAAATAATTTTGAAAGAAAATGCCGAGCGGATGGATTACATTGAAATTACAGTGTTTTTACGTAAGAATACAATTTTTGATTTTATGTAGATTCACTAACCTTTTTTCTTTTTACTATAGGGCACATGCACACACATATTGAGAGAAATAAAAAATGTCAGAATGACAAATCTATTACGTCTTCAGTTATTAAAAACAAGGTATATTCAATTAAAGAATATATATTTTTCCTTCCTTAAGCCAGGCTTTTCAAAGAATAAAAGAACTATTTCTCATATATATATATATATATATATATATATATATATATATATATATATATATATATATATATATATATATATATATATATATTTTGAAAAAACAGATTTGTTTATTAAAATAAATTATTTAGTTATTCTAAAAACTAGAGATCTTTCAGCGATAGACGTCTTTGTCAAAAGTATAGGCATTTTAATCTGTATTTTATATTCTACGCTTGCACATCGATTGCCACTGCTGGTTTAATATTATTAGACGTGGCTGATCTACGGGAGAGGTGGAGAAAATTTATAGGTTATCTGAGCCCTAACGAATGTACGGACGTCTGTCTTAGCATCACTTATTTCAATCTAGAATTTATATTCTACACCCATACATCAATTGTCACTGGAGATGTGGAGAAAAAACGATTAGCTATCTGAGACCTCCCCGACACTTACAAAAGTCAGATTTTCGTACACAGCGAGAGAATAGGGAGGATTATCATCAACAAGATTTAAGATAAAATATTTGTAAAGTCGATGACACTTAGGAAGACGCAGACTCGAAAATATATGCAAATAATATGCAATACATAAAATAATATGCAAATAATACGAAGCGAATTAAACATTCCTGAATATCAAATAGGGGGAAAAAAGGGAAAAACGGATGACGTCGATTTATTCCGATTAAAAACAAAAGCAAATACAAAAGGAATCAATTGATATGCAGAACCAATATCTCAAATCAAAGGGGTGACATGTCGTGATATCGTGTCGATTGTACTGATCAGGCGTTGATTAGAAAATATAGTGCGCGATCGTGTGTGTGACGGATAAGAGAGAATGGCCAAATATTAACCGAGCATGGAAACAGACTTTAAAATATGTGCGAAATGTTCGGCCCTGGATACAACCAACAAATAATGAGATGTGCTGCTAAAGTAGTTTATTGCAATAATATACACAGAGAAGAAGACAGACAGTGTATGTACGTAAAGATGGCTGCACAACTCCTTCCCCCTCCCCTTCTCTCTCTCTTTCTCTCTCCCCCTCTCTTCCTCTCTCTCTCTTTCTCTTTGTATATGAGCGGGGCGCACACTGATTCTCTGTAATAGCAACCGATACCACATGGAAATTTATGAGATCATGAAATGGCAGCTACAAATGTGCAAGAATATTACGATAGATTTACCTTTCACGCCGTTTGGAAATAAAAAAGCTTTTTTATGCTCATCCTGTATAACAATCAAAATGATGACACTCGTCCGATTTGAATAAATAAAAATAAAACGTATCTTTTTGTTGTTTCAAAAAAAGAGTAGATGCACCGTTTTTTACCCGTTTCCGGCTGCAGCAAGGTTAGATATGTAGTCAGTTTAACATATGGAGAAAACCAGCTCCCGCGAGGAGACACGCTGGGAGGGTATAAACAAAAGTAGCCGAGAACAGTCCCGTCGGCATTCCCTAGTAGGAGCACTTAAGGCGACCGGCAATAACTCCCTTCCCTCTTCCGAGGAAAGAATGTAATGGCTGAGAGGGTCCACCTTCTAGGACTAAGCCAGACCATATTTCATCCCGGCAAAAAAGGGGCCGATGCTTCAAGAGAAACTCTAGGTTGCCAGAATTATGCCAGGACGAACCTCGGTCAGCATGACTACTGTCCAGGACCAGATGTATCAGTTTGTCTGTTTTGCAGTACGTCAACCCTTTTTTTTTTGGGGGGGGGGGTATTTACTGCGGAAAAATGCAATGTTTGCCTTGTCCGTTTTACGGTATATTTTATTTTGATGTATTTAATACCAAAATCCAATAAAAGTCTCGCCGTGTTTGTTTCACGGCATATCAAACCTTTTGGGGAATTATTTAATGCCGATACGCAATAAAATACTTTTTTTTGTCTGTTTTACGCTCAATCAACCCTTTGCCAGTTATTTAATGTTCAAACAAAATAAAATGTAGATCTTTTGTAAAAGAGTCTCCCCCCCCCCCTCTCACCAATATCACCACAGCACCCCCAAAACATGCAAAATGCGGGTTGTAGTAAGAAAACGTTTTATTTTTTATTTAAAAAATTTTTTTTTTAACATAGTTCACTCCAAACAAGGCATGCTACTGAGAATTAGGTGAAAGTATTGGGGGTCATCCTAAATTGGGAGCTGTGCAGCGAGATGCTTGTTCACATTAGTTTTAAATTTTTGAATGTCGGTACAGTCGGAGAAGCAGGGAGGGAGTTCCAAAGGCCGGCAGCACGAGGAAATAAGCTATTGGAGTAGAAGGCTCTCCTACATCTGGGAACAACAACAGCAAGTTCATCGGAGCACATTCCATTGAAGTACTTTCGGCGATGTGGCAGGGGCTGAAACTTGGTAGATAGTGAGAGACCTATTAGATTAGCAACTCTTTTTGGACCTTGTCTAAGAGGGAGAGACTAGTGGATGATGCACCAGCCCAGATATGAAAACAATACTCCATGCATGGGCGGATGGTGGCTTTGTAGAAATATAGGATACTGTCAGGTATGAGAAGTTTTCTAGCTCGGTAGAGGGAGCCCACTTTCTTTGCAACAGCCTTGGTAATGTCTTCTATGTATTTGTGCCAATTCATGTTACTTGTAGAATGTTAGGTCGAGGAGTTTGAACGTTTGACTCTCAGGTAGGGTGTTATTTACTATGGCAATCGGTGGTTGAAGAGGTTTCTTGTAGTTATTGAAGGAAAAGAGCTTTGTCTTGGCAGCATTAAATGTTAATATCCATTTATGACCACATTCCACTACATTCCACTACAGACTGGAGGTCACTTTATAAGGATTCAGCCGTTGCCTCGGATATGTGCGCATCCGTTTTACCCACATGACGAGAGTAGAACGTAGTGTCGTCAGCAAATATTCCCATCTCAGACACAATGTCATCAGGGAGGTCGTTTATGAAATTCAGGAACAATAAAGGTCCAAAGATTGATCCCTGGAGTCCACCTGCATTTATGTCATGTTGTTTAGATGAACGGCCATCGAGGACAACCTGGATCTTTCTTTTTGATAGAAAGGATCTAATTATATTAAATATTCGTCCAGTAATACCATATGAATTGATTTTTATGAGAAGCCCTTTATGCCAGACCTTGTCATTAATACTTATTCCAGGGTGTGGAATCCATTTATGCCACTTGCATAAATAGATCGATCAATTTTTCTGCCTTCACATAAACTCACACAAATAACTGTCCAGCATTCCACGATGCGTTTCACAGTGGCGTTTATTGTGTGCATGATTAGCGGGGCTATTTTATTTTATGTCGAAGCACAATATTTTAAACAATCCACTGTACATGATTAATTGAACGCAAGTTGATATTCTACTCATAGTTGTGAGAGGGTGGGGAGAAGAACTTTGCGGGTTCATACCTTTTTCAACAGTATTAGTGCGTAAATGAACACGATATATCCACGAGGGTTTGAACTCGACATAACCGATTTCGTGGCCTGCACTAGTATCCATTGAGCTAATCATGCACCCATGTCCTTGATAGTGTATATTACACTTTTGCATTTGTTCTTTCTTTTATTTGTACTGAGCCCAGTATGCGCATGTGTGTGTCTGTGTGTGAGTGTGCGTGAGATATATATATATATATATATATATATATATATATATATATATATATAGAGAGAGAGAGAGAGAGAGAGAGAGAGAGATGGTGTCGTCCCAGCTATCTTTACCTACATAAACTGTCTGTCTTCTCTATGTATATTATTCAATAGAAAGAGGAGGGAGTGAAAATACATGTTGCAGAAGTTTCTACCATTCAGTATGGAGCAAAGCGAAGTATCTCTCCTGTCCTTGGTCAATGGAGCATACATCTTTCTAGGTTGAAACAATTCTTTTTATTTCTGTCCAAATCCAGAGTGCCCTTGTTTTGAGATCTAGATTTTTCCTCATATTAAAATAAAATGGCCTTGTGTCTTTCTTTTCTATCGTGGGGACAAGTAAATAGGGATAAGCCCATGGCTGCTGTATTTATGCAAATGAAGCATTTGCATAATGCAATTACGTTTTGTTATTTTTTCTTTTTTTAAAATTTTTTATTAAAATAATAAAAAAAAATTCAAGCGGGTTTCGCTTTACTCAGAGCTTTGTTCAGTTAATTTGTCCAATAAATTGGTTGACAGCTTGAGACGGCGGTATAAAACGAAAAAAAGGGGGAAAGAAAAAGAAACAGGAAACAGAATTGATTGTATGGGATGGTGATTGAAGGAAGGAGAAAGAGAAAGAGAGAAAAGTGGTTAAGAGAAAATGAAAGGAAGAGATAATAGAAGGGGAAGAAAAAGAGAGTGAGAAAGAGAGTGTGGGAGAGAAAGAGATAAAAAGAGAGCAGCGAATACATCTATCAAGAAAGAGAAATAGAGGGATAAGAATATTAAAAAGAGGGAGAAGGGGAACAAAGGAAGGGGCAATACATAGATAAAGCAATAAGGAATGCTTAGACAAAGAAAGAGATGAAGAAAGCGGAAGAAGAATAACGGGGTTGAGAAAGATGAAGAGAGGATAAGATATTAACGACAGAGAAATAGAGGAATAATATTAGAGACAGAGAAAGAAACAAAGAAAAGAAAGAGATAGACATAGAAAGAGAAGAGAAATAAAGAGGGGGTAAAGAAAAAGAACAAACACAGAGAGCCAAGAGAGAGAGCCAAGAGAGAGAGAGAGAGAGAGAGAGAGAATGTGTAATGTCATGGGAAAAAGACCTTTAGTTAAGCTAAAAAAGCGTGTTAGCATTTACGCCCGCCCCCATTTGAGGCACATAATATTTCATGAGTTTAAAAATAGCAACTTTGCAACCAAAATATTCAAATTGAAAGAACGTGCAGAAGATAGTTTACAAAATTAAGAAATGGAAATGTTGTCCTTGAAGATGGTGACCAATCAGAACGTTTAGTTTAGATGACCAATCTGAACGTCTAGTTGAGATGACTAATCAGAACGTCTAGTTGAGATGACCAATCAGAACGTCTAGTTGAGATGGCTAATCAGAACGTCTAGTTGAGATGACCAATCAGAACATCTAGTTGAGTTTGATGCTCCTTGTGGAACCACTTAAAGAAAACCCTGCAGCATCGGTTTAAGAATTGACAATTCAACTGTCCTCAAGCCATACATACATGAATTTGTCTGCAGATCTAAACTCGCGATTTACTATTTCCTTCAGACAATCGCATTTTAACTGATAAAAATAATCTGAAATTATTATAAATCTGTTTAAAACTATTTAATCCGTAAATTGAAAATGCTTTTCATTAATCCAACAGTACGCCACTACCCATCACAAAAAAGAAAAAAAAACAGCAACAATTCTTTACAACTCCTTTCTCATAGAAAATACATTGCTAGTCTTTTTCATCTCTGTTGCTATCTCCATAGAAGGTGCTCGACTGAGCTCCAATCACAGCAAGAACTCGTCTTCTTACCACAAAATCCACTTTGCAATCTAGTGGGACTATTTCTTCTCTTCCCTACAGCACCATTCTCACATAAGATACATTGCTAGTCTCCTCTGGTCTATCGTTATTTTCATGGTAAATGATCGACTGAGCTCCAATCTCTGCCCACTCCTTTAAAATGTTCACAGCAAGAACTCGTCTAGCTACAACCACTGCAAGGAACTTTCCTTTCTTCTTTTGCCCACCTAAAACACGAACAGTTTCTTTCCAAGAACTTCTCATCTGTGGAACACAATAGCGTGGGACTGCTTTCCAGCTTACTGCAACACGGTCGTTTTCAGTCATACGTCAACAAATATCTGTTGCGCAGTCATCTTAATCAAATTTTGCCCATTCCACCTATCATTCCCAGCCCTCTCAATCTCATTAATTCTTATCACCCAGCGCCCGTTGGTATGTGGTGACTATTAATATTAAAAACAAAACAACAACTGAAAAGAACTTTCTTCCCCTCCGTGTGCCAAGCGTCAGACGGAATTTCCATGAACAGAGTTCCTTCCAAGAACTTCCCGTCTGTGGAACGCTTTACCACAAGGATGCTTCCCTGCAGACTACAACATAGTCGTCTGCAATTCCAGTGCCAACAAATACTTAACCGTTTCCATACTTAATAAAATTTGTTCATTCCATTCATCATTTTCAATCTTCTCAGTATATTCTTCATCATTCAACTGGCAATCCATCCATCTCATTAACCCTTATCTTCGAGTGGTTTTTGGCTTGGCTAAACGGTGATTCATTAGTAAAAAAGCACGATTCTTACCTATATCTCTATCTTTATAAAGTGTTCTCATATGTTTATATATATATAAATTTATGTTCAGGATTCACTCCTAAACTAATCGATCATTAATAAATTTTGGGCTATATTCAGTTTCATTTAGTTTTATACAAATGGCATAAAAGGGGAATGGAAGCCTTTCATGAAAATTCAGATACCTCCAATTTTTGTGAAGCTTTAACAATAAGTATTAGACATCAATTAATAAATATTCCTCAACTTTCGCTTTCCTTTGAGTATTTTATATGATTCTTGAGACAATAATATAGCACAATATTCTATTTGAAAATTCAAATATTTCAGATTTGTATTCAATTTGATCAATGGTCATTCGACACCAAATAAGCAAGATTCCCTGAATTTCAATTTATTAAGACCCCTTAATCTTAAGCCTTAAATTTTAGGCATTTTCTAGAATCAAAATCATTTAGTATCATTTTATCTTGATTTTAATTATCGTAAAGGGATATAAAAGCTGTGCAAATCGGATCCTGTTCGGAGAATTTATTTGATCCGCCCTGGGACGATTCTTCTTCTAGTTTTAAATAAAATAATTTTTTACTTTATTTTGAAATCAAATAACAAAATTAATAAGTATTTAAAATCATCGATAGAATTAACAACACTCATACGACATAATCACGTTGCCACACCGGTTCCCGTTAGACCACCGAAGTTAAGCGACGCTGAACCATGCCAGTACTAAATGGGGGACCATTTGGGAATACCAGGTGCTGTATGTGGCCTGGTGAGAACATGGGCTCCACCAGGTTCTATCATTCCCACAGAAAAGTTATGACAGATAAACATCTCCCAGACGACGTCCTTTGACGGCATTACAATCAGTTGAAAAACTGACTGACGATTCGTAGCAGAGAATTCTATACTTTTTTTAGAGTATTGAAGAGACTTTTTTTCCATTTGATCGCAACTGACATAAAAAACACAACAGTTAAGACTTGTATGAAAACGCAACGATTGTTTCTTTGTTTTTTGTCATGAAATTTGGCAATTTGTGGTCTTATGATTACACGATCATGAAGACCCGGTATTACCAGTGATTGAATGAGACACTCTATGCGTTTTTATGCCACGCCATCTTTTACATTTTATAATGTTCAATTTTTGGGGTGGGACCAAACGATGTATTCACTATTTATTGAGTAGGAGAGGATGTAAGTACTATGGCATTAATTAAAATACATTTCGATAAATGTATAGTTGTTAACCCCTTCGAAACACATCTGGCGTTTCTCTGGAATTAATGTACATTTCTGCTCCAAGCCCCGAACCCCTTTATTAACGTTAGAGATACGGTTACATAATTCCATACTGAGGTGCGTAAAATAAAAACGCGAAACATATATGTCTTTAAAAATATTCATATATATAATAAAGTGAGGTAGTTTGCTTGAAGCATTGTGTGTAATATGTATATAGACGAGTATTAGAAGGCTATCACAATGCAAGAAATGGTGCCATCTGCACGTTTTTAAAAATTTGAAACACCTACCATTTGACAACGAGGTCTGCCTAGAAATATATTATGGAACACGGTCACACACATAACATCACAGTGTTGATTTCTTACCTAATCAAGTAAGATTTGCTATATAGGAAAAAAATTATTATTTTTTTTTGTTTTAAATATATAAAGTAGAATCACTTGTTTTTGTCTTACTTCTCAACGCCGACATATTTCTATTTCTTGCATTGTGATAGCCTCCTAATACCCATCTATAGTCATATATATATATATATATATATATATATATATATATATATATATATATATATATATATATATATATATATATATATATATACTAGCTGTATTTGCCCGTTGTTGTCCGGGCTGAGTTTTTAGCTAAAAAGTAGTATTCCCTCAATTGACATTTCGATTTAAATAAATGATCGAGTAAATTGATCTTGTATCGATGCAATTACCAAGAGACACGCCCCCCTCCCTGATACCAAGCATCTCTAATAATAAGTAGTCTATTAATGACATTAAAATAAAAAAATGTCAATTCATGACATGCTGGTGAGCCACACACAGAAAACCAAATATTCATCATGATGAAGAAAAATAAATAAATAATTTAAGTAAGATGAACGGTAACTTAGAAAAAGAGTCAAATGATTACGTGCGTTAATTAAGAGAAAGTTTAGTCTTCCCATATCTAGTTCTATATGGAAATTCTTTTTATAATATCTATTTTTTATTATAAGTTAAAAAAAACCCTGAAAGAATGGTTTAGCTTAAAAAGTGAATTATGACAAATATGACGTCTATTTGAAATTCAATTTTCTTCTGATGACAGATATGGTATCCATCCAAAACTTATTCCAAATCGGATCAAGTATTTTGTTAAAGAAACATAATCAAAAGACAGTTTTCTTTTAAAGAATATGGTGGAAGGATAAAAATCATATTTGGCTATACACAATGAAATATTTACATTATTGGACAGAAGCTATTTAGGTTTAACTTCGTAAATCTGACTGACTTTATTTTATAGAGTAGATAACGAAATAGAAATTAAAATTGAGTCTTCATAAATTTGTCTATAGAAAATTTACAGATCAACACTCAGAATTACTTTACTTTATATATTAGATGAGAATGACTACTCGGTGTTGCTCGAGGGCATGGACAACACAATAGAAGAGTTAAAAAGTGTGTAACATCTTTCTTTTAAAACTTCTCTTTCTCTTTCTACCCCTTTCTATCCTACCAATCTATCTATCTCTATCTATCTCCTCTTTCTCTTCCCTCTTCCCCTATCTACTCTCTCTCTCTCACACACATTTATATACGTTAAAATATATTGTATTTTCAAATATCAGAACAAAAGTACCATTTCACACTAAAGATCGATGGAAAAAATCGCATAAATGTTGACCTTCATCTCCGACTATTTTTTTCCTGCTGACTCCTCAAAAGATGAATATTACAAAAAATATCTCCATGTTCTGTCCGAGGCAATGCTGAAAAAGAATATATCAGCTTTGTAGGTGTGACTTGTGTAATTTCTCATTTTTAGGTGGACACACACAAAGAGACAACTGCACTTTATATTATAGGTTTAACACCTGTTGCAACTATACTTAAATGGATGTTTGAACTAATAAACTACCACTTGTTAACAGTTTAATATCATTTGATGTTGTACTGATAATATTGAGGTAAAATTGACTTGAATTCACACATTTGTTGATGATTTAAATGGAGCCGTGAGAGGAGAGGAGAAGAGAGAAGGGGTGATGATAAATGACGGTAAGCGAGAGAGAGTGTGTGAGAGAGAGAGAGAGAAATGGAGAGGATGGTAAAAAGAGTAGAAGGAGATAAGGAAAGAAGAAAACAGTAAGAGGAAGGAAGAAGAAAAGAAGAGAGATAAAAGGTAGGAAAGAGGAAATATAGAAAGATAAAGAGAGAGAAGAAAGGGGGTGAAGAATGAGTAAGAGAGGGGGAGAGAGAGGTAGGAAGGAGAAGGGAAGAGAGAGAAAAGGAAAAATAAAAAAATAAAGATAGTGAGAAAGGGAAAGTGGAAAGAAAAGAAATTAGAGAAAGGAAGGGAGAGAGAGAAGAAGGGGTAGATGAGAGAAATGAAAAAGGGAACGGCTGCAAAGGAAAAGTGGAAGGAAGAACAGGTAAAGAAAGGAAATGGGGGAGGAAGAGAATGGAGAAAGATAAGAGTGATAAAGCGATAGCAAGGAAGAAAGGATGGAAAGGAAATGAGGAAAGAAGGGGCAGAAGATAGAAAAAGGAGAGTAAAGAGAAAGGAGTAACGAAAGAAGAGGAAGAGGATACATATTGAGAGCTCGGAACAAGGAGAGCAAGTATGACTTACTTACATGAAAATGGATATGATTTTTTATAGTAGTACAAATGAAGCCGTAAATTTGTCCCTCAAACGTAAATTCATTGGAAACTCATTATTAATTTTTCATACAGAAAACATCAGTCGACAACAATATCCATTTACATACCAGAAGCTCTTCCTTACCATTTTTTCTTTTGCACGGAAATAAAAAAAAGGAGTTTGATCATCAAGTGTCGAGGGTTGATAGCATATGATAAACTTAGACTTAGTTTCAAAATATTATTCAACTGACCCCTATTTACTTGCCTCCCCATGAGATCAGATTTTAATCTGGGGATTTATTTCCGAATTTATTTCAGGCGGCGTGGAGATAGTCTGGCATGGTATTTGCTTTCTCCCTTCCCTTAAACACTTGAAATAGTTTCGTCCAGCAGTTTTCCATTCGCTAACTTTGACGTTACAGGGACGTATAGAAATAAATACACGTTGGTCTTTATTATATAGTGGAGAATTATCCTCACTTTGAAAAATAAATAGTAGGTAGTTTTTTAAGCTTAGTCAGCGATTATTCTGAGATTCTCTTTATGTTGTAAACAGGACACCCAGTTTAAAATCATAGACAAAATACTATTTTCTTTTATTCTGTCAAATTTGATTAGTGTAGGAATAGACGTGGAAATCAAGGGTTCATTCGTTATGTTGGATAATGGCACTGTGGGAACTGACGCATCTTAAGGTGGGCGGATTTTGTTGGAAATCGTTGGTTTGACTTGCGTGATTTAGTGCGGGTGGACCCATGCAGTCGAGTGCAAAATAGGACTGTTCTCACAGTCGGAGCTTAGAGACGTGACAGGGTCACCGCGTAACGAGACCTCAGATCAAGGGTCAATGTGCACCTGCACATAGATCTCTGTAACGTCACGGGCCTTTGCGTGGGAAGCAGAGTTTTAGTCAGTCTGGGTTTTAGAGGCGAACCTATCAGACAAGATTTTTATGATGTAGTCTGCAACATACATAGGGGAATTAATTCCCTAAGGAAATACAGGCGAAAGATCTCTTCCCCCCCTCCACGAATGGTTGAGGACTTAATTGATAAGTAATTACGAAAGCTGTAATTTGCTCTCTCTCTCTCGACGTTGGTTAATATCTCCAAGCCGATAGATAACTAACGCCTGTAATAAAAAGAATTGAAAGTTTAAAAGAGTGTTTATCTTCTGAGTCGGTCATGGAACTTTTGTGTTGCAGCGGCGTGGTTCACGGCAGAAAGAAAGAAGAAAGAATTCAACCACTAGACGACGCGATCCTCCACGCGGCAAGGAAAGATTGAGGGTGCGAGAAATTTAAAAGTATGCAAACTATATGATTTATGGTGTTAAAAATGACGAGTGATTAAACGAGAACTGCCACGGCCCGTTCCGGGACGAGTATACAAAACGATAAATGCCGCGACCCAAGTGGGAGCTATGCAACAGTTAGTACGAGCAGCAACTGTAATGTCAAAACAACCACATCTAGAGTGAGGGCAAATTCTTCGATAAACTTACATAACAAAATGAACCCCACTCGTAAAAATAAATTTTTTTCTCAATTTCTTTTTGATAATCCAAAACTTATTAATGCGTATGCTTAATCTACATTCTTAAAATCAAATAAAAACGTTTCGACCAGTAATTTGACTCACGACTTTTGTGTATCATCAATCACTATATCAACCATTTAAAATTCAAAGAGCTTGCTGCTACGTCCATAGCAGTGACTGAATTCTTAAAACCTACTTTCTGACAACCTCAAACTACGAGTATAAACGAAACCACTTCGTTGAATTCATCCACCTTTTTATTTCGTCGTGTTAACGAATCCGTTATTTGTTTTTTTCACTCTCTTTGATTTTGTTTTGTTTTGTTTTTGTGATCTCTTCTTTTAGTTTTGCTAAGAGAATTTTGTTAACTTTGTTTTTAGTTTGTCGAATCGATAGTTAACATTGAGAAACACAACGGTTGATGTGTGCTGTGCATGGCGAGCGAACACGATTGCATAGTTGCACTCGAGTGCATTTTCAAAGAATCGCTTCTGGCATTCATCATTTATTTATTCATCTTTATTTTGGATTGTTCAGTGTTTAACACCTACCACTTACTCCCTGATTGAAGAAAGGAAATAAATCCCATTGTAACAGTTGTTTCCAATGTTAATTTCAAAGGGCATCGTTCTAATTCTAACCAGTCGTCTCTTTTATTTTGTTTTATGACATAGTTTTCATCCAATCATTTTGCCCTCTTTCTTTTTATTCAATTATTTAGCCTTCTTTCTTTTTTTTTTCGAAACATTTAGCTGATTTTATCCAATCATTTCGCCTTCTTTCTTTTTCTATCCAAAATTTAGCCCTCTTTCTTATTTATCCAATCATTTAGCCTTCTTTTTTACCAAACATTTAAGCCTTCTTTTATATCGACTTATTAAGTCTTCTTTCTTTTTTGTATCCAATCATTTAACTATCTTCCTTTTTACATCTAATTATTTTACCCGTTTTTTCGTTTTACATCCAGTCATTTAGCTTTCTTTTTATCCAATCCTTTAGCCTTCTTTTTTTTTTTACATCCAAACATTTACCTTCCTTCTTTTTTTACATCCAATTATTTAGCCTTTTTAGTTTTACATCCAGCCATTTAGCCTTCTTTTTATTCAATTATTTAGACTTCTTTCTCTTTAAATTCAAACATTTACCCTTCTTCCTTATTACATCCAATCATTTAGCTTTTCTTTTTCGTTTTGTATCCAGTCATTTAGCCTTCCTTTTTATCGAATCATTTAGCCTTCTTACTATTTTAGCATCCAATCAGTTAACTTTCTTTCTTTTTTATCCAATCATTTGGCCTTCTTTCCTTTTTTACCTAATACACATGTATTAGTATTTCTGCACATAACTTAACACTTTGGTATGATCTTTTTTGTTTGTAATTTAAAACCTCTAAAATATTTTCTTTCCTGTCTACCTTTACTTCTAGAATTACATCACAATATTATTTTAATGCTATTATTTTGATAAGTACTACGCTTTTATTAACTATACAGATATAACTTTTAGAAAGTTTAGTATTCCAATTTGATCGATAGAAAAAGAAAGTCATAACTTTTTCACGGCCATAAGATCACGAGCCTTACTTTCATTTGAACTGTTGCATCTAAAAATAAATTTTGAATAAAAATATTTCCTTGCATTCTTTAGATTCTAAAAAGGTTTGACAAATTCGATATTAAAATAAAACATGGTTTAATTTTGATTTTTTTCGGATTTAAATAAATATGTTATATAACTTTTATATTTGATTTCCTTAGTTTAAAGAAATAATTGACTGCAAATTAAACGTTATTTTTCTTTCTTTCTTGTAAGCTTTTAACGTTAAGTTACGTAAGGTTATGTTTGTTTTGTTTTACGGGTCGAAATTATTTTCAAATGGCCACCATCTTAAAAAGGGACGTAATTCTGAATTCTTCTATACAGAGTTACTTCACTTTGATTGGAACAAAAATAATATTTTGCGAAAAGTCGTTATAGTTTTAAAAGAAAGAAACACAATACATTACCGGGCAACACCGGGTAGGAACAGCTAGTTTTAAATAATTACGTTAAACTTAAGACATAAAATATTAGAAAAATAAGAAAAGTAAAAGAGTTAACTGAGAAAATGTCAATATGATTCCATATTTAGACTTTAAATTTGTTTCGTATTTCAAAACGTTGTACTTCAAAAAGCAAAGAATAAGAAAAAACAAAACGGGTAAAAGTAAAGATAGACGGTGTAAACATAATGCGATAAAAATTGTGTATAGGCGATAAAAATAGTTTTATTGTGTTGTTTTTTAATATTATTAAATAAGGAATCATTTCAAGTTAACATTTATTTAGTATTACATGTAATCGAAAGAAAAACATGTTTCAAATGTGTAAATATGCTACAAGAATAGTCATTTTCACAAAATGGAGTCTTACAGGATACTGTCATGTTCGTTTTGTATCGCTCAAGACGAAAACAGTATTAGAACGTGTTTTCCCCTATAACTCTGTAATAATACATTGATTTTGTAACTCCAAAACTTTCTCATATATATATATATATATATATATATATATATATATATATATATATATATATATATATATATATATATATATATATATATATATATATATATATATATATATATATATAAAGTGTGTTTGAAACTTGCGGTAGTTCAGCAGTGAATAAATATTAGTGCATTTGTCTCAGTCTAAAAGAATTTCTCTTTCATTGGACAGAACATATGAAGTGTAATATCAGAACAGATACTACACTTTGCTCCTAGCCAAACAATCAAGGCCATAGAGTGAGTCCGTTCCTACACAAATATGGGTTCAGGTACAGTACGCCCTTCCCACGAAAATGTTTAAATTTGACCAATTGAGATGTCATTTTAAGAGTATTATTAAATGGGTATAGGAGCTTATTCTAAGGTAAATATTAAGTACCTTCTTGGCTTGCGTTTGTTTTCACTAAAATAGGCCTTTTGTATAACAAACACTTAAAAAATACCCTTGTTGTTCTTTATATGCCCAGCCGAGGGTAAACCTTGTCACATTCCGATCATGGGATCTGGTTCGCTAGGAGCGGAACCCTTTTGTCTGAATAAGGTATGGTTCGGTTCGGTCCGAGAAACCATCCGTCAAGAAGGAGGAGGGAGTTATTACTGGTCGCATGAGGCACCCCTACCGGTGAATGCCGATGGGTCTATTACCCGTTATTTTAATATCCTTCTCGAGTTCCTCCTCGGGGAGCTGCTTTTTCCACCCCCACATTATACTGACTTCATGTCCAGCCTTCTTCTGTTCATTTTATTTATTTTAAATTCCCCCATTCAAAGAAAAAGCTGCTCTACGATCCAAGGGTCTCTCTGGGATTAGGGAACCCTAAAACTTGAACGGTATTAGTTTCATAGTATATACTCCACTTATTAAGAGAATTGGCTTCGACATTGTGTCCATCTGGTTCATTCAAAACCGCGTGCTATTTTTAGATTGTCGCGGGTTGCCTGTATGGAGTGTCTTCCGTTTCCGAGAGACTTGTTCAACAACATGAAAATAGCAGCGTACTGCTGGTTTGATTGGAAAAGAAACTACTTAAAAAAGAAAGAAAGTAAAGACGGTATATATATATATATATATATATATATATATATATATATATATATATATATATATATATTAGATAAACTACGTGAAATACTTCTATCAAGTATTTAGTTATTGGTTATTTTCATAGATCCACCATTAAGTTTTTATACTACATTAACAACTATTTTTTTAGAGGGAGAAAGTCCGTCCGCCTACCTTTAAAATCAATATCTTGTACATTGTTTTAATTTGGGCTCACACACTAATGAATTATGGCGGACATGGGCAGACCGATAGATTCAGAAGGATATTGATACATTAAATATGTATTTACATAATGAGAACATTGCTTTGCATTTTGGACATGTAAGTGCGTGCATAAATAATGAACCAATTAAAAAAAAACTTGAGGGATACACGACAGTGAGATATCAAGACTGAAAAAAAAACTATTATACATATACGCGTAACAGGTAAACACAACAACACAATAACACTTAACACCTATCATAATATTTATTTCTTGTTATAATATATTAGTATCATTATGCTGTAGTGTGTTGTACAGCACAAAACTAACGTTGAAAAGATACAAGATTAAAAGAAAAAAAGGTTGAGAACTCTATTTTTGTTGCCGTGCTACTACTAGGTTATAATATATATATATATATATATATATATATATATATATAAACTTAAAGAAAATGGCAAAATGCCTTCAATAAAACCATGTGTTAGATGCAGATATGTTTTATTAAAATCAAAATATAAAAAAAATCAAAACAATATTTTTTTCTCTTTTTCATCTGGACTTTTTTTATGTAATAATTTCGCTTGATATAACAAGCCTCGTCAGAGCTTTAGACAAATAAAAGGTATTAACCTTATTTTTTCCCGTAACAATCCTTCCTGGTCTTGTAAAAGTGACGTCCGATGTTGTGTGGACAAAACGGTGTATATGTCTCTTTTAAATTTGAACTTACATCGCGCATGGCCGCTGGTAGGTATAAATAATTAAAAAATGAACTTCCCCCCCCCCCCACACACACACACACACATATACATATATATATATATATATATATATATATATATATATATATATATATAGAGAGAGAGAGAGAGAGAGAGATTCGGGATGGACGATAAGGACATTTTCTAAACAGTAACGGTTTATCCATGTCAAAGAAACCATGGTACGTTTCTGGAATACATAACGTTTAGGTTTTAAATAAATAAATGTTATATATATATATATATATATATATATATATATATATATATATATATATATATATATCACATAAGGTAAGTGATAGCTCCTCAATGACACAATTTGTGCGACGTGACGACATAAACCTACAATGTCGCCGTTTGCTTTCAAAGTTTTTCTTCTCATAGATTATTTACCTTACTAAGGCTGGAGAGCCTAGTCTATCCTACTATTCTACGCATACATACATTGGAGAGATATCCACATTCACGTGCGCGGAATATGAAGTAAAAGTAGAACACACAAAATAGAAAGAACATTGCAAGAATCCAAAGGAACTGAATCTACCAGAAATGATCTGCCCCCCCCCCACAAAAATACGGTGACACAAGCCTCAGTTAGTACAACACGAAACGATCGTGAAGGGTCGAGGACGATGGAAAGACCGAAGAGGGAGAGCATCGGCCAGACTTCCACTGGAAGGCCACAGAGAGTACTAGAATCCTGAGCAGGTTTATTTCCACTCAAATTTCAGAGAGTGCCAACGGCCGTTGCCAGTTAAAAATCGATGGTTAGCGGCTGTTACGAGAATGCAAAATGACTTGCAATGAGTATGGAAAGAAATCTGGGGAGACTTGTTATTACTTAGACTCAAGAGAACACCACCTGATGTTGCCAGTGAACGATCACTGATAATGACTCGTGTAGAACTCCAAATTAATAATAATAATAATAATAATAATAATAATAATAACAATGACAATGACAATAATAATAATAATAATAATAATAATAATAATAATAATAATAAGCGAACTGCAAAAAATCTTATAAACTGTGCCCCCCCCCTCTCAAATGACATCAGCCTTGGTTGATACCACACAAAATGGTCGTGAAAGGTGCAGGAGGGAGAGCACTAACCAGACCTCCACTAGAGAGTGCGGAGAACACTCGGACCATTGACGGGGACTTATTGCCACCTAAATTCCAGAGAAGATAAAAGGTTGCTACCAGCGAGAAATCAATGGTAAGTGGCTTTGGCGATAACGCAAAGTTATTTGCAATGATTTTCGAAGGAGGCGGAGAATGCTGGAAATCTGGGGAGAATTGCTATCACTCAGCTTCCGAGTAACATCACCGCTTATTAGCAGTGGGAAATCACTGATGATTATCTGTGTGAGAACTCCTAGTGAGTCAATAATAATTAAATTCACGACCTTGCAGGAAAGACTAAGGCAGAACTTAAGAAGAAAACTCGAGAAGATGCATACACAAAACGGACATACCAGAGTGGATGACTAAAGGAAGAACTACATTAATACACAAAGACAATGAGAAGGAAACGCTTCCAAGAAACTGCAGACCGATAACCTGCTTACCAATAGTATGGAAAGTTTTAATGGTACA